>CM037777.1:40222026-40272026 GCA_021229015.1 Solen grandis | reverse complement strand
TACCTCAGAAAAACTGGAAACTGCTGCTCAACCCTATACCTCCTATAGACGTGGTTTGACACCTTGGTAAACACTGCAGTCCTAGACCAGACAGTATCTGGAAGGGGTTGTCTGATCACAATCATCTCTGTTTGTATATACAATATTGTTTCTCTGTTTCTACAAAGTATGTATTAACAGTTTTAACAAGTAACTGGTGTTGTATGCAACACATAAGTCCCCTACCGGCTCCACCTTGACTCAATATGGTAATCAATCCCATTTTTTGTCATATTTTCACTATTTCCGTTACCATAGCAACCACAATTTAAGTTGAAGAACAAAAATAAAATGACGTGCATAATCTACACATTGCCATCTAGTCATATACCATATACCAAGTTTCATCAAGTTAGCTTGCTTAGTTATCGCGGGATCCCATTTTTTGCCATATTTTCACTATTTCCGTTACTTTAGCAACCACAATTTTAGTCGAAGAACAAAAATAAAATGACGTGCATAATCTACACATTGCCATCTAGTCATATACCAAGTTTCATCAAGTTAGCTTGCTTAGTTATTAAGTTATCGCGGGATCCAGATTTGAGCGGACAGACAGACGGACGGACGGACAGACAGACGGACAGACAGAGGGCAAACCTATAGTCCCCTCCGGTGTGAACACCGGTAGGGGACTAATTAATCATGAATTAGTACCTAAATATTCATGGAGTTATGGGTTAAAATGAAATATTGTTCAGCAAAAGCTTCTGCTAAGGGAGACAAGGCTAAATAAATTACAATAAAACCTGTTTTCCATTTGATATTTATTCACTGATGGTATACAACAAATAAAACCAGAAATGTATCAGCTAGTCTTTGGTTTCTTAACCGGTGGTGACTCTACATCCCCGGTACCCTGTTTAACAACCTGTCCAGAGATCCGCTGTTGTTTCCGCTCCAAATATTTCTGGACATTCTCGCTAGTCCGGACCTTCTGTAGCGATATATACTGCTTCTGGCAGTCGACAGATCCTGCAGGTAACAATCATAAATTTCATCTTTAATACCATTACCATCAAGATATAAGTGCATAAAAATCATGTAACTGATATTTGGACTGAAGGTGATACTGTAAACCAGGAAATTCTTTTGCGCATTTTAAGTTAGTGAGTTTCGCGTTTGGTTTATTTCTGCAAAAATAAAATCAGTAGAATCACTCTCCTGCCTTAAAAACGTAAAAATTAGTTGCTACAATAAGTTTGACTTAGTTCAACAAAAGTTAATCTAAAAACTACTCAAACTATTAACTAAAAACTGTTCACTCATATACAATGACAGCTGACCTGATAAACAAGTAACTGGTGTTGCACGCAACTAATGAGTCCCCTATCAGTGAGTTGAATGATTTTTCCATTACCACAGCAACCATAATTTTGGTTCAAGAAAAAACAAAAAACAGTGACATTCAGAATCTCCATACTGCCATCTATTTATATACCAAGTTTCATAGTACTGATTTAAACAGTTTTAAAGTTATCCCTTGATCCACAGATTTCCGGACATCTGGATGAACAGAGGGACAGAAGGACAGACAGACGGAGGGCAAACCTATAGTCCCCTCTGGTGTAAACACCAGTAGGGGACAAATAACCGTAAACTGTATTGGAATGCCGTGTCATGCTATTCAATGAATATATTTTGTTTGTAGCATGTATTGTTTCGCGGTCTGCTGAAATCCACGAAAGTATTACGCTGCGAATATGCCTGGACGCATAAAAACGCTAAAGTTTCTTGATGTAAAAGTTCCCTGGTTTACAGTAAATATCTCAATGACATTAATGTAACTAAAAAAATGTGGAAAGTTATTGAATATTCTTGTAAAGCTGGACAGAACAGGAGCAATAGGAGAGAACAACATGCATCCTATGTAATGGCTAAAAATTTATCTATTATAAATAGCATAGAGATGAGTGTAAACAGTCCTGTAGCTCAGTCAGTAGGTATCTTGCAATGTAAGTGAGGGGTTCCGTGTTCAAGTCCTGGTCTGGTGGCCCATTTTTCTCACATAGTGCCAAAGTGGAACTGCTACAGTATATCTTTCAAGTATTTATTGCTCTCAGGTGTGTCAAGAACATTGGCAACTTGTTCACATCCTTTAAATGAGAGGTCCTGGGATAGGAGTCCCAGTTTTTCTCAACAGGTTACACTTCTGTTGGTGTAATGATAAGTAAGGAAGCTTGTGTATGATTATAAAATTACCTTGGAAGAAGCTCCATTTTGACAGTAAGGTACTGACAATGTCCATGGACTGATCACCTGGGGCAGCTTCTGTTATCTGAAACCCAGATATACAAGAAGTTTGGTACATGACTTTCCTCAAGTGCTACCTATAGATGATAAGTGTCTCCATTAGAATACAGGTATAAGATAATCATTAGCTGCCAAGTTCTGGTCCAACCCAGGAACCATTGAGAGGGATAAGTTGTAAAAACTTTTTTCAATTTACCTAAATCAACGTAAAAGAAATAAGTTTAAACCTACAGAATAGATAAGTCTATTGAATGTCCATTGTTGGCTTATTTTCCTGATACATTTGTTTCTTTGTTGTGCTTAACACCCCAATGAAAATATTTCAGTCATTTGGAGACTATATATATCTACTTAAGACAGATATAGTCTTCCTGGAACTACTTATATGCTTAGCACCATGCAATGGAGCTATACCAGTACCATATTTTATGACTTTGGGATGTCACAGCTGGGGATCGAACCCATAACCTCCTGCTCTGGAATCAGACACTCTAACCACTCAGCAACTGGGGACATTGATACATTTTTACTATGACTGATGAATATTGTACATTGAATTTTTTTTTTTTTTCTAAAACCATACGTTGTAGATTTTATTCTTCCCTATAATCCCCCTGAATTTTGTCTGGTTATGTTATTTTCCATAATACTGTGACATTGCAGTAAGCTGAGGAGCCATTATCCAAGTGTCATGCACATTTCGTGATTACCTTCCCAGTGCCTGTGTGAAGAAATAGATGGCTTCACAGAAACATTCTTTAGATTCAGAGACTTGTGTTTATCAAAGCAAGCAGTCTTTTGATTTGTCACAAAATAATTTTGACGTGGCCTGAAAATAAGCTTAGATTTAGAGTACGTTGTATTTGTCACATAGGCCAGAGTGGAACTGTGATTAGCCGATTTTGGTTATATAAGGTTTATCACAGGTATCTTTTATTACCTTTTGTTCAGAATGAGATACAATTAGGGTTTGAAATTGTTATATCTATTGTTTTGCTAAGTTTTTAAGTGTATTAAGAGAGATGTTTAAGTCTTAGAAGTTTAAACCTATAGTTTCTTCACATAGGGCCTTTTTATCAGTGTTATCAGTGTTTTTCTGGATGTATGAGATACAGCGTTTTACAACTTGTGGCACGTTTCACGTGATATTGGGTTTTTAAGAGTAAATCATGGGGTTTTAGTATAAAAGTCGATTTGTATGGAACCTCAGGGTCAGTTATCGATGGGAGCTACGGAAGATGCCTAATCCAGTCTAGAATATTCTGACCAAATTACACTACGGAGCTTGTGCGAGTAAAATTTTATTTTGTATTTCATTTTTTCAGGTAGATATGAAGCTTAGATTTATTTTAAATATTTATTTTGTAGATTGTTGTATTGTTTCTTCTCAGGGAAACAAGTGTACAATCGTATTTAATTTTCGGTAGTTTTCGAAGTTTTGGTTCTATAGGCCGAGGAATCTAAGTACATAGCTCTGCATTATTATGTATATTTGTAATTTTGAGATTAATTGTGCTATTTTATAGGTATGTCCTTAATTTTTGTTATTACCTGAATATACATGGAAGCATTTGTCCAACAGTATTTGTTTTGTAATTAAGAAATGTGGAGATGTATGGAATATCTTATCTGTTTAGTATATAATTGCTAACAAGGGCAGTTCTCTGCGTTAATGCACGTACAGTAGAACCTCGTCAAACAGAACATCGTTAAACCGAATTCCTCACCATTTCGAAGTTTTTTTTCGGTCCCAATTTTTCCCCTTCTTATTTTAACTAAAAATAAAATGATTAATCCGAATTTCGTTATTTCAAAGTTAAATCCCGTTCCCGAGTTCACTATTTATACCTATTTTACAATTTTTAATTCGAAGTCAATTTTCGTACATTTTCGAAGACATATCGCCCTTAACTTCAATCGTACACGGGTCAGTTTACTTTGCCGCGTCACTAGAATGATGGCTCAAGTAAGTTTTTCGCACCTTTTTCCAGGTAGGGATTATTAGCACGTGTCTGACCGGAAATTATTGATTACTTCTTATCAATGTCTGACAGGTTGAGTAACAGACACGCATCAGCAGATAAACCCAGGTGTCAGATTTTGAGTACTTCTTTTTTATGTGAATTAAAATTTAGTCAGCAGAGATTAATCATCAATTATATCTCTGTTGTCTCTGCACACTTATGTCCAAAAGAATTATTGTCTCCAAAGATAATTCCTCACAATTGTCAATGTCAGAACAATCCAGTGAAATACCCGGTGTGTCCGGGGGGAATAACTGGGTTTGTCTCAACCCTATCCGCTGTCGAGCAATCTAGAGAAGGGCCCGGTAACCAAACCGGGAGGATATCTGGATCGGCATAAGGACGGAAGGGGGTTAAACGTAGGCATAACTCCAAGTCCTATCAAGAGAAGTGTGCGGCCATCTAGGAAGTCGAGAGGGGAATTAAATCAAAAAAGCATATCGCCAAAGAGTTTGGGGTACCACCAAATACGCTATCAACTTGGTTGAAACAGAAAGACGAAATTACTGTTTAACTGTTTTGTTTTCTTTTCATTTCCATACGTATTTGCATACATGTATTAAAGAAATTTCAATATCAATAATTGTATGTGTTTGTATTTCTGTGAAGACCCTCTTACGTACAGGATCTGTTTTTCATTTCATACGTACCAGTAGTTGTTTTTACGACGTAGCGATTTTCACGATACTCACGGTAATGATAACGCAACATACATGCACACAAACCGAAATTTATCACTGAATTTTTAATCCAAATTATCATTATTACGAAGTTTTCAGCCCCCCTATGACTTCAGATTAACGAGGTTCTACTGTATGTAAAACCATAATATTGTTGTATGGTATAAAATGCACGTATGTAATACCAGAGATTTGTTATTTGGTATGGAAGTAGTATTATGAAGTAATACGGTGTCTGCACTTTATATTGGTGTAATAAGTAAATTAGAGCTATTTATTGTTTGTAGCTGTATTTAGTTGGGGCATGGTGCCTATGTAAGCTGGATGGTTACAGTCGATACGAGACCCCGTTGGTAGACTACGTCGCAAGGATGGAAGAATCTACGTATGCGTCATATGGATGACAGGGCGTCTACGGTGGACTAAGTAGATCATATTTACTGAAGGGAAAGCGATGACAGGAAGTCGGTCCAGTGTTCATTGATAAGAGCATGTGATGTAGTTTATGTGTACTGTGCATTTAGAAGTCATTTTGTGAGTGTGGCACATTGAAGTGCATTCATAACAGTAAGCCATTGTGTAGATTAATATGCGGTCTTAGAGTGATAACAGAACATTCAGTGCAGCTGTTATTGTACCAACAGATAAAGAGACAGTTAGCCGGCGTTTTTTTCCCCCCATATTCTTTAAAAAAAAAATTCTCATATTCTCCTTGTATATATTTTTATATTAAATATAATTTTAAAGAAAAGTTGTTTGGTATTTATTCTACCTTAGAGAGTTGTCAGCCCTTGGTCATTTTGTCACATGATTATTATAATTTAATGCATGATGCTCAACATTTTTCTTTTCTTGAAGTCATGACTATTGTGAGTAAGTTTTTCTCCAATTTTTATTTGGAAAGATATATGGTTCTCCTTTCTTCAGGTTACTATGGTTTCCTCTGACATCAGTCACATCAGGGACCATGTTGGGTGTCCTCATCAGTGCCAACAAGATTACCACAAAGCACAGCTATTTTCTAACCAGTATAAATAAATTTTCAATGTTTAAATGTTTTAAACTTTAATTTTAAAATTTGTAATTAGATCTAGAAATATATAGATCTAGAAATATGAAAAAAAAAAATTACCTGAATTTTCCCATCTTCATTTTTAACACAGTTGAAAAGGACAACAGGTTTGCTCTCATTTGGTTGCAGCAGCCATATTTTGTTGTTGCTAAGCAACACATCCCACGGTTCCTCAGCTGTACCCACTTCCATTTCTTGTTGAAGCTTAACACTACCAGCTTTTGCTTGGAGGGAGAAGACCTTTATCTTTTTTAGTCTGTAAGCAACAAATATATTTCAAAAGTCAATGTAAACTCTCCATACATTAGCTTAAGTTGTATAAGGGCCAAAGTTAAGAATTTTAAATAAGTTTACACATTTTTTTTTAAGTCACAAAAACAGCTGTCCCCAAGACAGCACGTAATTATTTTAGTGCTTGTCAATTAAAAAAAATATTGTTGTAAAAGGCAAAATAAGAATCTCTGTATTATCAAAAGGGAAACAAGGCCAATAATCATATATTCCAAGTTTCAAAGCAATTTCTCAAAGTCTCAGTGAGAAAGTGAGTTAGTATGATAAAAATAATCAAGATTCTTGGTCAGAAAAGGAGCATAATTATGTCAAAATCCATGACAGAGTTATGTGCTTTTGCCTACAAGTGAAGGTGATAGTCATAATGAGTATAAGTATTCCAAGTTTCAAAGCAAAACCTTAAAGGGTTCAGTGAGAGTGAGGCTGTACGAAAATCTTAACCGAGGTTCTAGGTAAAAAAGGGGCATTAATGGGTCAAAATCCTGGACAGCATTTTGTACTCTTGCTTACAGGTGGAGATAATGGTCATAAATCAAAATTGTCTATGTTTTAAAGCAATATCTCAATGGGTTCAGTGTAAAAAGTGAGGTGGTACAACAATTTTAACCAAGATTCTTAGTCGAAAAAGAGGAATAATTTGGTCAAAATCTATGACAGAGTTATCTACTCTTGCCTACAAGTGGAGATGATGGTCATATACAAGTATTCCAAGTTTCAAAGCAATACCTAAAAGGTTTTAGTAAAAAGAAAGTGAGGTGGTTAGTAAAACTTAACCATTATGGCATCATCAAATGTCAACGCTTGGGAAAGTAGAATTGCTTTCCATGGTTCATACAGGCTCTGAAAAGTCCTTGAAAATGGATTTAAAAATACTTCCATTAAATGTTGCCTTGAGAAAACATAAAAATAGTACTGGAATTTTAGAAAGTCCTTGAATTATAGGGAACAACCTTGAATATTCAGAACTGCATAAGTAATGCATATTAAATACAAAAATCGATGTATTATCAAAAGAAATTTAAAAAAAATCTATATATTTGTGAACAAAATGCTCTTGGAACAAAGTGAAATTGCGAATAAGTGTTGTGTAAAATGTTGTCAAACATTGTGTAAATGTTAATTTTCTTGTTTGTTTACATTTTGAGACAATTTATTTAGCACTAAAATAGTTCAAAAAGTGGCAATGAAAGAAAAAAAATGTTCCAAAAGTCTCCTTGAAAAGACAGTTTTAACCTTGGAAAATCCCTGCAAAGTCCTTAAATTTAGGTAAGAAAATCCTGTATGAACCATGCTTTCCTTTTTCCTAGAATAGTTGAGCTAGAAAGTAAGTAAACCATTTCAATTGTTTCTGGGTAATACTGCTTCCAGTACATTATGACTTAGATTTTGTGTCTGTAAATAATGAGTTTGAACCCTAAACTGATGGAAGTCGAATCATTTAATTTACAACCGAACCTGCGGTGTCTTGTATTATACTTCACACAACAACTTAACCTCAAGCAATTCAAAAATATGTCAGGCATATGAAAAAATGTTTATAATGGCCAACTGTTGGTGATTTACAACATATTGTTCAGTATAAATATATAAATATCAGAGGCCATTTTAAGTGTGACAGCACACTAGCATAGATTTTCAACCCCTGATAAAGCATGTCAACCTTGGCTTATGCTTCAGGTGACTGAATAATCTGATTTTTATATCAATAAACAGTCTGAAATTTGATCCAATAATGCCAGTTACATAAACATAAACTGTAATGTAGACTAAATGAGCCATGATATTCATAACACTATTCTAAAGCAGCCCAGATTCTAAATTAGAAGGGCCACATTGCAACTGTCCTGTTCTAGTAGTGAAAATAAAGCCCTGTCTTTTTGATTCATTGCTAGATTAATGGCTCACAAACGACATTATAAATAAAACAGATGTACTTTTGTGTAAACCAGGTCAACCATTAGCTACCTGTTATCTCAGTGGAGCTATTGAATAGCCTGTAAATCAATTTTCTTAAACATCTTTGAAAATAAAATTGTGTTGCATGTACTATTTCTGTTTCGACAAATCAAATACATTTTCTGTTTAATATTCTTCCACCAAAAGGTTCAGTGACAAATTATTAAGTCAAATTACATTTCAAATTTCTCTTTTTTACCAGGGTTTTCTTTTAAGAGTTAATATCAGATGTCACAAGTTCATTGGCTTCTTAACAGCTTCAGCAATCAGTAATATAAATACATTTATTTCTTTTCAAGAAATTATTGATTGCGAAGCTAAATTTGTTGCCATGACAATCTTTTTTTTTTGACTTTGTACGATATCCTTTCTGATCATCTTTCACAACTTATATAATTTCTATAAAGAAAAAACAGCAATATGAAGAAAAAAAGAAGGAATATGAAAAATGGTTGCTATGACAACCACCGACAAGATTCACCCTTGGTCGACATCAACACCAGGAGATAAAACAGACTGCTGTAGGTTAATACTAAGCACTTTATATAAATCCCTTTTTTATGGATCAATCTTGTCTATATCAAGGACTGATATCAAAACTATTCTAAGAGATTTAAGAAATAGACAGAGATGGAACAGTTTTGCAGTCAGCTCTAGATATATTCTCTCCGCAAGCATTTCTATAGGCATGTTTTTGCTTTAAGCTAGATTTTTTTTAATTCTCTTTTTCAATCAAGTTTGAAAACCTTATATGGATAACTGTGTAATGGCATTTAAACTCCAGACATCGGAAGCAGTTTTTTCTGTGTGAAAAGCTTGGATATAAACAGGAAGGCATGTATCCAGACATACACCTGTATATCAATGTTTATGTATAATGTGTCAGAAAAAAAGAAAAAGAAATGAACATGTTTGCAATATATCTTAAGAAGACCTTGTTTGCCTTTTGATTTTTCAGTACTTTCTTGACATCACCCAAACTTCAGTATCAGCAACCAAAATGCCCCAGGCTCAAATTCCCCAAATTATACTTAGCGCTAAGTAATATTTAAATACCAGTACTTAGGGGCAAATCTGTTAACCCTTTCCCTCATATAGACTCATTTTGACACACTCAATAGGTACCACATTAAGCCTGATCTGCAGAAAACCACAGTTAAACCTTACCGAATTTAATTGTAAAATCCTCATTACCAGACCACTGAGGAGCAGCGAACAGCATAAAACCTGATCAGCCTGCGAGTTACTCGCAGGCTGATCTGGTTTTATGCTGTTCGCATAGGTCTTTTCATGGTGTCCTCTATGAGGGAAAGGGTTAATATCTAATTTCTTTATAAATATTGTAAGTTTTTAAGATTGTAATTAATGTCAACTTTGTTGTCTACTTGAATATTTTGTAAAACGGAACTGGCAGAATGTGTCAATTATTTTAAAATCTAAGTACAGCTTAATTTCAAATAGCGATGAATTGTAGTGGAATGGCAATTTTCACACCGACATTGGTTTGATAAACAATGGACGGCGTATAATTTATTATAATGAGATATGCTGAAGAGTTACATAATCACTTTACATCACCATAACGTACACACTACTCTCTGAAACTGAATCATCGGCAATTACAGTACAAAAAAAAAAAAGAAAAAAAAAGAAGAAGAAAACCCAGAATCAATGATTATGGAATTATTTACAATAACTAAATAACTCTATGAATAAAATAATGTTTATTGCTTTATATTAGGGTTTTTCAAGAATTTACAACTATTACAAAGACACATATAGCATTCTCAAACCTACTACACGGTCCAATAGAACGCAGTATTTGGGCTTGGACCCCAAGAACCGCGATATAGCGGCATTGTACTGTATTATTTAGCAAGTATTGTTGTTCAAACCAGGTACACCCCTGATAAATGAAGGAACATTAACCTTACACAGGGTAGACCAGGCCTGGAACTACTTTGATCTGCTTAGTGCCAAGTAAGAGTAATATACCAGTGCTCATAACCTATGAAACCTTATTTACAGGGATCAAACCTCCCAATTCCATGGTTGGCACTCTTAACATTTTTGTCAGCATGGCAAAAAGTATTATTATATTTAATAAGTCTATTCACCTGAAGAATGAAACAACCAGCAAATTCAAGGCCTCATCAAAAACCATTCGTTTTACACCAGTGGGCTCCATGTCAGCATCCTTTTGACCTTTGTCTACGTCACCTTGACCTTCAGGCTGTGACCTCTCATGGGGGTCATCACCATGGAAACACTCCATGATGTCGCCATCTACACTCCATGTACAGATGTTGCCATCCTGGAAGATAAAAAATGAAAAAAATACATACATACATGTATTGAACTTTTTGTTAAAGGGAGCAAGCATACCGCCATATCTTAGTGAAAACGGCCATAACTTTTGCCTAGCTTTGGAGAGAGATATAAATGTGTCTTTTATTGGTGACAGACCTTCTGTGGAAAATTTCATGGCAGTTTCTCAATGGTTTCTCAAGATACCAAACGTTTTGTAAAATGGGACAATCATGAAGCCAAACTTTCTAGATACATGCAGAAGAGGCTTCAACTCCTGGATAACTTGAGAGGGGGGAGAGAGAGAGAATGTGTAGCATTTTTGTAAAGTGTGATGCGACTAGACATGACAGAACAATCTGCACAATTCCTGTAATTATGGCCCGAACCTCATTTTGTAAAGTGGCAGTATAAAAAAAGATCTGAAAGACAGAAGAAAGAAGAAAACAAAACCTTACTAAATGACATTTCTGCTAATTATACTGGCATGCCAGGCCAGTGTGTGATATATTGAGGAGAGAAAATCAATACCATGTGGGGGAGGCTTCTGTGGTCTCAACAAACAATGAATGTAAGTGGGTGGACTGAGCCCTTCAATAGGCTGTTTGATACGATGAGAAACACTCTGACCAAACCTTTAGTGATCAACAGCTGCTGATACCTGAATACATGTGACCATGGCAGACTTTGAGTCATGGTTAACAGAAATATTTGACAGCCTACTTCAATATATATAAGGCCTCTAATACACAGGGTACAAGATTTTAATTAAATATCCATGACAGTCAATTTTATATTGAATTTGTCACTTCATAAGTTTTGTTTTGTTTCAGATATGTTATTCTATTGTATATACATAAAAATGCTGACCATTATATGGGAGACTGGTTTATACCAATATGTCATGCACTTTAAATAAAGACAGTATCATTATTAACATCATCATAACCACCATCACCATTTCATACATGTATAAGGCTTTTGATCTTGGTGGTCAAGCTATACGTGCACCTGTTTGATTGCACCATTGTTATACAAAGATACGATAGTAAAAGTGTTTGCATGACAAGCTCCTATTCAGGCGTGTGACATTTCTTTTTTCACTTATTTTACATTAATAAAATGCACAACAATCTATATGATTTATTTATCATTTTATTAAAGATGTTTTCACGGCACACAATGAACAATAAAAATTATCAATGAAAATACTATGAATGAAAATGTGTGACGTAAGTCAGTGGCATGAACATGAAGTGCAGCAGTACATGCCCCTCTGGCATGCACTATGTCCTTGGTTAATCTAATAGGTATATGGCAAATAAAATAATGTCATTCATTTTATTTATTGTCCTCACAGTAGAATGATATATTAACTATAATATCCATCTGATGCAGAAAATCAATTAAACTATTCCAAATTGCAAGCCGCGTGACTTTTTACTGTTCGAGTTAATGTTTGAAGCAACATCAGAACTCTTAGTTCTTTGAGTCATAATTACTACTAATACTATTTTAAAGCCTTTACCATACAAATGTACAAAATTCAATCCTATGTGTTTATCTATGACAACTTATTTGTTTCAACAAGTATTATATGTTTCTAAATGTAATAAGAAATTATCTAATTAACATGACACCAGACCGTCTAGAAATGAATATGCATATCGGTTTAACCAGTGAAAAGCTCTACAAGCCTTCCACAAAAATGCACGTGAATCTTGCTTTCAATAGTTTCCCTAATTCAACAACCTTCAACAAACAATCGGGGTGGGTATATACCTGTTTTAGCAACATGTTAATTGCATTATACACCAAACATCTTACCTTGATAAAAATTTGTTTCATATGAGGAGCTGAAGTTTATTCTGGATTTTTTGTTAAAATATTTTAACTTATACTATTTTCATACTATTTTCTCACACAAAGTTTATAACAGATACAGGTAAGTTATACCATGTTATGAATGATATGTTATCTTATGTACATTATCTGTTGGACTTGAAAAGCTGAAAGTTTAGTATTTAAATAAAGTTGATGCACAATTTTACAAAACAACAGGATAGAATTTCAATGTATAAGGAAACTATTTGTCGTAATTCTAGATCTCATCAGGTTTTAAGTATTTTTGCATTGAAAGAAAACTGCATATAACATCAGGTGAAAAATCCCTCATAAAAATGTAAACCAGTTCTACATTATAGATTCAAAATCTTTCACTGGACATAGATAATTTCTCGTTTATTTTGGAGAAAAGTTTTTTGTCACGATATTTCAGACCGGATTATCACACTCATTTAAGTGTGAGGGGAAAACCCACATGTCAGGATGGACTGCCACTGTACCCTCTCATGTTTGTGACCAAGAATCGAACCCGGAATGCATTGGTGAATAGCAAAGCCCATTACCGCTATGCTATTCAGGTATCCACACAGTAAAGCTACATTATTAAATATAATACCTTATTTGCAATAATCATACTTAATTGATATCAAGTCATCCAATTCATATTAATAATGTTATATGAACTGGATGAAGTTATCCCTTACCTTTTTTCATGATGTGTAGATTTCACACACACACTTGTGTTAAATAAATATAAATATTAACTAACTTTGATTTGTTTTCTTCATCATTTAGTGATATATTTCACATGCAAAAAAAAAAATATTTTGTACTTCAATAATGTATATGTTTTCTACTACCTCATGATTTCTTATATGAAAAATGCTAACTTTTTCAAAATTACAATACAATAAAAATTTGGTATATTATAACAAATTATACCTAGCATTTTGGGGTTCATGGACTGGTCAAATGGACCTTTGAAGGTACTGGGAAGTCCATAATTGGGCTATAATTGGGACGCGATTATTAATACAACATTCCTGAACCTCACTTTACAAAGCGATTCCATTATAAAATCTACCTAGTGATACTGCATTACATGTATATTGGACCACAATGTGCGACTTTGTAAAAATGAACCATATGTCAATTAAATAAACATCCATAATTATAAACACCATTATACTGGCTTCTGCCTTATACTTTATTGTGTATTCAGGAAGCTTCACTTTCTGATATGTCTAATTTTACTAAGCTGATATTTATTCTGAGGAAGATATTTTACCACACATAGACTTACAAAGAACAATCAATCGCATCCCATAGTTCCACAACCTAAGTACCACTGACCAAAACACGACTCAGTTTCTGCGTCAGAGAGAAGCTCTTGTTCTTCAAAACAGCTGTATTAAAGGCTAAGGTTTCACTTTAGCCTGGTTTCCATATTTAGCCGACACACAAATCACCAGTGAGGAAGCAAGAGGAGATAACTGTTATAGAATCGTCTGCTGCAGGAGATTCTAAACTTCGTGTGGAGAGACAACATCAGAAAAGTGCATAGTGTTACCAAGAAATTGTGAGGCAAGTTCTATCCTTCCATTAATTTTTTTTGCAAACATTAAAAAAAAATGTATGCTTGAGAAAGAATGAAGTTACTTCTAACTGATAATGTTTCCAAACTCTGGATGAACTGTTGTAGGAAAAATATCATTACACAAAGGTAAACTTAGCTCAGCGTTATGAAATTCTTCCTATGAAAGTTACTTTCACTTTTGACAAGTGTTGCGTAAGTTAGCTTATCCATCTTGGAATTTAAACAGTCCTAGGTTTGATCCCTTGTCACAACACCAGTCTCTGACAGCTCATACAGTATAGGCATATAAACAACCTGGTCAAACTAGGACTATTCTTTACCTCAAAAAGGCATGATGGTATTATGGACGGGTCTTTTGGGGACTTTTTTTTTATCATGAGTAGGTCAAAGGTCAAGGTCACAAGGTCAAGAGGTCCATCTATTTAAGCAATTGTTCAAGTATTGAAGCAATCCAATGAAGTACATAGAAGTTATAGATGATTAACAAAAAGGTAAACCTGTCCAGATGAAAAAGTAGGTCAAAGGTCATAAGGTCAACTATATAATGTATAGATCCATCTACTTAAGCAACTGTCTATATTAAAGCAATCTAATGAAGCACATAGAAGTTAAAGCAGATTTAAGGAATCATCGAGTTAAAGTACAGAATTTTTCATAGAAAAACCCGTCCTTTCAGGTGTACAACAGCTCTATTTTTGGCACAATGGTAATTCATGATCACATACAAATGACTTCAATAGATTTCACTAAGCAAACAAGGCAAGTTGTGAAACTAACTTGGTTATGTACTCTTCACCTTGGAGAAAAAAAAAGGTCAACTTAATGAGCAGGTACTTGACAATCAGACCAATCATTTTAATATAGTCACTAGCAAAGTACATCATTTATCACTAAAGTTATGTTAGTTTTGGTACGTCCTTCACCTATAGAAGTACATGTCTGCATGGCTTTTGTTGTAGCTTTGCTTGAGTTTACCATTGCTGGTATTATAATTATCCCTTTTCTTCATATAAACTCATTTTGATGCATTAGCAAACAGAGCAGACTCTGATCAGACAGTTTCTATAGAAGCTGTCTGATCAGGGTCTCCTCTTTTTGCTCATACAATATTATAGGTCAGTTTCTACACAGTCCATCTGGCAAAGAAAAATTCAATTATTTCATATACCATTTTAAGTTCAATTAATAAATATTCATGAAGTAATAAATTTGGACATGAATATTCATGAGGTAAATGGATAATGAAGTCCAGCTAACTACAAGTTGGGGAAGATACAGAGGTGCCTGTGTAGAACCATCTAACTACTGCAAGCCAGCTGAAAGGCTTCCCAATTACTTTAAGAATTTGAGTGATCTAGTTGTATGTTCACACCACATTATTATTATAGTACATGTACATTGAGTTCGTTTCTTATTATTTTCAATTACTATAAAAATAATTATTTTCATGGGGATCGACTAATTTTCAAGAATTTCAAGCCATGTTTTATCCTATGACGACTGTTCAATCAGTAGACCAGGGTCGAATTCCACCAACAATTCTTCGCACTAAGTAAAACTTAAATACTTAAAGTCAAATTTCATTAGTCATGTTCCTCTAATAAAATACCCAAATATTTCAGTTCTTAACATTTTTGTTAGTTATTTCAGTTAAATTTCATTTCAGCTTAGAAATGTATATGAATATTTCATAAAAGATTAACATCAACAAAAAGTTCTTTTATTATTTTTTTCTTATTCCATTTCTCATTATTGTATCTTTTTAGTTTCTTGTACATTAACCTTTTTCTGATGATCAATGAATAGTAATTTATTATTTTTTAAAAATACCAATATCTACTCAATTCCCTCAAATAATTACTGCCCCCTGACCAAAAAGATAAGAAAACTTTTAATAATAAAATGAGGATCTAGTGGCTAAAATGTTCCACTTCCTTATACCTTTAAATGCATTTAGAACAGTTTTGCTGTCATTCCTTTATATACACATATCAAGTTTAAACTCTCTTTGCCATTATTGCCCCCAAGAGCATGGCAAAATATCAAAGGTCTAACATCTGGCTCAAATTTTTAGATTAATGGTGGAATTGGAACCTAGCTGTATGATAAATACTCTTTTTTTTAAATAAATAGAGTAGATTTACACCCAGCTTGGTGATAGAACAAAATAATTACCACATACATTGCCATATTCAAACTGTTAATAAAGAAAAGTTTTTTGATCTTCCTCATTTTTTTTTTTAATTAGCAAGTACATTATTTAAAGTTCATATTGATTCTATACATTTTTCTGCTTGATTAAATTGATGTAAAGTTTATCAGTAAATCTGAGTCTAACGCAATTTTCTTGAAAATATTTTTTAAAGGTATTCTACCATTTTCCATGACAAAAATTTTGATGGCAATGACTGTCAAAAAAACCCACTTTGATATGATATTTCTTTAGTTGTTTTATAAGTTAAACATCGCCGCAACTATATTTCTGTCAAATAACAACACACTGATAATTACCAGTGGAAGAATCTAAAAGCCTGAGTGTACAAATGCACTTTGTTGGAAGAACCAACCATTTTACTGCAGGCCAGCTTTAAGGTTTCCTCACATGGAATGTCCATTAGTGTGACCATGCCAGAGATACTGGTAGGAGACATTAATAGAACCACAATAAAGATAAACCTCAATATATTTACCTATATCAATATTTCCTCTGACATCAATACACAAAAACACATCAAATGACTTGAAACCAAGTTTTCAACAGTCGCCCCAGGCAACCAGACTACTGTTTATTTCCAGCCCTGGCGTAAAGGCAACCTATGACAGCACACAAATTGACAGCATAAAAGATCCTTGCCACCCAAATGCTTATGTTTACAAGTCTTTCTTTTCTTTCTTTTTTTTTTGAGCCATGCAATATGTTTGTTCTAGAATGTTGGTGACATCATAATTCATTGATGACATCAAAAAATGCATGATGAAATCAAAAGTACAGGGGAATTAAGTCAGGCACTGCAATTTTATAAAGGCTGGTAAATAGTTATGTACCTTGGCAAAGAAGAAGTTATTTAAGAAAGCAAAACTTATTTTTAGTAACAGTGACCTTGACCCTACTGACCTGAAATTTAATCCCAAACCATCCTCTTCCCATAAGGAATCTAACTAGTAAATATGATCATCATACCTTACTCCTAAAGGAAGTTATTTGATGAAAACAAACATTTATTTTAACCTTGACCCTTTTGACCTGAAAATCAATCCCAGCCTTTCTCTTCCCATAAGGTATCTACCCACCAAGTATGAAAACTGTATCTCAATTCTTATAGGAGATATTCGAAGGAAACAACCTGTTTGATGCATATCTATTTTTAGAAACAAAGACCTTGACCATGACCCTATTGACCTGAAAATCAATCCCAACCTCCTTCTTCCCATAGGTATCTACCTACCAAGTATGAAAACTGTATCTCAATTGTAACAGGAGATATTCAACAGAAATAACCTGACTGATGCAAATCTGTTTTTAGTAACAGAGACCTTGACCTTGACCCTATTGACCTGAAATCCAATCACAATCTTCCTCTTCCCATAAGGAATCTATCTACATAATATGATCATCATACCTCACTCCTGAAAGAAGTTATTTGACAGAAACAAAATATTTTTTTAGTAACAGTGACCTTGACCCTATTGACCTGAAAATCACTTCTTACCTTCCTCTTTCCATAAGGTATCTATCTACCAAATTTGATTACTTTACCCTAATTCTAACAGGAGATATTTGACGGAAACCACATGTATGATGCATGCATGCCTGCACGCCCACCCACCCAGCGACATATCCCATTCTAATAACCATGTTTCAACTTTGTTGAAAACCTGGTTAAAAAAGATCCACACCATTAGAGTCAATTTTCAATGTCAGAAATTTTTTCAATCTTAAACTTTGATTACTATAGCTGTTTAATACTGACTTTTAAATAAACTTTGACAAACTACAGCCTCATGTTTAAATAATTTAGGATTCCGATTAATTTACTTGAAGGGCAAGGAAAATATGAAACTCTCTATAGCCAGGGATAATTATCTGAGTTAAAACTGTCCATGTAAAACATACCATCCCACCAGACTTCAATCCACATATGAAACAGAAATTCTCCCTTTATCCAATCATAGCCCATTTACAATCCTTAATGAGCGAAGCCTCTGTCTCATACTTCTCTTTTATGTTTCTCCCTATTAAAAACACTTGAAACCAAAACTACCCATTCCACCATTACTGTACTCCATTTATCAATCATTAGAAACAGAGACAAAAAAACATGAGAAAAAAATACACACACACACATGCTAAACGATAGCAGTGTACCATTGTCAGAGATAATTTACTGATAATGTATCAGTGTGATTGACAAGAGTTCTGATAAAAATAGACACGGCCTATCAGCTATAAAATTCTTCATTTACTGTTAATTAATTGCCCCAATTGAGATAGGAATCTCTCTGAAGGACAAGAAACAAACTGCAATATTACCTTGTGGAAAACTTGGTCAAAAAATTGCATTAATTGTCAGGTCATTATGATAAATCCTTTGAATACTGTACTTTGGAAAATAACACATAAATATGCATGGAAATAATTATTCTGTAAACTGTCCAACAATATAAACATTTGACCAATCTACATAATGAGCATGCTGAATTCTTCTAAGTCAAGGTTAGTCATTGTACAATCTTAATCTAGTTAGTCTTGTGCAGTCTTAAGTATTAGGTAAGTCTTGTGCAGTCTTAAGTATAAGGTTAGTCTTGTGAAGTCTTAAGTCTAAGGTTAGTCTTATGCAGTCTTAAGTCTAAGGTTAGTCTTGTGAAGTCTTAAGTATAAGGTTAGTCTTGTGAAGTCTTAAGTCTAAGATTAGTCTTATCCAAGTCTAATACTGAAGTGCTAAGATTAGTCTTGTGCAGTCTTAAGTCTAAGGTAAGTCTTGTGCAGTCTGAAGTATAAGGTTAGTCTTGTGCAGTCTTAAGTATTAGGTTAGTCTTGTGCAGTCTTAAGTATTAGGTAAGTCTTGTGCAGTCTTAAGTATTAGGTAAGTCTTGTGCAGTCTTAAGTATTAGGTTAGTCTTGTACAGTCTTAAGTATTAGGTTAGTCTTGTACAGTTTGAAGTATTAGGTAAGTCTTGTGCAGTCTGAAGTATTAGGTTAGTCTTGTGCAGTCTGAAGTATTAGGTTAGTCTTGTGCAGTCTTAAGTCTTAGGTTAGTCTTGTGCAGTCTTAAGTCTTAGGTAAGTCTTGTGCAGTCTTAAATATATGGTAAGTCTTGTGCAGTCTTAAGTATTAGGTAAGTCTTGTGCAGTCTTAAGTCTTAGGTAAGTCTTGTGCAGTCTTAAGTATTAGGTAAATCTTGTGCAGTCTTAAGTCTTAGGTAAGTCTTGTGCAGTCTTAAGTATTAGGTAAGTCTTGTGCAGTCTTAAGTCTTAGGTAAGTCTTGTGCAGTCTTAAGTCTTAGGTAAGTCTTGTGCAGTCTTAAGTATTAGGTAAGTCTTGTGCAGTCTTAAGTCTAAGGTTAGACTTGTGCAGTCTTAATTCTAAGGTAAGTTTTTTTCAATCTTAAGTACAGTTGGCACTTGTTATCTCAAATTTCACGGGATCAAAAATAAGACTTCGAGATATCTGTAATTTGACCAATCCGAAATGAGGTATTTTTAGCTTGTGAACAAGAAATCATTCTATTAATATTGTGTTGATATCTTGAAGAAGATGACACATTTTTGTAGAATATATAATTAATAAATAATAATCCATAAGTAGCATATTTTTTCTATATTTATTCAACTTCTTCTTTCTATAAATACAGAAAGGTAAACGAAATATACAAATAGGGTTACAACAATAATATTGATCGAAAACATGCAAACTGCATTCTATTAATAAAGAGCACTTATATACATGCACAATATTCAAAGCACTTTGCACAACGCCAGATTGCTCAGCCCTCATAGATGGACAAGTTGGTTTTAGAGACATTGTGAATTATGACCTGGGTTAAAAAAAAAGGTTTTGCAAAGATTGTCAAGCACAACGCCTTGTGTTTGGCCATATAATTACCATGCAAATATTTCGTAAAAACATAATCTGGTAATTATTGAAAGCCTAAAATCACAGTCTGTCATACAGAACGCCTCATGCCAAGCTAGTGTCACCAGTTGACTGAAAGGTGTGAAAAATATCCGCGGGCTAATTAGCGTCTGTGGGATTTGAGATAAGCAAACAAATATGCATTGTACTATAGGGCGAGGGTCCAAATTAACACTTTGAGATAGCAGTACTTTGAAATAAATAAATTTTGAGACACACAAATTAAATGTATATAGACAAAGAAAGGAAAAATCTGGACCAAGTCAATTAATTTGACATAGCCGAAATTTTGATATACGTGTATTGGAGATAACGAGTACCAACTGTATCAGGTTAGTCTTGTGCAGTCTTAAGTATTAGGTAAGTCTTGTGCAGTTTAAGTATTAGGTTAGTCTTGTGCAGTCTTAAAAATTAAGTTAGTCTTGTGCAGTCTTAAGAGTTAGGTTAGTCTTGTGTAGTCTAAAGTATTAGGTTAGTCTTGTGCAGTCTTAAGTCTAAGGTTAGTCTTGTGCAGTTTGAAGTATTAGGTAAGTCTTGTGCAGTTTGAAGTATTAGGTTAGTATTGTGCAGTCTGAAGTATAAGGTTATTGTGCAGTCTAAGTTAGGTTAGTCTTGTGCAGTCTTAAGTCTTAGGTAAGTCTTGTGCAGTCTTAAGTCTAAGGTAAGTCTTGTGCAGTCTTAAGTATTAGGTTAGTCTTGTGCAGTCTTTAGTATTAGGTTAGTCTTGTGCAGTCTTAAGTATTAGGTAAGTCTTGTGCAGTCTTAAGTCTAAGGTTAGACTTGTGCAGTCTTAATTCTAAGGTAAGTTTTTTTCAATCTTAAGTACAGTTGGCACTTGTTATCTCAAATTTCACGGGATCAAAAATAAGACTTCGAGATATCTGTAATTTGACCAATCCGAAATGAGGTATTTTTAGCTTGTGAACAAGAAATCATTCTATTAATATTGTGTTGATATCTTGAAGAAGATGACACATTTTTGTAGAATATATAATTAATAAATAATAATCCATAAGTAGCATATTTTTTCTATATTTATTCAACTTCTTCTTTCTATAAATACAGAAAGGTAAACGAAATATACAAATAGAAATTTATTAATAAAGAGCACTTATATACATGCACAATATTCAAAGCACTTTGCACAACGCCAGATTGCTCAGCCCTCATAGATGGACAAGTTGGTTTTAGAGACATTGTGAATTATGACCTGGGTTTATTCTTCCATGGCTTTAAAAAAAAATTCTGGCATATTTTAGCAAAGATTGTAACACAACGCCTTGTGTTTGGCCATATAATTACCATGCAAATATTTCGTAAAAACATAATCTGGTAATTATTGAAAGCCTAAAATCACAGTCTGTCATACAGAACGCCTCATGCCAAGCTAGTGTCACCAGTTGACTGAAAGGTGTGAAAAATATCCGCGGGCTAATTAGCGTCTGTGGGATTTGAGATAAGCAAACAAATATGCATTGTACTATAGGGCGAGGGTCCAAATTAACACTTTGAGATAGCAGTACTTTGAAATAAATAAATTTTGAGACACACAAATTAAATGTATATAGACAAAGAAAGGAAAAATCTGGACCAAGTCAATTAATTTGACATAGCCGAAATTTTGATATACGTGTATTGGAGATAACGAGTACCAACTGTATCAGGTTAGTCTTGTGCAGTCTTAAGTATTAGGTAAGTCTTGTGCAGTTTAAGTATTAGGTTAGTCTTGTGCAGTCTTAAAAATTAAGTTAGTCTTGTGCAGTCTTAAGAGTTAGGTTAGTCTTGTGTAGTCTAAAGTATTAGGTTAGTCTTGTGCAGTCTTGTGTCTAAGGTTAGTCTTGTGCAGTCTTAAAGATTAGTTAGTCTTGTGCAGTCTTAAGTATTAGGTTAGTCTTGTGCAGTCTAAGTATTAGGTAAGTCTTGTGCAGTCTTAAGTATTAGGTAAGTCTTGTGCAGTCTTAAGTATTAGGTTAGTCTTGTGCAGTCTTAAGTATTAGGTTAGTCTTGTACAGTTTTAAGTATTAGGTAAATCTTGTGCAGTCTTAAGTCTTAGGTAAGTCTTGTGCAGTCTTAAGTATTAGGTAAGTCTTGTGCAGTCTTAAGTATTAGGTTAGTCTTGTGCAGTCTTAAGTATTAGGTTAGTCTTGTGCAGTCTTAAGTATTAGGTAAGTCTTGTGCAGTCTTAAGTCTAAGGTTAGACTTGTGCAGTCTTAATTCTAAGGTAAGTTTTTTTCAATCTTAAGTACAGTTGGCACTTGTTATCTCAAATTTCACGGGATCAAAAATAAGACTTCGAGATATCTGTAATTTGACCAATCCGAAATGAGGTATTTTTAGCTTGTGAACAAGAAATCATTCTATTAATATTGTGTTGATATCTTGAAGAAGATGACACATTTTTGTAGAATATATAATTAATAAATAATAATCCATAAGTAGCATATTTTTTCTATATTTATTCAACTTCTTCTTTCTATAAATACAGAAAGGTAAACGAAATATACAAATAGGGTTACAACAATAATATTGATCGAAAACATGCAAACTGCATTCTATTAATAAAGAGCACTTATATACATGCACAATATTCAAAGCACTTTGCACAACGCCAGATTGCTCAGCCCTCATAGATGGACAAGTTGGTTTTAGAGACATTGTGAATTATGACCTGGGTTTATTCTTCCATGGCTTTAAAAAAAAATTCTGGCATATTTTGAGCAAAGATTGTCAAGCACAACGCCTTGTGTTTGGCCATATAATTACCATGCAAATATTTCGTAAAAACATAATCTGGTAATTATTGAAAGCCTAAAATCACAGTCTGTCATACAGAACGCCTCATGCCAAGCTAGTGTCACCAGTTGACTGAAAGGTGTGAAAAATATCCGCGGGCTAATTAGCGTCTGTGGGATTTGAGATAAGCAAACAAATATGCATTGTACTATAGGGCGAGGGTCCAAATTAACACTTTGAGATAGCAGTACTTTGAAATAAATAAATTTTGAGACACACAAATTAAATGTATATAGACAAAGAAAGGAAAAATCTGGACCAAGTCAATTAATTTGACATAGCCGAAATTTTGATATACGTGTATTGGAGATAACGAGTACCAACTGTATCAGGTTAGTCTTGTGCAGTCTTAAGTATTAGGTAAGTCTTGTGCAGTTTAAGTATTAGGTTAGTCTTGTGCAGTCTTAAAAATTAAGTTAGTCTTGTGCAGTCTTAAGAGTTAGGTTAGTCTTGTGTAGTCTAAAGTATTAGGTTAGTCTTGTGCAGTCTTAAGTCTAAGGTTAGTCTTGTGCAGTTTGAAGTATTAGGTAAGTCTTGTGCAGTCTTAAGTATTAGGTTAGTATTGTGCAGTCTGAAGTATAAGGTTAGTCTTGTGCAGTCTTAAGTATTAGGTTAGTCTTGTGCAGTCTTAAGTATTAGGTAAGTCTTGTGCAGTCTTAAGTATTAGGTAAGTCTTGTGCAGTCTTAAGTATTAGGTTAGTCTTGTACAGTCTTAAGTATTAGGTTAGTCTTGTGCAGTCTTAAGTATTAGGTAAGTCTTGTGCAGTCTGAAGTATTAGGTTAGTCTTGTGCAGTCTGAAGTATTAGGTTAGTCTTGTGCAGTCTTAAGTATTAGGTTAGTCTTGTGCAGTCTTAAGTATTAGGTTAGTCTTTTGCAGTCTTAAGTATTAGGTAAGTCTTGTGCAGTCTTAAGTATTAGGTAAGTCTTGTGCAGTCTTAAGTATTAGGTTAGTCTTGTGCAGTCTGAAGTATTAGGTTAGTCTTGTGCAGTCTTAAGAATTAGGTTAGTCTTGTGCAGTCCTAAGAATTCGGTTAGTTTTGTGCAGTCTTTAGAATTAGGTTAGTTTTGTGTAGTCTTAAGTATTAGGTTAGTCTTGTGCAGTCTTAAGTATTAGGTTAGTCTTGTGCAGTCTTAAGTATTAGGTTTGTCTTGTGCAGTCTTAAGTATTAGGTTAGTCTTGTGCAGTCTTTAGAATTAGGTTAGTTTTGTGCAGTCTTAAGTATTAGGTTAGTCTTGTGCAGTCTTTAGAATTAGGTTAGTTTTGTGCAGTCTTTAGAATTAGGTTAGTCTTGTGCAGTCTTAAGTATTAGGTTAGTCTTGTGCAGTCTTTAGAATTAGGTTAGTCTTGTGCAATCTTATGTCTAAGGTTAGTCTTGTGCAGTCTTAAGTATTAGGTTAGTCTTGTGCAGTCTGAAGTCTAAGGTATGTCTTGTGCAGTCTTAAGTATTAGGTAAATCTTAAGCAGTCTTAATTATTAGGTATGTCTTGTGTAGTCTTTAGTCTTAGATTAGTTCTCTGCAGTCTTAAGTCTTATGTTAGTCTTGTGCAATCTTAAGTCTTAGGTTAGTCTTGTGCAGTCTTAAGTATTTGGTTAGTCTTGTGCAGTCTTACGTTTTAGGTCAGTCTTGTGCAGTTTAAAGTCTTTAGTTAGTCTTGTGCAGTCTTAAGTATTAGGTTAGTCTTGTACAGTTTGAAGTATTAGGTAAGTCTTGTGCAGTCTTAAGTATTAGGTAAGTCTTGTGCAGTCTTAAGTATTAGGTTAGTCTTGTGCAGTCTTAAGTATTAGGTAAGTCTTGTGCAGTCTTAAGTATTAGGTAAGTCTTGTACAGTCTTAAGTATTAGGTTAGTCTTGTACAGTTTGAAGTATTAGGTAAGTCTTGTGCAGTCTGAAGTATTAGGTTAGTCTTGTGCAGTCTTAAGTATTAGGTTAGTCTTGTGCAGTCTTAAGTATTAGGTAAGTCTTGTGCAGTCTTAAGTATTAGGTTAGTCTTGTGCAGTCTTAAGTATTAGGTTAGTCTTGTGCAGTCTTAAGAATTCGGTTAGTTTTGTGCAGTCTTAAGTATTAGGTTAGTCTTGTGCAGTCTTAAGTATTAGGTTAGTCTTGTGCAGTCTTTAGAATTAGGTTAGTTTTGTGCAGTCTTAAGTATTAGGTTTGTCTTGTGCAGTCTTAAGTATTAGGTTAGTCTTGTGCAGTCTTTAGAATTAGGTTAGTCTTGTGCAGTCTTAAGTATTAGGTTAGTCTTGTGCAGTCTTAAGAATAAGATTAGTCTTGTCTGTCTTAAGTATTAGGTTAGTCTTGTGCAGTCTTAAGAATAAGGTTAGTCTTGTCTGTCTTAAGAATTAGGTTAGTCTTGTGTAGTCTTAAGTATTAGGTTAGTCTTGTGCAGTCTTAAATCTAAGGTTAGTCTTGTGCAGTCTCAAGTATTAGGTTAGTCTTGTACAGTCTTAAGTCTTAGGTTAGTCTTGTGCAATCTTAAGTCTTAGATTAGTCTTGTGCAGTCTTAAGTATTTGGTTAGTCTTGTGCAGTCTTACGTTTTAGGTCAGTCTTGTGCAGTTTAAAGTCTTTAGTTAGTCATGAGCAGCCTAAAAGCAGTCTTGAGAATTCTAAAGTTAGTTTTAAGCAGTCTTAAGTCTTAGGTCAGTCTTAAGCAGTCTAAAGTTTCAGTCTAAAGTTGTCTTGTGCAGTCTAAAGTCTTGAGAAGTCTAAAGTCTTAAGTTAGTCTTTAGCAGTCTTAAGTCTTTAGTCAGTCTTCAGCAGAATTAAGTCTGGAGCTAGTCTTGAGCAGTCTTAAGTTAGTCTGACAGTCTAAAGTCAGTCTTGACAGTCTAAGTCAGCTTGAGCAGTCTAAAGTTAGTCTTGCAGTCTAATGTCAGTCCTGACAGTCTAAGTCAGTCCTGAGCAGTCTAAGGTTAGTCTTGAGCAGTCTAAAGTCAGTCCTGAGCAGTCTAAAGTTAGTCCTGAGCAGTCTAAAGTTAGTCTTGAGCAGTCTAAAGTCAGTCCTGAGCAGTCTAAGGTTAGTCTTGAGCAGTCTATAGTTAGTCTTGAGCAGTCTAAAGTTAGTCTTGAGCAGTCTAAAGTTAGTCTTGAGCAGTCTAAAGCCTTTATAATCTTGAGCAGTCTAAGGTCAGTCTTGAGCAGTCTAAAGTTAGTCTTGAGCCGTCTAAAGTCAGTCCTGAGAAGTCTAAAGTTAGTCTTGAGCAGTCTAAAGTTAGTCTTGAGCAGTCTAAACCTTTATAATCTTGAGCAGTCTAAGGTCAGTCTTGAGCAGTCTAAAGTTAGTCTTGAGCAGTCTAAAGTCAGTCTTGAGCAGTCTAAAGTCAGTCCTGAGCAGTCTAAAGTCAGTCTTGAGCAGTCTAAATTTTGTCTAAAGTCTTAGGTTATTCTTGACAAGTCTAAAGTCTTAATTAGTCTGAGATAATTAAGAATCTTAATCTACGTAAGTTAGTAGAGCAGATTTATATTAGCTTTTATCTATTTGGAGGGAATATACATATCACTGCAAAATGAAAGCAATATTCAATGGCCTGTTACCTTCAGTTCTACCACACTCTGTGTCATACAGAGTGGAACCCATTGGTGTAAGGCTGAGAGAGACATGTGTGTCTGTGGGATTCCCTTATTCCCCGCTGCCACGTCTAACAGACACAACACTCACACCCTGTGGTAACCCAGTGGAACCAACCCTGAAGAAACCAGGTGGAAGTTACAACTACAACCAACCCTGTGGTAACCCGGTGGAAGTTACAACTACAACCAACCCTGTGGTAACCCGGTGGAAGTTACAACTACAACCAACCCTGAAGTAACCCAGTGGATGAATTTACAACTACAACCAACCCTATGGTAACCCAGTGGAAGTTACAACTACAACCAATACTGTGGTAAGCCGGTGTAAGTTACAACCACAACCAACCCTGTGGTAACCTGGTTGAATTTACAACAACAACCAACCCTATGGTAACCCAGTGGAAGTTACAACTACAACCAATACTGTGGTAAGCCGGTGGAAGTTACAACCACAACCAACCCTGTGGTAACCTGGTTGAATTTACAACAACCAACCCTATGGTAACCCAGTGGAAGTTACAACTACAACCAATACTGTGGTAAGCCGGTGGAAGTTAAAACTACAATCAGCCCTGTGATTACCCAGTTGAAGTTATAACAACAACCAACCCTATGGTAACCCAGTGGAAGTTATCACACAATACATCAGCCCTGTGATTACCCAGTGGAAGTTATAACAACAACCAACCCTATGGTAACCCAGTGCAAGTTACAACCACAACCAACCCTGTGGTAACCCAGTGGAAGTTACAACTACAATCAGCCCTGTGATTACCCAGTGGAAGTTATAACAACAACCAACCCTATGGTAACCCAGTGCAAGTTACAACCACAACTAACCCTGTGGTAACCCAGTTGAAGTTATTACTACAACCAACTAGCATGTCCTGCAGCTATAATGACAACACACTATGTGACATGTGTATCACTCATGGAAACAATGACCTTCTCCTTTTCAAATAAAAATTATAAAGTTAATGTATCCTTCATGGAAACAATGACCTAACCTACAGAAACATGACTGTATTTAAACTTTCATAAAGATTTTTATTTCTAGTCATTCTATTCTTCTTGATGATGACAGAAAAAACAAGTGACAGTGTGTGCAAATACTATATAACAAGTGGTCAGTCACTAATATTTTCAAATGAGACACATGTAGTCAGTCACTAATATTTTCAAATTAGACAGACATTCCTTTTTTTATGTAACAAAATTTATATAACTAATAAATGGCTCTAATGTTTTTTTTGTGTTTTTTTGTTGTTGTTGTTTTAAAGAAACATGATTTTGACTAAAAAAAGAAAGAAAGAAAAAAATTAAAACAAAAAAACAACAACAGAAATCTCCATATTCTGCAGTATCTACCGGACATTCAGACTACCAAATTGGTTTCATAACAAGTCCAGGTGGCGGAGATGCAAATCTTCAAGCGACCCAAAAATAAAGCTTCCATAATCTGAATGTTTGCAAGATGAAACTAATAACAATCTGAACTCTGTTATCTGCATTAAGCTGCAGTTTTATGGCAAACTGCTGAATTTAGATCGATAAAATCAGATTACAATTCCCTGCAGAAATATTATTAAACCAATATAAACATTGTAATAATCATGTTGCTACAGGGGACATATGGACCGTCATTTATTCCTTCATGGGGTCCATAGATCACATGACTTGTGATATTACACAACTACATGTCCAACGTTTCATTTGATATTTGTTGTCTTTTTAACTGCAGCTGGCTTTTCTTAAACATGCAGTAAAAACTCAAATGATCCATTGTTGTATTACAAATATCTAAAGTTTATTGCTGTTACTTCATACTGCTTGCAATAGTTAGATTAATGCTGAAATATTTAGTTTAGATATTGATAAAATAATCTCGAAGCCATATGCTGAGGTATGATTTACAGTTGAATGAAAAAGATTATTATTTTGCACATAGTTAAAAGGCAAAATTTAATCATTTGTCAATCTGCTGGGATTTTTTTTTCTGCGTTGGGAAGGTGACCCATACGTTTAAAATCAGGAGTTTTCTTTCACAGATGTTACAGTCACTAGATTACAACCACTGAAAACACAGGGAATAACTGCACAGGATATGAAAACAAGTTTATCATCAACAATTGTTATGTGAAAATACCTTTGTGGAAAAGCCTCTAGCTGAACTGTTTGAATGAAACCAGTTTTGTTTTCCTGAGTATTCACTGGAATTTTTTGCATTCAAATTAGGAAAATATTGACTTTATGGCATTTGGAATATAGCTGAAGACAAAGCATCTGCAAACAATTGACAAAACTCTCTAACTTAAATCCGAACTGAGAATATTTTGCAAAATCAGAGAGGTCAAGGTCTGTCTCTTATCAGGGATCTTCAGTTTACTTACTCTGAGCTTCATCAACTGCATCTGACTAAATATGCAAGGTGTCACACAGTAATTTCTGTATCATTAAACAGCTGATGAGTCATCTATCTACCAGTATTAAAATGACATCATTTACCACTAATGATTAAACCTAGCTTTTAACCCTTTCCCTCATATAGACTCATTTTGACACACTCAATAGGTACCACAAAAAGCCTGATCTGCAGAAAGCCACAGTTAAATCTTACCAAATTTAATTATAAAGTCCTCATTTCCAGACCACTGAGGAGCAGCGAACAGCATAAAACCTGATCAGCCTACGAGTTACTCGCAGGCTGATCTGGTTTTATGCTGTTCACATAGGTCTTTTCATGGTGTCCTCTATGAGGGAAAGGGTTAAACATAGGTGTACAGAACACTTTTTTTTTTCATCAAGAAGAATATAACATACTACTGGTATCTCTGATGGTACATGTATATGATATGATTGATTAATAATGACCATTTTTTAAATTTATTTTTCAGTAGTTCTCAATCTGTTTACCAAAGACACTGATAAAAAGCATTTAATTTACACACATTCTTAGGCTTTGATGTCCTTTCATGTCATATTTCCATATATGCAACACATGTAATTTAATCAAGATATGCATTCATTCATCATTCATGCATTTAAATGATGCTTGAATGTTGGAATACTATTAGGACAGAAAGCAATTTTTCCTGGAATTCATTCATGTAATAAGATGAGTCTAATATTGTCTGAAATGTATCATATAAAACTTGTTCATAAGAATTTATTGTTATGTTTACAAATGGTTCACTTTGTACATTGTAACACTTGAAGGAGAACAAAAAAAAAGCTTAATAAAAGAATAACACTCAAGTTAGATGCTGTATAGTGTGTATTAACATAAAGCAGAATATATCATATAATATATTATTGTAGGAGAAGAGCTTAATATATTTTATTTTACATTAGATTCTGACATTCTATATTGCATTTTACAGTAGATCTTATGTTTTTTTTAATTCCAGCATGAAAAAGTAACTGGTGATGCATGCAACACATGAGTCCCCTACCTGTGGGGTGCATAATTTTTCTGTTACCATAGCAACCAGAATTTTGGTCCAAGAAAAAACCCCCCAAAAAACAAGAGGGCAAAGATGGCCCTTGATCGCTCACCTGAGAAAGATGATTGCTTAAGAAATAAAGATGCTAGAGTGTAAAAGTGAAATCTGGCTTTTTTTATGGTCAAAAGGGCGTAACTCCTAAATTTACTAGTCAATATCAGTTCTACTTGAACCCGATTGTGAGATTATGGGCATAAACATTGTCATAAATTTTAAAAAAGATTGTTATAAAATGAAGTTGGTAGAGAATAAACAAAGTGAAATCTTGCATTTTTTGTATTAAAAGGGGCATAACTCCTGACCTAATTGACAGATATCAGCCATAATCGAACTCAATTGAGACATTATGGTCATAAACATTGTCATAAAGTCTGAAGATGATTGCTCAAAAGATGAAGATGCTAGAATGTAAACAAAGTGAAATCTTGCATTTTTTTATATTAAAAGGGGCATAACTCCTGACCTAATTGACCGATCTCAGCCATAATCGGACTCAATTGAGACATTATGGTCATAAGCATTGCCATAAAGTTTGAAGATAATTGCTCAATAGATGCAGATGCTAGAGTGTAAACAACATGAAATATGGCATTTTTTTTAATATTAAAAGGGGCATAACTCCTGACCTAATTGACGGATATCAGCCATAATCGAACTCAATCGAGACATTATGGTCATAAACATTGTCTTAAAGTTTAAAGATGATTGCTTAAGAAATAGAGGTGATAGAGTGTAAACACTAAAAATTGTTGACGACGGACACTCACGGGATCACAATAGCTCACCCTGAGTGATGTGCAGAATCCACATACTGCCATCTATTCATAAACCAAGTTTCATAATATTATCTTAAATGGTTATTATGTTATTGCGAGATCCAGATTTCAGGACATCCGGATGGACAGACAGACAGACAGAGGGCAAACCTATAGTCCCCTCCAGTGCAAACACTGGTAGGGGACTAAAAAAAAACAACACTGGAAACCAGTGGAGTAACAGACTGATTCCACTTAAATCTGGAATACCAGTGGAATATCGGAAATATTCCACCTGAATCTTAAATCTGTGATGTGCCATCAACACACATGCTGCCATATCTAGCAGTGTGCTGCCATATCTAGCAGTGTGCCATCAACACACATGCTGCCATATCTAGCAGTGTGCCATCAACACACATGCTGCCATATCTAGCAGTGTGCCATCAACACACATGCTGCCATATCTAGCAGTGTGCCATTGACATACATGCTATGTCATCAAGATTTATATAAGTTTGGATTCTCAAAAGAAACTTAGGAAAGAAACTTTTGCAAAGCTTTAAACTTGTGTTTCAGTGTGAACTACTTACACCAGATCCCGAAATCAGACAGTTGAACTTGTCTAAATACAACACCTGGCTGACATACCTGCAACAATAAATTCATCATCATCATCATCATCATCATCATCATCATCATCATCATCATCATCATCATCATCATCATCATCTGTCCTGTCACTTGGCATCAACATCTATGTTTTGATTAATTTTCATTAATATTATCACTAAAATATTGTTATCATAACATACATCATCATCATCATCAGCAGCATCATCATCATCATCATTATCATCATCATCATCATCATCATCCATATAAAGTAAAGTATCATTTTCTGTACACAAGAGGTCATCATCCCAGCTATTACAGTGTAACTTACTCTGTGTGCTGGAGACAGAATGTGTGAATATTGTAAGCATTGGGATAATGGCTGACTCGAACTTTCTCGTCCCTGTCACTCGTCACAATGTACTTGTCATCCCTGGTAAACGCCTGAAAATTATAAGACTACATTACACCATGTCAGACTATAGGAAACCCAGATCAGCCTGAAAAAAGGGGGCCATAAGCCCTGGAATGCTCATCTGAAAACATTTTGCATAAAGCAGCCATATGTTTTTTAAGGATCTGAAAAACTTGGTAAATTGAATATATATCTTGGTTGTGACTCATCCAAGGAATATTTATGCCAAAAATATTTTAAGACCTGGCGAGTATTTATAGATGAGAAACTTTTATGCTTTCACGAAATTCATGTATGGAATACTGGCACCTCCCTCTGGCGGACATGTTTTTAAACAGAACTAAATTATTTGATTAACCTTGGTAGAGGATCACCCAAGCAAGGTCTGTGCCAAAATATCATAAAATTTGGAAAAGAAAATGATATCCAATTGTAGCATAAAATGAGTAGGCTTTTTATAATAAACCAATCAAATTATTAAAAGCAAATGTAATAGGCTTTCATTCTTATTAAATATGCATATAAACTTCTAGAACAAGATGATTCATCATAAGGGTATAGGCAAACCTGTCGCAGCCACCTCTAAATAACAGCCACACATTCTGTAGTTGGAAAATAGCACTTAAAACAATTCAACACAACAGGAAGTGACACAACAGGACAGGAAGTGGTATGTTGTGTGTGATTTAAGTACTTATGATAAATGTATCCTGCTTGTCTTTTATAGTACAGCTACCTTGACTGAGAATGGTTTGAAAAAAAAAAACATCCAACCACTAAAAAGATGTCACATCTGATTACTGAGGCTCATCTTGGGAAATTTCCTTAAAATGTGAGAAAGAAATGATGAACAAGAGCACTGGTTATCGTAAAATACGCTTGCCCTGCCATTTTATCAATTTAAGGGTCATAACTCTGGAGTGTCTAGGACTTTCTGACTGGTTTTCTCTCAACTGAGATATTGTGCCAAATGTAAGGGTCCATCCACTTAATCAACTGTCCAAATATTGAAGCAATCCAACGAAGGACATAGAAGTTAAGCAGATTAAACAAGAGGGCCATGATGGCCCTATATCGCTCACCTGAGTGCAAATAAACTTTGTGACAAAGTTAAGTAATGATCAGTTCACATTTATTAGTGTAGAGAGTGGACACTGTTAATTTTGCAACATTTCATCAATTTAAGGGCCAAAACTCTGGAGTGGTCAAGATATTTAAGCTGGTTATCAAACCTGGTCAAGTTGTTGTGCCCATACACATTGTGACCATGTTTGGTAACGGTTAGACTTAGAAAGCGGACAATGTTAATTTAGCAATTTTTTCATTAATTCAAGGGCCATAACTCCAGAGTGTGTGAGACAATCTGGCTGGTTATTGAACTTGACTGAGATAAGCTCATATACATTGTGACATAGTTTGGAAAAGATCGGTTCATTAGTGAGCTGACAACATCAGGGGAAGCCGCCAGCCCAGCTGCCAGAGGTGAATCCATAATATGTCCAGTCATTTGACAGGCATATAGAAGTGCATTAGAAAAGCATGGATACAAGACCTGATGGTATGATAGACAGGTTTTTCCAGACATTACTCATCAAAAGTAAGTCAAAGGTAAATAGGTCAACTGCATAAAGAAGAGGATTGAGACAATCACGTAAGCGCAAAGAAGTTATAGCAGATAACCCAAAAGATAAACCTGTGTCCAGACGCTGATTTGTTCATCAAAAGTAGGTCAAATGTCAAGGTCACAAGGTCAATTGCATAATGTAAGGGTCCATCCACTTAATCAACTGTCCAAATATTGAAGCAATCCAACGAAGGACAGAGAAGTTATAGCAAATTAAACAAGAGGGCCATGATGGCCCTATATCGCTCACCTGACTACCACTGCTTTAAAGGCAACCTTATATAGTACTGTAGACCATAACTTCCATACAAGGCATAATAATCCTTGGTTTATTATCATTATGTATACATCTGATCAAGATTTCTTTATAAATGTGTCTGCGAGAATGTTAACAAGTTTTCATATATCTTTTTCTTTCTGTTGCCATGGCAACCAGAGTTTCAGCAACTTTTGTAAAGGTTCACCCAAGGATCATCCATGCCAAATTTATTCAACTTCTGTCCAGCGGCTTCAGAGGAGATGTCGTTTAATGTTTTCACTATAAACATTTAAGGCAAATTAGACCCACCCCTGGCTGCCATGTTTTTTCGGCGTAGCTGTATAATTTCGATTTCAACTCGCATCTTAAACCAATCAAATGTACGCTAACAGCGGTAAATAATTCTAAGCTGAATAAAAGGACCACTGTTATTGGTTAACGCATCGTTATGGACTATAAAATTACTGTAAATAAGGGGTGCAGCTTGTATATATCATTCAGCTTGGTGTTATTACTTTTCTTTTTGATGTAAACATGAAAGTGATTTCAGTAAGTTAAATACAATCCTTTTCCATCAATTGAGGAATGCTACTTTGTGAAAATGATTTAAAACAACAAAAAAGAATCCACCGTGTTATGACATGAAACCCCTTAATTACTATGTATATTGAATTCTTCCAGCCTGCCAAGATGCTCTCATTGAAAATTAATTCGCCAAAACCAAAACAACTAATAACGCTTTTATATCATAATTGTCATATGCAATAATGACATGAACAAATATCGAACAAGCCTATTTACAGATATAATTTTTGTATTACCGTCTATAAATAAGTATATTTCATAGAAAAAATACTGAACTATTTCTAGAGCGTACTAAATTTGTTGTGCGTCGGTCTTTCGTGCGCTTTTCATGAAAATCTCGTTTTTCTTTCATCCTACGCCGAATATCTTTTTTAAAGATATTTCTTGTTTAAGGATCAACTTGGTAAAGGGTTACCCAATGATTATCTGTACTAAAACATTTTGAAATCTGGCCAGTAAATTTTGAAAGAGATTATCTTTAAAGTTTTTTTCTTTCCGTTGCCATGGCAACCAGAGTTCTACATGAATCAACTTTATTTTTGCAACTTTTGTGAAGGTTCACCCAAGGATTATACCTGTCAAGTTTAATCAAATTCTGTCCAGGGGTTTCATAATTGACGCTGGACGACGAGTGATCACAATAGCTCACCTTGAGCACTTCCTGCTCAGGTGAACTAAAAAAATAGGTCAACCTGAGAGGACACCTGACACCCGCAGACACCAGATGCCTGACGCCAGCCTAGATATCATCAATTTAAAGGACGTAATTTTTCATTGAAAAACCCGCCCAAAAACATACCATTTGTTGATCTTATTGTAAGATCATTTTTTTCTTTTACATGTAGTCTTAATATTTTCACTTGTGGCAACTATAAAAATATTGTTTCCTATGAAAACACAAATATATGACCTTATGATAAGATCAACAAATATCCATTATTAATTTTATGCATTGATGTGCTCCTTCTCAATATTTTAGTTGTATACAAATAATTAACTATTTATTTTAATAATTTAAATCTAGGAAAAGTACTATAATTTAACCAACATGTCATTTGTTGTACGATTATGCTGAAAATTTAAATTTCCAGAATTAAATAATCTCAAGTCAAGAGCATTCCAATTTAGAATTTCATTTTCATTTAAAAACCAATTAATAACTAAAATGTCTTCAACAATCATATAAATATTTACAAATACTCGTAAACAAAGCTATGCAGAGAAACTATCCTTTTAGAAATACCATTCAAAGAATGCTATAAATAAAACCCTGATAGAAATGGGAATATAGCAAGTTTTCCAGCAAAATTATTTTTCCAATGTTGGAAATCCTGTTCGCAGTGTGAGCAACACTTCAATGGCTTTAACAGAGTGTTTAACTAGAAATAATAAATCAAGAAAAACTGTATTTGCCAACTTAATTCAAAACATTGCCCTACCGAGTGACTGACGTAATAAATGATTTAAAACATCTTAAATTGATTGCAAACTTTGCTTCAGAAGCTCATGTGTGACTTTCATCAGCTTGGTCGTTCATCTATACATTTTGGAAGCTCGCGAGTTTCCAGCCAAATGTGTAAATTTTCATCACTACTTTGATTAAATTTAGCTTATCTCTGCCCAACTCCATTTTTTACAGAATGAAAAACTCATTTATCTTCGTACAGGCTCAGTACTGTTAATTTGCTTGTTTACAATTTGATGAATATCCCTCGTTCCGTAACATTGCAATAACTTGTATAATTTCACAATAAATTATGCATTAAAAGTATGTTTGTGCACTGAAAATTTTTGTTTAAATTTTACTTGGGTTCTGTCACGTATGTCAGCCGATGTCGATATATCACAGACGCGGAATTATCCAATGTAAATATTCCTGAAGACAAATTGTGCAAACTCTGGTGGAAAAGTATGCTAATATGGAAAAAGTCTCTCTCAAACAACATCAAGTTACTTCTAGATCTGTCCAAGCCAACAAGGGACTACTTGATCCTAAGAAATACAAATACATTCTTGGGGGAGGAAAATACATGAAAGATACAAAAATAAGTTTGGCTTTTAAGTGTGCAGGAACAATCCTGCTATTAATCGAATTTGGAATAATCACTTTTTAAAATACCAGTTAAATAAAAAGTAATTCAGTTGTGGGACCTTTTTATTTTGGTAAATTTGGTATTTGAATTACTACAGTGAAATTTTCAAGGAAAGAAAATGCTGGGATTAAAAACATATGCTATATTGATAAATAAGAACTAGAGCTACTACTTAAAGTCTAATGACCCTTCTTTCCATGAATATTCATAAAAAAATTATGACACTATGAATATAATGATTTTAATGAACTTTAAAATGGTATATGAAGGAACAGATGCAAACTATAGAATCTGGGCTACAATATTATATGAGTAAACAGACCCTGATAAGAAAGCTCTTTGAAGGAACCTGACCTGGGCCTGCTCTGTTTGCCATTAAGGCATTAAAACATGTCTATATGAAACAATGTTATGTTGGCTTCTAATCAGGAATGTAATGCATGTTGGCTTCTAATCAAGAATGTTATATTGGCTTCTAATCAGGAATGTAATGCATATTGGCCTCTAATCAGGAATGTAGTCAGGAATGTAGTCAGGAATGTAATGTATGTTGGCTTCTAATCAGAAATGTAATGCATGTTGGCTTCTAATCAGGAATGTAATGCATGTTGTCTTCTAATCAGGAATATAATATTGGCTTCTAATAAGGAATGTAATGCTGGATTTTAATCATGAATGTGACAGTAAGAAAACCTGAAGAAACTGAATGAAATAATCTGTATGATGGATCTTTCAGATTTTTATTTGCTATGAAAATTTAAGCTCCAATGTTTATGATTATACCCATTGTTACAATTTAATTTTTTTCCCAGGCAAGGTCAACCATTCACAAACAGTATAACAAACAAACCTATGCATGATTTTCTGTAAACCAGGCTGAAGTCCTCAAACAATATTAAGTACAATTTTGGGCTTAAACTTATATTCTAATGAACCAAATGTTGATACTTTGAGTTTCAGCATAAAAATCATACTTAAGAAAGGTATTTGTTTTCAAAATCTTTGGGCTAGGTCAACCAATTATCACATGATATCCCACTGTAGCTATTCAAAATAGTGATAATTAAACTCAAATATATCTGATAATATGGAAAAGTTTTCTTCATACATGCCATGTATTTATCATGAGCTCCGTGGTTCTGATAGATTTCACTTACCATACATCCCAAGGTTCTTGAGTCTGATACCAGAGAGGGGCATTAAAGTCTTTCAAGACCTACCAAGGAAAAAAGTACTGGTCCAACCAAGGACCCATTGAAAAGGGTAGTGTAAGTTGTAAAATATTGATATCCAAATCAACATAAAGAGACAAATTCACATTTAAAAAAAAGACTTAATTAAAGAGAAAGTATTAGTCAAAATGAGTCTACAGTGGGTAAAAGAAGGAGAAATGAAATTAATCATAAAAAAAGAACAAAACATTTATCAATAACAAGACCTATAAAAGTATCTTGTCACAAAAACTATGGAACTTTATGTACAACAATGTAAGTGTACCAAGTCATACAAGGTTTCATAAGAACACTCATGGGGACGCTTTTACTACTGCACAAATATGTCAAGTTTTGATAGCATCCACAATCTACCAATAGAAACTCACATCCCTTGAGAGTGTTTTCTTTTGACTTTAGAAATACAGGATGATCAAGTAAACCTTCAGCAAATGGAAATTTAAAAGCATTATAACCAATATTTAAGGATATATTCGGAAAATATATGGGCGTGTAACAAAGGTGCACAATTCCTGGAGGTAGAAATGGCAGACACATTGTCTATGACATGACCAAACATGTGACTAAGAAATGCGTAAAAAATAGTTGGTATTTGAACGTAAATTGAATTTTTGCTCAGTGACATATATGCTTTATATACATAGAAAATACTATAAAATATAGGAGTATTGTATGAAATATACTCAGACGTATTCTGTAAAAGATTACCAACAAATAGTGAGTCAGATAGTTCAATTAAGCTTGCCTGTCATGGTTATGTCATTTGACTCAATTTGATTAAAATGGACGTAATGGAAAAATATTGAAAGTGAAGTTACAAAAGTTTGTATGCTGATGTTTTCCATCAGACCAGACATATCAGATATAGAGGAACAATTTTCTAAAAAAAAGGGCCAAAACAAGCCATTTAAAATGTCAAACAATAATATCAACTATGGAATGAGAAAGTCACTGGCCTTATGGTTAATTTAAAGTTTTTAATCTGTTTCATAAGATTATGGAGATTATGAGTTCAATTCTTAAAAATTGCATCTGGTCAGATTACATATTGTACTTGGTCATATTATAGGTTTTTGTAGATATATTCTATTCTTGGACAATATTTCAGTCATGCTAACAAGAAAAAAAACAAGAGCACCACATGCGGGTGCCAACGCTTGTCTGTTTTTGCCAACATTACACATTTTTGTTTAACACTTAAAAAAAGTTGACCTTGAAAATCACAACTGAAACTGTATGCCTTTAAATGCAAAGCTTAAGTACCACACCCTTTAAATAAACCCTTGACCTTGAAGGATGACCTTGACCTATGCATGGAATAGAATATATACAACACAAAGATGTAAAATATGTAAGCAAATAATCACAATTGCTTATCCATTGAGTTTTTGATAATCAACACAAAACTGTAAAATTTGAAGACATTAATAAAAAAAAAATGTTCTTTTTAATCTGCCTAAAGATCATGACCAAAATCACACCTGCACAGGTTCATATGATGACAAACCAGTATACAAAGTTTTTTAAATTTTTTTTATTGAAAATGACAAAGAAATATCCATTATAAAACTTGTTATAAAAAAAGTTATGGCCAAATTAGGTCAAAGGTCAAGGTCGATACATAAAATATTGAGGTATATATGAAAAATCATTGTCATGATGAATATGACTACCAAATATAAAATATGTATGTCAAATAGTAAAAAGTTATGGCCAACGTTCAAGTTTTTTGTTAAACATTTCAAAAATAGGTAAAATTCAAAGGTGAAGGTCAAAGTCCAAAAGTGTTACATAGATGGAAAGGTCTTGCCACAAGGAATTCACATGTGATATATCAGTGCCCTGTTGGTAACAGTTCTAAAATGACCGGCATTTTAAAGTTTTCAAAACATACAGCAAAAATAGGTCAAAGGTCAAGGTCAAAAGATGAAATATTGTGGTATATCTGAATAGCTCTTGCAAAGATGAATATGCATACCAAAAATAAAAGTTGTATGTCAAATAGTAAAGAAATTACGGCCAACGTTAAAAGTTTTTGTTAAGTATTTCCGAAATAGGTCAAAGATCAAAGGTCAAGGTCAAAGTCAAAAAGTGTAACATTGATGGAATGGTCTTGCCACAAGAAATTCACATGTGATATATAAGTGCCCTGTTGGTAACCGTTCTGAAATGACAGGCATTTTAAAGTTTTCAAAAAATACAACAAAAATAGGTCAAAGGTCAAGGTCAAGATTGATAGATGAAATGTTGAGGTATATCTGAATAGCCCTTGCAAAGATGAATATGCATACCAAAAATAAAAGTTGTATGTCAAATAGTAAAGAAATTGCGGCCAACGTTAAAGTTTTTTGTTAAATATTTAAAAAATAGGTCAAAGATCAAAGGTCAAGGTCAAAAGTCCAAAAGTGTTACATAGATGGAAAGGTCTTGCCACAAGGAATTCACATGTGAAATATCAGTGCCCTGTTGGTAACGGTTCTGAAATGACATGCATTTTAAAGTTTTCAAAAAATAGGTCAAAGGTCAAGGTCAAGGTCAAGGTCAACAGGTGAACATTTTCATATGTCTGGATAGGCCTTGTCCAGATGAATATGCATACCAAAAATGAATGTTGTATATGAAATAATAGAGAAGTTATGGCAAACGTTAAGATTCTGGACGACAACGATGACAACGCAGATGCCGGAGTTACGACAATAGCTCGTTTTTTTTTTCTTTGAAAAACAGACGAGCTATTAATAACTGTCAGTAGAGTTGCGCGGTTTTACCGGTATACCGCGGTCTGAAGCAGCATGTGGTATGAACTGGTACAAGGACAAATAATACTCAGGTACTTCGGTGGTTTCTGTATTGCAGAAATTAATACAATTTTTCAATAAATTCGATGTTACTGATAATTTTATTGCTTTACAACATCAAAAACCTGTGTAGATATGATATAAATGTATCGATTTCCATTCAAATCTTAGTAAATACAATTTTATTTGAAAATATTCACACGTTACTGATAATGACCTTGAAAGGAAACCATGAAAGAGGAAACCTTGAAAGAGGGCCATGATGGCCCTGAATCGCTCACCTGATTATAAATTAGCAACATATGTTGCATTTTTTATATTGATCTACATTTTGACCCAACATGACCCAACTTCAAACTTGTCCAAGATTTTTTGGAAATAGATATTCCGACCAAGTTTTATGAAGATTTGGCCAAAAATGTGGTCTCTAGAGTGTTAACAAGATTTTTCTAAGATTTGACCTTGTGACCTAGTTTTTTACCCCACATGATCCAAATTTGAACTTAACTAAGATTTTATGGAGACAAACATTCTGACCAAGTTTCATGAAGGTTGGGCAAAAAATATGGCCTCTAGAGTGTAAACAAGCCAAATTCCAAATTGTTGACGAAGCACGTCAAACGCCGGCTGAAGAGCTTTCACAAAAGCTCACCTTGAGCACATGCTCAGGTGAGCTACTAAAAAATGGCTGACAGCGTCTGAAGGTACTGGTACGTTACTGCCCATTAAAACAAAAAAAATTCAATGATCTTATATATATATATATATGTATGTGACCTTGACCTCTTAAGGTACCATTATAAAAAACACTCTTAAACAGAGATGAAGGCTTGGGTTTTGCACCCTGCACATTGTCTCATAATGGTGCACATTTGTGCAAAGTAATTTTTAAAACCATTGATAAATAAGTTATCAACCAGACAAGAATAATGGTGGAAAGACAGATGAAAGGACAAAGCGGCAGGTATGCTCTCCCTTAGGGGAGCAAAATAACATCATATATATTTATACATGTATAACATGTGGAAAAAGACCCAAGCAAAACCTAGGAACATTATTTCAGGCATTCAGAACCATTGATGTACAACAAGCCAGAAGGAAGGCTTCCTCATACGTAAAATCAGAGAGACCAAACACAGATTTAAACTCGCAATGGTGAGAACAGAATTGACAGTATGTCAGTGACTGTGACCTCTTAGCCCAAGACATCCTCCAATACCTTATATAGATAAATTTTTAATATTGAAACACACGCAAAAAATTCTCATGTGATGCAATTTTCAAAAATGATCATAGAAACATAATTATTAAATTTAACGCAAGGTATACATGTGTATAAAGCTATTTTTCCTGAGGTTTGAGAATTTCCTACCAGGTCCAGAACCATGGAGAGGTGCCCAAGGATTATCTCCCCTTCCTTGTCTGGTTCCACCAATGAGAAGTGGTAGACATCGCCAGACCTATCCGCCACCACCACTGCATCCTGGCTGTGTGGAAACGCCACCGCCGTGCATCGTCTTACCACACTCCTGTAATTACAGAACATATTAATAAAAAATATCATATTTGCATCTTATTTATATATAACTAAATAATAACAATCCTAAAATGAGTTTTCACATGACACTAACCATTTGTCCTATTACGAGGATGATATTGGATAAAATAAACTACAGCTGTTAATGGAGGGGATGAATGCTAATCCAGTCCACAATATGAAACTAGAAATATCACAGAAGGTATCACACAGCAATGGACACAAAATGACTCCTTATTGATCAAACAAGGTTTTTACAGCAAATTTTAGGTTGAAAAGGGGCCATAACTGTGATTTTTTTTTACAGATTTATAAATATTTCATTTCTAAACAAAACGTGTTAGTTGCTAAAGTTGAAATTGGCTTTCATTTTACTAAGATAAACATGTGTACTAAATTTTATATTCATTAGTCGAGTGTATAACAAGGTTTTTTTGAAAAAGAGCCTGCCAATTAATGTCCAAAATTTATGGATTTTGTCTAAAGTCAAATCTGCTCCTCATTTCATTAAAGATAAACATGTGTATTAAATATTATCTAAATCTATTGAGCCTTTGATGAGTTATTGATCAGACAAGGTATTTTTAGCAAACTCAAAATTGAAAAAGGGGCCATACCTGTGTCAAAAATTAATGGATTTTTCCCAAAGTCGATCTTGGCCTTTAATTTATTGAGATCATGCGTTATTAATCAGACATAAATCTGTTAGTTATTGATGGGACAAAGCCAACAGACCAACTGATGGAGCGACAGACAAGCTCACTCTGGATATTACTGTGATATCATTAGTTCTCGTGGGACACTAATTTTCTTTGATTTTGTGGTTGTGGTGGGTTTTATCCACGAATAATAAACCCACAAAAAGCTGTCTTTTATATAAACCTCACATTTTCTAAAACACAGATCCACAAATTAATGTACCCACAATGTACCCACAAAATTGCCTTAGGTACATAATCAGCAAAATTTAATGTCAACAAAAGTTAATGATTTTACAGTATAAAGTCATTAGACATCAACATGGATTCTATTTTTTTTCTTCTTTTATGTCAACATTTTAAATTTTAGATAAAAACAGCTGAAAACAAAGGTCATTAGATCAATTAATCTAACATCTTATTGAGCACTACAATTATTGAACTCATCTGAAGTGATACAAAGCCTGTCATGACCTTCTTCTATATCATTTTCAGCAATTAAGAAATTTCTCGGAACAAATGAGCCATCTGCTGAAAGAAGTGTGACAGACAGACAGACAGACAGATAGAGAGCTTTGGGTGAATTCAATAATAAATACTTAGTGCTTAGTAATTTTTATTTACTTAGGGAGCAATTTAGTTCTTCATACCCAAATATTTCATTTCTAATCAAATAGTATTAGTTATTAAGATAATAATTCATGTTAACTTATAATGATGTACTTGAATATATATGTATATATACCAGTATTTACACTACAATTTTGTGTAATGTTGATTTACAACTTGTCACACTTCCTTCTAGCAAAATTCTGATCTAAAGAAAGCGCACAATATTATATCATGAAAAATATCCTACTTCAGCTGAAAAAATGTTGATAGAATATTATTTGTATGAACTCTTATAATGTATTTCAAAATATAAAGCAAGATTTTATCAAGATCCCCCATGTTCAAAGATTTACAGTCCAGGTTATATAAAGCCAGAATTTATTGCTGTTGATCCAAATACATTAACAATAACATCATAAAATAATAACTTTTAAGTTTCCAACCTTGACAAATGCAGGTTTGAATTTGACTACAGTGCCTCTAAAACACTGCCTAAACTTCCAGATATTTCAGCAAAAAAAGGAGAAAAATGCAGCACCATGCCACAGGATGCAGTGTTCTCAAGTCCCAAGCTAGTTTATGACCTCGATCTATCAGCACACAGTGACAGATGTAACCAAGTTACAGCTCTATCTCCATCCATCAAGGGAGCCATTATTATAAATACTATCATCATCAAACACCTCAGATTGAACGGCAGTATGCGAACCGACCTTAAAGCCGTCCGTCTGCTACATGTCACAGCGCCCCCTGGGGACAGAACAGTCTATATTCCTGTACAGCAAACTGATATGTGACATAAACATTACCAAGAGTGAAGAATATGATCTTCAAAACAACAACAGGTTGTGCCGACTTCAAAATGTCACTGGCCAAAAATAACTTAAAACATTTAAGAATAAATAAGATCATAGCAAACTAGACTTATATATTATCCCTGAAAGTAACAAATAAGGATCCTGAAGGATGATTTTTCCCTCTACATCACCTTGAGACAAGTATCTAAAAAAAATAATCAAGGGTATTACCTCTAGGCAACAGACTAAGAGGTTACATAACATAGAATGGTGTGTGCCCTGTAATAAAGCTAAAATTCTGATATAGAAAGGGGCCACAACTCATGAAAATTTTTAGAAAAAAGTTGTGTCCATCATATTGAAAAAAGTACTCAAAGTTTCATTCTTGTTTCTCAATGGCCTCATTTTTTTCCTTCTTAAATTGAACATTACAGGATAGTGTGCGTATAAATCATTAAAAAATGTATACATTAAGTTTCTTGAGCCCCTAACATGAAACATAAAGTATATTCAGAACAAATATTATAATGACTTGAAAATTTGAAATGTGTGAAAAATGAATGAAATATATTTTTTTAAATACCAAATGAAATATCTACATTCACTTCTATAACCATTGCATTCACTGCAGATTAAACTAGAACTGTCGCCTAAGGGCTTACTAATACCCCCCCGCAAGTGTTTTTGTCAAACATGGCTTTGGAGCATGAAATCAGAATTCTTGCATACAACACTCCATCTTAATACGTATATAGAGGACATATGTGCCAACTACATGGAAATCTAGTGATCCTTTGTAACACATACCTATGGATATACCTATGTCTATGGATAAATATCATTAATTAACCCAATGTTAATAGAAAAAGCGCTACTACAATGTCTAAGGTTGAATGACAGCAAGTTTCATTGAAATCCCTCCAGTAGTTTAGGAGGAGTAGTCTGCAGAAAATTGTAAAGCAAAAATCATCAAAGGGGCATAACTATAAAAAAGGGAGGTAATCCAATGGGAGGAGTAGTCTGCAGAAAATTGTAAAGCAAAAATCATCAAAGGGCATAACTATAATAAAGGGAGGTAATCCAATGTTATATAACTAACACATGCTTCTACAATGTCTAAGGATGAATGGCAGCAAGTTTCATCAAAATCCTTCCAGTAGTTTAGGCGGAGTAGTCCGCAGAAGTTTGTAATGCAAAAATCATCAAAGGGGCATAACTTGGAAAATAGGGGAGGTAACCAAATGATATATAGATAACGCGCTTATACAATGTCTAAGGATCACTGCCAGCAAGTTTCATCAAAATTTAAGGAGTATCCCAGAAGTTTGTAATGAAAAAAAAAGTAACCGCTTATAATGTCTAAGGATCATGCCAGAAGTTTCATCAAAATCCTTCCAGTAGTTTAGAAGGAGTAGTCCGCAGAAGTTTGTAATGCAAAAATCATCAAGGGGCATAACTTGGTAAATAGGGGAGGTAACTCAATGCTATATAGATAACGCGCTGCTACAATGTCTAAGGATCATTGCCAGTAAGTTTCATTAAAATCCTTCCAGTAGTTTAGGCGGAGTAGTCCGCAGAAGTTTGTAATGCAAAAATCATCAAAGGGGCATAACTTGGTAATAGGGGAGGTAACTCAATGCTATATAGATAACGCGCTGCTACAATGTCTAAGGATCATTGACAGCAAGTATCATTAAAATCCTTCCAGTAGTTTAGGCGGAGTAGTCCGCAGAAGTTTGTAATGCAAAAATCATCAAAGGGGCATAAATTGGTAAATAGGGGAGGTAACCAAATGATATATAGATAACACGCTTATACAATGTCTAAGGATCATTGACAGCAAGTATCATTAAAATCCTTCCAGTAGTTTAGGCGGAGTAGTCCGCAGAAGTTTGTAATGCAAAAATCATCAAAGGGGCATAATTGGTAAATAGGGGAGGTAACCAATGTATATAGATAACCGCTTACAATGTCTAAGGATCATTGACAGCAAGTATCATTAAAATCCTTCCAGTAGTTTAGGCGGAGTAGTCCGCAGAAGTTTGTAATGCAAAAATCATCAAAGGGGCATAACTTGGTAAATAGGGGAGGTAACTCAATGCTATATAGATAACGCGCTGCTACAATGTCTAAGGATCATTGACAGCAAGTATCATAAAATCCTTCCAGAAGTTTAGGAGGAGTAGTCCGCAGAATTTTGTGTCTACAGACGGACGGACGGACAGACAGACGGACGGACAACCTGATTCCAGTATACCCCCCCCTAACTTCGTTGCGGGGGGGTATAATTAAAAGTAATATATTATAATGTCTATCTGGAAGAAAGTGACAAAAGATTTTTGCCACCTAAGTGGTTTGGATCCATGACCTACAGATCCAGACTCCTGTATCCTAGCTACCACCTGAGGCACATTTCCAACTTGGATTTTTGTTTGATATTTTCATTTGAATTTTAATACCTCATCTTCTTCATCAAGCTCAAGATTTTTTTAAACCAGTTAATCCATGCAACAAACAATATATACATATTTTTTAACCAGCATTCAATATTTTTATATATTCAACAGCAAGTCTGTAAAATGTGCAACATATTTTTTTCAAACAAAATTTTTTCCTATAACCAGACATAAATGTATCTGACATGTACAGCAGACATGTTTGTGTCGGTTCATTACATGATGACTGTCTGACAGTGTCGGAAGCTTGTCGCGTCTACATGACACATCTGTAGAAATTATGACAGCTTTCTAAATGCCACAGATCATCTGGTATACAGATTGCTTGAAAAGGGAACAAAATCTGAGAAACATAATTAGAATCACGACACTTTTTACCACAAGAGAATAATTTGTTTCCTAGACTGAATATAGCAGAGACCAAGACCAGTGAATAACCGACCAAATTCGGGACTGAATGTAAAAAAAAAAAATGAATTGTACTGATAATAAATGAAGAAGCATATTTATTAGTTAATTTATTAGCCAGCCTTTCCTATCCATACCTAAGTAAACAGCTCAAAAACAAAAAACATAATTATTTTGTGTAAACCAGGTCAATTATTGACTACCTATTATTACAGTGTTTGGTTATTGTGTCAATTTGGACACATCTGTAAAGACTTGACTGTTGACTATTTGAGTTTACCATCGCTTAGACAGTATTTCAGTCATATAGTGACGTCCAGCTAATTACAGGTGGAGGAAGACTCCAAATACACGGAGGCATCCAGGTAGAACCACCAACCTACCGCACGCCAGCTGGAAGGCTTCCTCACATGAAAACCCGAATGACCCTGCCAGGATTCGAACCCACGTGGTGAGGGACTGAGTGAGTGTTAAAGTCAGCGACTTTACCCTCTTGGCCACGGAGGCCCCACACATCTGTAAAGACTGGAGAAGCCACTGAGATTATGTGTGAATGTGGGTGCTCTTTTAAAGCCTTTGACAACATTCCATCAATTGCTTTTTGGAAATCTGGATCACAGAACCATTACAAACTACATGTACCTCACAGAGTTGATTCTGTATTAAATATGTTGATATAGACTAATGATATGTACCAAATTAGGAAAGACTGATTCAGTCCTCACTAAATAGAGTGTACATATTAGGTATATGCATGATATGTATTATCATCATTTCATGTTGAATGACAATGACGATGATGATGATGATGTTGATGATGATGATGATGATATATCAACTCACAACCATTAGACAGATAATCCATCTCCAATTTTTTCTAGGAAGAGAGACCAATTGTTGGCTTGAATGATAAACACAGAATCTAAGGAAGTCCCCAATTACCTGGCATGACAGGGTATTATAAAGCAATCACTGCTTATCATGGGCTCTGATTTACTGAAAAAATATGCAAATATTCTGATATATAGGTGCATTTCATGCGTAACCTGATAAATAAACAAATGTTCTGAATTTAAGACAAACATAAAACCTGTACATGTTGTAGATACTGACTACGATAAGTTAAGATTGATTAGTATTTCAGTCATAAGAGGATTTTGTCTTCATGAGCCAGGAATATGGATCTGCCCCACCGCAGAATCATCCAGGAGACAGGTGGACTGATATCACAGTCAATCACATGACTCTAAAACTTTGTCAAGGGTGCTGCGGCCCAGTGGTAATGTACCTGACTGCAATCCAAAGGTTATGGTAGGTTTGAACCCCACTGGGGGCAAGGATTTTTCATGACCTTGCCAGGGGCAAAGGACGGTTGAGAACTTGTTTTCCAATTAGCAAAAAATAAGTAAGTTTAAATTAGATACTAAGCCATGCAGCTTCATAATCATTCTGATACATTGAGTGTTTGGCATTTTGAAGTCAGGGCTTGAATCCACCACCTCCCATTTACAGTCTAAGTATGATTGATTAATTTTCACATGGTTGGTAAAACAGACAGATTATGAGACAGACAAAAAATGGATGAACAGATTAATGGTCACCCCAACAGAATGGAGACAGATAAAACTCAGAAATGGGAAAATTAAGGTAAATTTAGAAACAAATGTGAGAAAGACAAACAGACATACAGATAGACATGCCGTCAATATCTGGTCACTTGGGAAGCTGAAAAACTTTACCGACCCCTGCAAGGCAAATCATGACTAATCGTTCCTAGCTATGATCAGCAATTATTCCATTTTAATTTGATCAGGCAATTAGCGGCCTCCTCAACATTACCTTATCTGTCAGTGCGTTTTATAGACAAGCACTGTCATTGTGTTAATTGGAGCTGGCACCCACTATAAAAATACATTGTTCATTAAACCTGAGAATTGTTTGTTTTACGAGAATTAACACAGCTTTTGAATCTCTCAGTTTTTGCTATGCTTTGTGAAGCAGAATTTTCCGTAATTATGGTTAGCTTTGTTTTGTTTGTTTGTGTGTGTGTACTTTTAGTTAGGCTTGGAATGATGAAGTCATTACTCAGTTGTACTTCCAATACAACAGGAGTGTTCCCTGAGACACATGTTGCCGGCTGAAGCATGACGGAAAAAGAGTAATGGACAGACATTATGAAGGAAAAGATATCCCTATGTGTCACCTCTGCTTACAGCAGGTGACACAAAAAGGTAGCCCTAAAAAAACAAACTACAATTGCTTTAAGCCTGCATTTTTTCATTGGTCAAATATGGTCAACTAGATTTTAACTGTTAGCACTATTTTCATTGTTTCACTGACAAAAAAACTAAGATTTTAAACAGTATAAAACCTGATCAGCTTGAGAGAAACATTCATGCTGATCTAGTTATGTACTTGTTATGGAGGCTATTCCATCCATCTGTGTTGTGCAATATTAAGTGCCATGATATCATATCCTGGTTCATATACCAATTATGCTATCATGTGACCTTTAGGAAATAAGTATCTGGTAATGTTGTTGTTGTATTGGGGTTTATTGTCGCTGCGATAGTATTTCAATCATATAGCGACGTCCAGCTAATTACAGGTGGAGGAAGACCCCGAGTACACAGAGGTAACCGGGTAGAACCACCGACCTACCGCAAGCCAGCTGGAAGGCTTCCTCACATGAAAAATCCAAAGTCCCTACCGGGATTCTAACCCACAGCGGTGAGGGGCTGAGAGATTTGTAGTCCATGACTGTAACCGCTCGGCCACGGCGGCCCCTAAGTATCTGGTAACCAAATTCTAAAAGGTCTGCATGGCAAAGAAAATACAATCCATTGTTTTGTATATCAATTAAAGTTCAGAAAATTAATATTCATCAAAATGTTATAAATCTGTACATGAATATTCATGAGGTAAAGAGTTCAATAGAATATAAAGGAGTTGCCGACAACTATGGTGATCAGCAGCACATGTTAGTGGTATCACAATAATAACAAATCATTCATGATATGTAACTTATATTATTCACATTTAATAAACCAAAT
>CM037777.1:40171926-40221926 GCA_021229015.1 Solen grandis | reverse complement strand
ATTTTCTCATCTACCAAATTATCATGTAATTGAAATCTGAGGGGATACTGAAAAATAGCAACCCTTTTACATTCAAACTCTGCATAAAACAGTATGTGGGAGAAATGAAATATGTATTGCAAACTCAAATAAAAGATAAGAAATGAGATCAGCAGTAGAAAAGAAGAAGACCCTTGTGGTTCACCAATTTGATTTTAATTCATTCATTTCTGAGAAATGTTCAATACCAATTTAAAGAAGTTCTTGCTCAGACCAGCTTCCTGCCACACTGATGATAGTAGCTACACATCACTCATACACAGTGTCTGGGTTACAGACTCACAACCCATACTATGGTCATTTCTTGTCCCTTTATTCACAGAGGGTACAACTCCATACTATGGTCATTTCTTGTCCCTTTATTCACAGAGGGTACAACTCCATAATATGGTCATTTCTTGTCCCTTTATTCACAGAGGGTACAACTCCATACTATGGTCATTTCTTGTTCATTTATTCACATAGGGTACAACTCCATACTATGGCCATTTCTTGTCCCTTTATTCAAAGAGGGTACAACTCCATACTATGGTCATTTCTTGTCCCTTTATTCACAGAGGGTACAACTCCATACTATGGTCATTTCTTGTCCCTTTCTTCACAGAGGGTACAACTCCATACTATGGTCATTTCTTTTCCCTTTCTTCACAGAGGGTACAACTCCATACTATGGTCATTTCTTTTCCCTTTCTTCACAGAGGGTACAACTCCATACTATGGTCATTTCTTTTCCCTTTCTTCACAGAGGGTACAACTCCATACTATGGTCATTTCTTGTCCCTTTCTTCACAGAGGGTACAACTCCATACTATGGTCATTTCTTGTCCCTTTCTTCACAGAGGGTACAACTCCATACTATGGTCATTTCTTGTCCCTTTCTTCACAGAGGGTACAACTCCATACTATGGTCATTTCTTGTCCCTTTCTTCACAGAGGGTACAACTCCATACTATGGTCATTTCTTGTCCCTTTGTTCACAGAGGGTCTCATCCCAATTTCCACTTAGGCATATTTTGCTAATGTTCAAAACATTCATTCCATGATTAAACACAGATATGATTACACTTTTGATATTGATTCTTACTTACTTTCTTCCCTGACCACTTTTCAGGACTCCATTTAAATAACCACAGTGACATCAGTTACAGGGCTTTTCCTAAATGCTATAAGAAGATACACCCCTCACACATACCTCAGTATGCCCAAGCCCTTAGCCCAATGCTGTCAGAGAATGAGACCCACCTGCAGGATCCTGTCCCCAGTCTTCAGGGTGCCGTTCCTGCCCGCAGGACTGTCCTCCAGCACGTGCTTGATGAAGATACCTGAGATCACGTGCTCCTCCGATACATGGAACATGTCCACACGCCTACCTGCAAAACAAGCATACAAACACACTCTGAAGTTAGTGAACACTTGAATGTTTGCCTATTGTGTTCTTATTTGACTACTGGTACTCAAGCCAAGCTGTAGTCCTACAATCAAGAATTATTGGTTGATTCTTGTAAAATGAATTAAAGCATTAAATCCATGCAACCAAATTAAAAGCAGCACTTTAATTGATTTTCTGTCTATACTATAAATGATTTGCTGTCCATCTGATTGCTAGATATTAATAAACAAGTACCAATCAATATAATACTAAATATCTGAATAGCTTGTATCAACCAAAAGTAAGTCCCTCAATACACTGCCAGGAGATGTACGAGTAGGGAATACTGCCAGGGTAAAAAAAAATATAAACATAATTATATGCAACCAGATGTTTCTTTAACCCAGCTTGAACTGTTTGGCTGAAACACTTGATCTGCACATCCTCTCCAAGTTATAAACATTTGCAGGGAGATTTTCCAAGTCAAGACTTCCAAAGCTGATGTGTTACAACAGAGTTACAGCAGTGATTCACACTACCCCTGAAAATGAATTCAATTTTGACAAGAAAACTCTCACCATCTTTTCACTTTGAACTTTTGTGACCAGTTTACTCCCCAACAACTGATTTTTAATTGAAATTGCTCCTTTTCAAGAATGGGTGTATTGGTCATTGCTCCGACCCCCAAGGGAAATTTTCCTGGTAAAGCCCTTATCATAGAAGAAATAAAATGCAATCAGACACTACCATAAACAAATATTCAATTCATATTATGTTTTTTAAAAAATAAAATTCCTTTGTTTTTACATCTTTCATACCTAATAAATACCTTTGAGTAGCTTATAAAATGTGTCATCATTTTTTTATGAATTTTACATCAATCATTATCTACTTTAGAAACTGACAAAGCTAACCATAAATCATTATAAGCATACGATCTTCATTTCACTTGTTTTTGTTCATTGTGTAATCTACTCACCAACTATACTAATACCCAGGGTTTTGCCATGTTCTCGCTGCAGCTCCACCAGTCTGGGTGGGCCCCATGTCTGGTTCCCACTTCCAACAACAACTGTCTCTTTGTGGCGTGGTGACACCTGCAGGGGCGGGGTCCCACCTGTGCTGCTCGTTGCCGAGGGCGATGCAGTTTTGTGGGGAGATGAGACTGGAGACGAAGGGGCACTGCCATCGGACATGCTACTTCGTTTCTGCATCGGGCTTAATGTGGAACTGCAATACAGAAAGTAACATGTTTATGGTAAGATTCTCAGATGCATGTAGCCACTCTGACACATGCCGTAGCTGGCTCTATCTATACATCTCTTAGGAAACACTACTGTTTTAGAAATACTTCTAAGAAAGTTGCGTTTGTATTATGTTCTAATTTCATTAAAAATCAATATAAACTTGTGTTCGTATTATGTTCTAATTTCATTAAAAATCAATATAAAGTTCTCGATTTCCAATACTGGTTTTCAATATTTAAAACAATTTTCAGAATCAAATAAACATCAGAACTTTATATAAACAAGAGGGCCATGATGGCCCTGAATCGCTCACCTGAGTACCATTGCTTCAACTGATGTCAAGGTTTTTAAACAGACAAGGATTCTGATATAACTTAATCTAAAACATTTTACCCCTGACAATACTACACACCAAATATCTAAGCAATGGGCTATATGGTTTCAGAGAAGACTTGGGCGCAGGGTCATTTATCACCGTAGGGCCAAGACTTTGAAAATCTTTGTAATGAACCATTAGATGCTACTACATACCAAAAATCTTAGCTCTAGGCCTTATTGATTCATAGAAGAAGATTTTTTTAAGATTTTCCTATTTAACTCTATGTAAAACAAGTGACCCCAGGTGTGGGGTCATTTATCACCATTGGGCTATGATTTGTACAATCTTGGTAGTGGCCCATAAGATGATGCTACATACCAAATATCTAAGCTCTAGGCCTAATGGATTCATAGAAGAAGATTTTTTAAGATTTTCCTATATAACTCTGTGTAAAAAAGTGACCCTGATGCGGGGTCATTTATCACCATTGGGCTATGATTTGTACAATCTTGGTAGTGGCCCATAAGATGATGCTACATACCAAATATCTAAGCTCTAGGCCTAATGGATTCATGGAAGAAGATTTTTTAAGATTTTCCTATATAACTCTATGTAAAACAAGTGACCCCTGGTGCGGGGTCATTTATCACCATAGGGCTATGATTTGTACAATCTTGGCAGTGGCCCATAAGATGATGCTACATACCAAATATCTAAGCTCTAGGCCTTATGGATTCATAGAAGAAGATTTTTTAAGATTTTCCTATATAACTCTATGTAAAACAAGTGACCCCTGGTGCGGAGTCATTTATCACCATAGGGCTATGATTTGTACAATCTTGGTAGTGGCCCATAAGATGATGCTTTATACCAAATATCTAAGCTCTAGGCCATATGGATTCATAGAAGAAGATTTTTTAAGATTTTTCTATATAACTCTATGTAAAACAAGTGACCCCTGGTGCGGGGTCATTTATCACCATAGGGCTATGATTTGTACAATCTTGGTAGTGGCCCATAAGATGATGCTACATACCAAATATCTAAGCTCTAGGCCTTATGGATTCATAGAAGAAGATTTTTTAAGATTTTTCTATATAACTCTATGTAAAACAAGTGACCCATGGTGCGGGGTCATTTATCACCATAGGGCTATGATTTGTACAATCTTGGTAGTGGCCCATAAGATGATGCTACATACCAAAAATCAAAAGGTTAGGCCTTGTGGTTTCGGAGAAGAAGATTTTTCAAGTTTTTCCTATATTAGCCTATGTGAAATCAAGTGACCCCTGGGGCGGGGCCAATTTTGACCCCAGGATCATAATTTGTACAATCCTGGTAGAGAGTCATAAGATCATGCTACATACCAAAAATCAAAAGGCTAGGCCTTGTGGTTTCAGAGAAGAAGATTTTTTAAATTTTCATTTTTAAAATCTATTTTTAGCTCCTGTGACCTAATTATGCGATGGACCAGAACCATTTATACAACTTTAGTAGAGCTTCATCTAAGGAACATTCCTGCAAAATATTTTACAAATTGGCCAAGCCGTTTAGGAGGAGATGTTGTTTGAAGCAATTGTTGACGCCGGACGCACGCACGCACGCACGCACGGACGACGGACGACGGACGCCGGACAAAAGGCGATCAGAAAAGCTCACCTTGAGCACGTTGTGCTCATGTGAGCTAAAAAGACATTTTTGTAGGTAACTTCGTTTTATGATAGGGTTACAAATATAAGTAGAAAATACAAAGAAGTAATTGTGACAAATTTAAATCTATAACAACAGTCAAAACTACATGCGCATAATTGTAAAAGACACGGACAATTTAAAATTAAAATGGTGAATTTTAGACATATATATTTGATAAATCGCCAGGTCACTAGCACTTTTCATTTCGAACCGAACTATCTTATATTTTATGATACAGGCTATAAATATATCCCAGATTGAAGCGCATGCTCTGATGATGTAGTTTAGCCAGTCTGCTAGAATGAACATTACCTGTTTCTTGTAAATGGATGGAGAAGCAAAACATTCCTGTTGTCTTCTCATTTTAGTACCATTTACGATTGATCAAGTCAACACAACCCACCAAAAACAACAGAAATAATACTGAAGGAGATGTATAACACCAAGCAGCGCTTTGACATAGACTATGAAGCCATATCGATCTGGAGAGATATTCTTGTCAAGTTTTAAGTCGAAAAGAGGGCCAAAATTGCGTCGAAAATTATCAGATTTTCCCCAATGTCGAATTCTGCATTCCAATAACTGGGGTAATATGTGTACTAGTAGTATCAAAATCTCTTAAGTATATGAAGAGTTACCAATTTTACAAGGTAGTTTTGGCAAAGTCTACGTAGAAGTATCAAAACTTAAATAATTTTGCCAAATGCCATACATGACACGCTTTTAGTATTGCAGCATAATTATGAATAATCTGTACAAATAACATGAAAGAAAAAAATAGTATTGAATATTTTGTTAATCTCATTTTCATAGATGGGATGTTTATGTCTCATCTTTACGTTTTTAAGTTTGCTGAATATATCAAGGAATATTTTATAGAAATATAATAAAACACACTTACCCAAGGCTGTAAAATGTAAAAGTGAAAATACAAAAAAGACGTTTTTTGTAGGTGACTTCGTTTTATGATAGGGTTACAAATATGGGTCGAAAATACAAAGAAGTAACTGTGACAAATTTAAAACTATAACAACAGTCAAAACTACATGCGCATCATTTAAAAAAACACGGACAATTATTAATTGAAATAATGAATTTTAGACATACATATTTGATAAAAGGGCAGGTCAGAAGCACCTTTCTACCTTATATTTTATGATACAGGCTATAAATATATCTTAGGTTAATGCGCATGCTCTGATGATGTAGATTAGCCAGTCTGCTGGACTTAGCATTACCTGTTCCTTGTTGATGGATGGGGAAGCAAAACATTCCTCTCGTCTTCTCATTTTAGTACCATTTATAATTGAAAAGCTGTTGTTGTAGTTTAGCCAATCTGTTGGACTGAGCATTACTTACTTCTTGTGATTAGATGTTAAAGCAACACATTTTTGTTGCTGTCTCATTTTACTATCATTTATAATTGGATAAGTCAACACATCCCACAACAAAAATACAACAGAAATGAATCTAAAGGAAATTTATAGCCCAAAGCAGCTCTTTGACACAGACTATGAAGCCGTATCCTTTGGATTTTTTTTACCAAATATTTGGTCGAAAGAAGGGCAATAGCAGTGTCACAAGTCTATTTTTTCTTTCGGTTTTTTAGATATGTTTTTACTTATAGTATCTAAATCTCTTAAGCCTTTGAAGTGTTATCAATTTCATAAGGTAGTTTCGGCAAAGTCTTATTCGAAATATCAAAACTTAAATGAGTATGCCAAATGTCGAACTCAATTTTAGGCATAACTGAGATAATTTTGAATCAAAATCATATACATTTGTCGTTCCGTTCATGAGTTATTTAGCGGACATAGTCATTTCTTTTGGTGTGTGTGTGGGGGGGGGGATTAAGGGGGTTATCATCAAACAAGAAAAACAGTCAAAAACATGCATAATGTAAATAACTCGCCCATTTACAATACCATTGTCTCAAATCCTTCAGATAACTAAATGATCACACGTTAAAATATATTTAAGAATTACAAGAAAACCAAAATATCCTAAATCATTCTCTTCTGCTCTAACAATACCATGAATTATTCCTATCATAAGCATTGAATGATGCTTTGTTTGGTCTGTAATACTGGCATAATGCAAAATTTAAAGAATTGCGTCTAACCATAAAACAGTATAAATTAATTAAATGTATGGGAACATTTCCCATTCTGCACACTATACATGTACGTAGGTAAAAAATAACCCTAATATTACAGAAAGTGCGAATATGTGTATTTAATACAATTCCATACATACATACACACATACAAACATACATACATTAATACATGAGGGCCGCCGTGGCCGAGCGGTTACAGTCGTGGACTACAAATCTCTCAGCCCCTCACCGCTGTGGGTTCGAATCCCGGCATGGTTTTCAGATTTTTCATGTGAGGAAGCCTTCCAGCTGGCTTGCGGTAGGTCGGTGGTTCTACCCGGGTATCTCTGTGTGCTTGGGGTCTTCCTCCACCTGTAGTTGGCTGGACGTCGCTATATGATTGAAATACTATCGCGGCGACGGTAAACCCCAATACAACAACAACAACATAAATACATACATACATGCATAAATACATATATACAAACATACATACATAGAGTAGAACCTCGCCAAACCGAACATCGTTAAACCGAATTCCTTGCCATTTCGAAGTTTATTTTCAGTCCCGATTTCTTCCCTTCTTATTTTAACTAAAAATAAAATGTTTAATCAGAATTTCGCTATTTCGATTTTTTCGCTATTTCGAAGTAAAATTCCGGTCCCGAGGTCGCAATTAATGTACATTTTCCAATTTTTTATTTCGAAGTCAAATTTCATAAATTTTCTTGAACTAATTATCGTTCTTCTTATCATTTGTATCCGGGTCAGTAACCCAGAGTATTTTGCGGAGGCAATTGGAGTGATTGTTAAGGCAAGTTTTCACACCTTTTTTCGAGATTGGGTTGGGCAACGTGTGTCCCACCGGAAATGTTGATTATTGCTAATCGATGTCTGACAGGTTGCATAATATGCACGTGCCAGAAGATAAATCCAGGTGTCAGATCTTTAGTACAATCCATATCATAGCGTTCGTCACCGGCATGCGACGCTACCTGAAGCAGCAAATCGACGGTAAAAATATGTATCCTTGTTTGACATGGTAGAATGATTATGTTCATCAGAAGCATCTAAGTAGATCATGATATATTTTCATTACTTTTCATAACTTGCTAACAGTATATACGTACACCTAATAGGTGGTTTTCGTGGCATAACGATTTCCACAATATGCACCGGTAATGAAAACGCATGCACGCTCACAAACTGAAATTTCCATCTGATTTTTAATCCGAATAATCGTTATTTCGAAGTTTTCAGCTTGGTCCCAAGGACTTCGATTTAACGAGGTTCTACTGTACATACATACATACATACCTACATACATAGTGATACATACATGTTCATACATACATACATACATACAACATTCCTACATATATACCGTTTATCATTGCACGGACTATGTATTTTTTCATATATATGGTTCACTAGTAACTACTCTTCTAAAGGTGCCTTGGGTGTATTAATATCTAAATGATGTATTTATCGGTAAATACGAATTATGGCATTATATAAATTTATATTTAGCTTTTTGTTTTATACAACCCTCTCATATTGTTCAAATCTTTCAACATGTATCATAAAAACGAATAACACTGTAATGGATAATTAATATTTAATTTACGAACATTCATTTCTGCATATATGCATAAATGAACATTCATCATGTCTGACTAAAACACAAGTAACAACATATATCAACGTTACACCAACGTCGTCTCGAAAAACGGATGTAATCGTGGTCTGCTTGTTACACTTAAATTTTCCTTTACCAGCGTATCCGAAATACTACAATCATCACCTTTATGATTGAAATGCACAGACACCCAATCAAATAACAATTTATGTAAACTATAAGCGGCTGTCTCCCCCCATTTTAGTAATTAATTGACGTTCGCACCTTTCCATTGTTTGTTTTCAAAATAACGCCGGTAATTTATGCTCGTCAGTGACTTCGGATAAGGAGGTGCGAAAATCATTAGAATTGATTGGCAAGAGCTAAAAAAATCTGTTCGAATGAGGCCAGGTATTCGAATGGTACAAATTTGAATAACCCAGATATTTTTATATAGAAATAAGAAGGAGAGTGATCGGGACCAACAAAGTATTTCAAATGACGCCGGGTATTTGAATGAGAGGTGGTGGAGTAACTGGGGTTCGACTGTATTTGAAATTGACAGCTGATATAAGAACACTTGTAACTCACAGTATAAGGCGGATATTTTGAGGCTGTTTAAGATACGGGATGCGTATCAATTTGCCATTAATATCATGAATATCTATAATGATTAAATAGCTCACGAGTCACTATATTGGAAAAACTCTGTATAGGTCATATTAAGGTGAGGTTGAAGATAGGACTTCGAATTAAGTATGCTTAAAACAAAATGAAAAACTATAAGAATATAAAAACAACAGAAAAATGCTCAAATCATTATCATTTGTAAATAGATAAAAATGATCTTGAATATAATTAAGATTTATTCCATAAATAACATCCCTTATACAGTATCAAAATGGATATGGACTGAATAGATTTGCTTGACATACATTGCATTAATTGGACCTTTTGATGAAATCTGAATTGCTCATTTTGTTTCCTTAATCTTTATTAGCATACAATGACAATGAACAGTTCATAATATAGTCAGTTATTGTATTGAGTCAATCATTGTAACGATATATGGCATTATACCCGTAAACATCTGTACAACATATATAATAGCAACAACCTGATGCATGGCTGAAGGAAACACGCACAATATTTGACCAATAAACTAGATAATCTACCGTTACAATTAAAATAATGTTTTATACCGTTACAATTAAACATATGTTTTATACCGTTACAATTAAACATATGTTTTATATCGTTACAATTAAACATATGTTTTATACCGTTACAATTAAAGCTATGTTTTCTGTGTAAACTTGATAATTAAGAATTATGGATGTTGATTAAAATACATTGAGGCGTGTATACATTGTCATAATTTTCTTTTGACGTAATATTAGTGTGGTTTATAAGCATTTCAATATAATCAGTATATATTGAGAAACAAAATTAGGGTAACTGAAATGTTTACATGGATCTGTTATTTAATGCTCAGAATAAGAATGTCATTACAGAGTGTAGATATAATAAAAATAAATTGCATCCCACTTACCCACTGCCAAAAAAAAGTAATATAGAATATTAATATGAAATAGATACCGTTAAATTTTTCAGTTTTAATGCGTTTAAACTTTAACATTGAAGATAATACTATAGATGTTTTTGAGAAATACATGGTATACAAATATTGAATATATTACCAGATTTATTCTTTTAACCTACTGCCGATGAATGTTTAGCATGCATGCTTTGACTTTGAAAAACAGTTGTAATACACTTTAATGTTCGCAGACATAATATATTAAAAATGGACATTAACTCAATTAGAACTAAGCCGATCACGACATGTAAGGTATATGCCTACAAGCATTGGTACTTATAAATGTTGAGAAGTTAATTCAAAATCTGACCAAATGTAGCCAAGAAATAGATAAACAGACGGACAGTCAGACAGAAAAGTGATCCCTATGTGGCAATTCTGCTTACAGCAGGGGTCACAATAACTAAATACATTTGATATTTTGAGTCTGAATAAATAACGAAATGGCTTTTTTACATTTTTTAATTACTATTTATTACATTATCATGATTTTTAATAATAATTTGAATTAAATACAATTCAAAATTTTGATAAAGACAATGCAACGGTATATGACATAGATACACTGATACTTGACAGTGAGAAAACACTCGTGACAACAACTGAAACAACCTTAAAGATCATAGTGCGATATAACATAAATATTCGACCTACTATACGGAAATATACTGATGGAATTCACATGTTACATTTCCCAGTATACATAAAGAATATGATTTAAATCAATGTGAAATTGACGGTGATTAGTGATTATTATCAAAATCGCAGATTTTTATATCATTGTGTAATCAAAGATTTGCTCACATATAATAAGTATGAATAGTTCACAATGCGGACAATAACGGTATCTATACCAATAGTGTAACGGTAGTCACATAAGAGATGTGACCACTAAATGAAGTTTGAATCTATAGCAAAATGCTATAGTTCGGTAATACATTAACTGACAGCTAAATGCAGGTTTACCGATTAATACAGGTTGTCGCAATATAATTCACGTGTACTTCATACCCGTCTACGTTTGCTGGTTCGTACTACAGCTATTTTGATGGATTTTCCCATTCGTTTATCAGCAAATTCAAACAAATTCTATTTTGCTTTGTACATAAACTTGTATTCGTAAATCAGTTTAACAAAACTTAACCTGAATATAAGTATTTTAATCTTAAACTGCAAACAGTATACTATATTTTTAGACACTCACTATCTAATATAGGATTCAATCATTTTAATTCGTCGCCTTTTTATTACTTTTTTACCACTGGACACACTTACACATATAATTCAATTTGTAAAATGTAATTCTTCGCCTTAAACGCTGACTTTAGTCATAAATAATTCAAGCCATTAGTCAAAAGGTGCATATATGTCTTACTGAAATCAACCATTCCGACTGTTTAACGTTAATTTCAATTCGCCAAGTCATGCAATATAAGTAAATTATGATTGCTTGTTAGGATTTACGTCTCACTGATAGTTTTCAGTAATTTGAATATAAATTCTTTTGTAGATTAAGGGGCGAAAACGCTGACAAGGATATGTTAACTATATATGATGGGTTGAACGACTTGTTTTCAAACACTACAACCGAGAAAACGGACCCCCCTCCCCCCCGCCTTGTCCGATTTTCTTATAGGTACAGGTTTTCAAGAATAACCGTTAAAATTAATGATGCATTTCAAATCCATGTAGGAATACTTTTCCAAGTAACCCAAAATGCTCTATTTTTATAGAGAGATCCCTATCCCAGACCGACTCAAAGGCGGCCTTATGGTCGCGCAAAGCTGTATAAACATTACTTTCTTTCTCGACCTGACCTCAATCCGCGTAGAACGTTTTCACTTTGGTATCGTATATTATTTAAGTATATTTGATTTCATGCTGTAATAAATCGGCTACTTATCTGACGAAGTAATGCCTAGAAAGAAACGGTAAATAGGTAGAAAACGGTAGGAATATATGTGTACAGTGCGTCTTGTCCAAAGGCGGTTTAAAAAAAATGTTCGTTACTGTCTACAAATGAAGTCCATAATCTCCATTTAGTGTAGTAAGCATTACCAGAGGTTTCTGCGTTGTATTGATATTGCGCATTGAAATCAGCTGCCAATATCATGTATCCCACCTGTGCGTTACATTCAATTATTGATGAATTTCTCCTCATACATTCTCATCATTATAAATGTTACGTCGTGCAGGCAAGTATACACAGAATATATATAGAGAGGTTTTTAAGTCATCTTATATAATCCCAAACCAAGTAATTTATAATTGTAAAAGCTGGTATTTCTCTTATACCAGGCAGAACGGTGGATTAAAAACTTTTTATACACAAAAGCTGCTCCAGATATGCCGTATTTTAAAAGGCCATAATTGTCAACATTTCAATTAACATTTACAGTACTTATACAGTCTTGATGAAAACTATAGAAAAACAAACAGCTCAAACAGATCTTGGCAAGAGCTTATATTCACTTATTAGAATTATATCAATATTCTGAGAATAAAATGAATCTGCAGTTCCACCAACACAGATTTAATATCATTAATGGATAAAAATGAAGTAAATTATTTACAAAGATTCAATATATATTATATACCAGATTTAGCCGTGATTAAAAGGATGGCAACAAGAAAGGATTCACAGATATATCAAAACACATAGCAAAGTAATACTTTTGCTGTATCTATTAATATAAATCAAAGTATTATGCACATGAATGTTATTTTGTTATTTAGGTTTTTAAGCACATTTAAAGAAAAAAAAATGGAAAAAAATCAGCAACAGTGTATTTCTACAGCCGATATAAAACAATATGTTGGTTAGCCTTGATCAGTATGATTTACCCATGCCCATGTCACCGCAACCCCAGGTATACTCATTTTTCGTTCCAGTCTAAACCGTAAGGTACGGATTTACATAGTTCTTACAATTAAGGAACTCTATTTATATATTTTATTTAGAACTGATAATCTTTCTCTATTATTTAATATGTCTATACAAGAGTTTGGTCTTATATCGGTTATAAATAAATACACGATAATCAAAACAACAAAAATATAAAGTCCCTAAAAAGTAATGACTAGATAACAACCCTAATTTTAAATCTAAAATGATGAAGAAGCTGATGAGTCACTGTATTAGAAAAGACACTAAGCCACTTATTTCTGTACTACGTCGAGCCCTATTATGTATTCACAATCGTAAGAACATTTTTCCTGTAAACAATGACTCATAAGTTCGAGTCCCATTCTTAGATTTCTAAGAATAACGAATAATTTCTCTCAACATAACATACTTGATACACATTCGTCTCCCATAATATTGTAATCATCATATAATCTCTATATTAAGTTAAATAATATGTTTTCATCTCATGAAATGAAAAATAGCTGATGAGTCACTCTATTGGTAAAGCATTGCATAGGTCACATTAAGGTGAGGAAGAAGATAGGACTTCGAATTCATCCGAGTGGTTCCGTATGCTCAAAACAATATAAAAAAAAAGAATATAAAAACAGCAGAAAAATCTAATTAATTCCAAAAAAAATAAATTAAATTTAAAAAAATTTGGACTGAAAACAATTGCATGACAGACATTGTATTAATTGGACCTTTTGATGAAATCTGAGTTCCTCATTTTGTTTTCTTAATCTTAATAGCACACAATGACTATGAACAGTTCATTCTATAAATCGTTTCAACAAATAGTATGTTTTCTGTGTTAACTTGATGATTAAAAAGTATGGATGTTGATTAAAATACATTGAGGCGTGTATACATATCATATTTTTCTTTTGATGTGGTATTAGCGTGGTTTATAAGCATTTCAATATAAGCAGTATATATTGAGAAACAAAATTAGGGTAACTGAAATATTTACATGGACCTCCGTTATTTTAATGCCTCAGAAATAAGGAAGTTTCATTAAAGTGTAGATATAAGAAATAACTAAATGTATTCGATATTTAGAGTCTGGTTGAATAACAAAAGGGTTTTTTTTTTCTTTTTTCCTTACTATTTATTACATTATCATGAGTTATACTAATAATTCATATTAAATACAAGTCATAATTGTAATAAACACAAAGCAACGGTATATGACATAGATACACTGATACTTGACAGTGAGAAAACACTCGTGACAACAACTGAAACAACCTTAAAGCTCATAGTGCGATATCACATAAATATTCGACCTACTATACGGAAATATACTGATGGAATTCACATGTAACAATTCACAGCATACATAGAGAATATGATTTAAAATAATTTGAAATTGACGGTGATTAAAGACTATTATCAAAATCGCAGATTTTTTTATCATTGATCACAGATTTGCTCACATATAATAAGTATGAATAATTCACAATGTAGACAATAACGGCATCTATACAAATAGTGTAACGGTAGCAACCAGAGAATGTGGCCGCATAACAGAGGTGACCAATAAATGAAGTTTGAATATAAAGCAAAATGCTATAGTTCGGTAGTACATTAACTGACCGCTAAATGCAGGTTTGCCGCTAAATACAGGTTGCCGCAATTACAGGTTCAACTCTGCATAAAACGTTATTATATGCTTAAGAAATGTATTATGTTTGACTGATAGCTGTCGACTTGCGGTGATATAAGCGTTACAATAAACCTCGTTGCAAAGATTATAATTCACGCGTACTGCATACCCTTCTTCGTTTGCTGGTTCGAACTACAGATATTTTGATTGATTTTCCCATTCGTTTATCAGCAAATTCAAACAAATTATATTTTGCTTTATACATAAACTTGTCTTCGTAAATCAGTTTTACAAAATTTACCCTGAATATTAGTATTTTTTATATAAAACTGCAAACATTATACTATATTTTTTCCAATAAATTATAGATCATGATTTAGACACTTAATATCTAATATAGGATTCAATCATTTTACGTCGTCACCTATTTATCACCTTTTACCACTGAATGCACTCAGACATATAATTTAATTTGTAAAATGTAATTCTTCGCATTAAACGCTGACTTTAGTCATAAATAAGTCAAGCCATTAGTCAAAAGGTGTATATATGTCTTTCTGAAATCAACCATTCCGACTGCTTTCGCCAAGTCATGCAATATAAGTAAATTATGTTTGTTTGTTGGGATTAAAGTCTCACGGATAGTTTTCAGTAATTTGGAGACGATGTCTACTTGAGACAGATATACTACTGTCACACTGCAGTATCGCGCCGCAGACATGTGGCATGATACCACTATCCTGACATCGAGCCAACCAGTCCTGCAACTACCTTTATATGCTGAGCGCGAAGCAAGGGAGCTATAACAGTCTTTACGACTTTGGTATGTCGCAGACGGGGATCGAACAAAAGAACTCCCACTCCCGAGGCGGAAGTAACGAATACATTTTCCTTTGTAGATTTAGGGGCGAAAACGCTGACAAGGATATGTTAACTATATATGATTGGTCGCACGACTTTTTTTTAAACACTACAACCGAGAAAATGCACCCCACCACTTGTCTGGTTTTTTTTTTATAGGTACAGGCCTTCAAGAATAATCATTAAAATTAATGATGCATTTCATATCTATGTAGGAATACTTGATAATACAAAGCACTTTTTCAAGTACGCCAAAACGCCTCTATTTTAAGAAGAGACTCCTATCCCAGACCGACTCAAAGGCGGCCTCATGGTCGCGCAAAGCTGTATAAACATTACTTTCTTTCTCGACCTGACCTCAAATCCGCGTGGAACGTTTTCACCTTGGTATCGTATATTATTAAAGTATATTTGATTTTAGGCTGGAATAAATTGGCTACTTATCTGACGAAGTAATGCCCAGAAAGAAACGGTAATCTAGGAATATATGTGTACAGTAGGTCTTGTCCAAAGGCGGTTTAAAGAGTAACTTGTTCGTTATTGTCTACAAATGTAGTCCATAATCTCCATTTAGCGTAAGCATTACCAGATGTTTCATCGTCGCATTGATAATGCGCATTGAAATCAGCTGCCAATATCATGTCTCCCACCTGTGCGTTACAGTCAAGTATTGATTGAATTTCTCCTAATACATTCTAATAATTATAAACGTTATGTCATGCAGGCAAGTATATACAAAATATTTAGAGAGAGTTTTTAAGTAATCTCATATAATCATAAACTCTGTAATTTTATAATTGCTAAAAGCAGATATTTCTCTTATACCAGACGGACCTGTGGGACAATGATGTCTTATACACAATAGCTGCTCCAGATACGCATCATTTTAACAGGCCATAATTGTCAACAGTTCAATTAACTTTCACAGTACTTATACAGTCTTGGTGAAAACTATAGAAACAGCTCAAACAGATCTTGGCAAGAGCATATTTTTACTTATTAGAACTATATCAATATTCGGAGGATATAATGACTCTGCAGTTCCAGCAACACAGATATAACAAATAAAAAGTATATTAGAACTGATAACCATTATCTATCATTTAAAATATCTTTACAAGAGTGTGTTCTTATATCGGTCATTAATAAATACACGATAATCAAAACAAAAATATAAAGTCTCTAAAAAGTAATGACTAGATAACATCCCTAATTTTAAAACTAAAATGATAAAATAGCTGATGAGTCACTATTAAATAGACACTATGCTACTTATTTCTGTACTACGTCGAGCCCTATTATGTATTCACAATCGTAAGAACATTTTCCGTGTAAACAATGACTCATACGTTCGAGTCCCAGTCTGACTTTTAGATTTCTTACAAATAACGAATAATTTCTCTCTTCATTGGTCATCATTTTTAGATTTCTTACAAAACATTACTCAACACAGCCAGAAATCATCGTATTAAGTACAGCTACTGATGTGGTTAATTGCCCAAACAAAACAATGTTATATTCTATCAATCAAACATGAGTCAGATATGAGTTTCATTTTAATTCTCAGCTTATGCTCTCGTAGGAATTGCACTGTATGATTTTACTCCAGGATTAGTATAGGTTACAATTAACGAAATCCCCTTTTCCTCCTCAGTAGTGCCGAAAGTATTACATTGTATTGCACTATGGAACATAACGTAGCCCTGGCATTCCGCATTTAGTACTGGTTTTTAAAAGGCGCTGTCCTGTGTCGCAAATTACCGCGATCGAAAACGTTAGTTATATCATTGTTAACTTGTTTATACGGTCATGAATAAATACACGATGATCAAGACAAAAATATAAAGACTCTAAGAAATAATGACTAGATAACTTCCTTAATTTTAAAACATCATTCGGTGCAGGATAGATGGCGATATAAATTTATTCATTTTTATTTACATGTTTACAAGGATATAACGTTGCAGCAATGAAGGAAAACTAGCATAAGTTTTAAATTGATCATGATTTTAACATCCCAACTGTTCCGTTATCTCTACAAAAGAGATATAATTCTAAATAAAAAATCGTTTCGTTTATAACGACATCCAATTTGTCTTTCAAATATTTTACTTAAATTAGAAAAGTATGTGTCACAGTACCGATTACTCGCAATAGGGGGAGAATAAAGTGTATACGGACGGGAAGCTCGGTCGGTAGAGCACTGCCCTGTAAGCGAAAAGCCCCAAGTTCGAGTCCGGGTCAGGTTGCACATTTCCTCACCCTGTCACCTATAGGTCCAACCTTTTCAATTATTTCGTTTCGACCTTGTTTATTTTTTTTAAATAATATTGATCAAATCTTTGTACATGCAATACACAAAACCTAGGCGATGTATAAGTTCCTTAGGTTTAATGTTTTTCTAGTCTACAGCGAAAAAACATAAGTCATGCTTATTTAACATTGTTTCCACCGGTGAGTATGTGTATCTTAGTAAAGGACATGGAAATTTAACTATTAAAATTAATCTTTACTTTCACCTAAAACCCGTACAGCTCACTGACACTTAGAAATGTGGCACTTCTTCCAATAGATGTCATCCGGAACTCGGCAAATGTGGGTTTTTCCCATCTTATCCGGGGATACAAACACACGATGCACTGCATTCACAACAGAATTAGTGCAATACCGCGAAGTTGTAACTGTAAAAGTTTATTTGTACCCCCGAATTAGATGTGAAAATCACAAATATTATTAATTCCGGAGTAACTCTATTAGATTGCTCGATACAGAATAGACAGAAAAATCCGGGGTCGTTGCTTTGTTTTTTTGCTATGTATAAAATGGTGACATTTCGCTTTATTTCTGCATAAAAGACCTGTTACAGCATGCATTAATTTAATATCAGACCATCATATATAAAGGACGCTGATAACATATTTGTATGCAAAGTTACGAGCTCCGTACTCGAGCGATATCGGACAGCGTGTTTCCATATACCAGAACAGATAACAGATCGACTTAATACTTGTATATAGCCATACGACATAGCCATAATCATTTTAAATTCACTCTTGGTCTATTTATGCTGTTGTAGTGCTAGTTTTATTATGATATACTTTTCCACACGATAAGATTCAACTTCATTTGTCCAAATCAAATCGAGTTGTAAGACCGTATCGCCCGGAGAGAAGGAGATTTAGTCGACATCATCGTCGTTAAAATATATCTGGTAAAGTTTATTTTGCGCCAATTGTATAATAATAGATAAATTACTGATTGGCCGGGAGTCAAGTGAAGAATATAAAAAATTACTAGCTGCGGTGGAAGGTAACATCACTTTTGTCTGACATGAAAAATCCCTAAGTTAAAAATAAGGATATAAACAGCAACTGTATTTAAACGGAGAGGGGAAATCCATTGTGTGTTTGATTTGATCCTCTGTTGTCTTTTCCTTTTTTAATCAAAGTAAATGTAATAGGTAGATAATTTTTTGACTGCATAATATGTTGCCTGAGAAGAATATTGCTATAAAAATATTAGATTGTTTTATAACTTACACCATAACCTATATGGAAAAATGTGATATTTTTTAACTAATACAATAAAAATGATAACTACCGTTTTCAAAGAAAAGTTACTGAGTATTTGCTTTGATAACTAAATAAGATGTATTTTGATGCTGTGAATTGTTTTTATCCATTAGAGTTTTCGAGCCATAAATCTCGTGTAAAATTTATCAGTTTGCATATTGACAGTTATCGTCGAACCTTGTGACATTTGAAAGCTTGTTGCATAAACACGAATTCCAATTGTACATTGGTCTTATTATTTTGAATAGTGACCATTCTATTTATATCTAAATAGTGACCATTATATAGACACGTAACACTCAACTGTGACATAGGTGTGTAGTATTCATATCCTTAACCAGAATATTATCATTATACTCACAAGATTGGTCCAGTATACAGTTCGATATTCGGTGTAACTTTGTCCTGTTCTATCCTACAAACAAGCTTCCTGTCGAATGCTGTCCTTAACATTTGACATATTTCCTTTCCTGTTTCATTGTTGTAGAGTTTGCAGATCAGTGTCTGTCTATTGTAGGCCTCCCCTGGACGTGGATGGTAGCTCTGCAAGTGTAGAACAAGTAATTATAGCATCTACTGATGAGGTTCATATAAGTGTTCTTTTACGTATATGACATATGGTTTAGGGTTCGATTTGTATTTAAATAGACGATCAACTATTTGTCTGTAATAAATCAAGCGCAGTATAAATGTGATTATTGTTGTTTGTTTGTTTTTTAAATCCAAGGTTTTTCCTGTCGGATATGATAGTGACATTGCGCATGGATGATGATCATTTTACAGTACTGTATATTTGTATAATCCAAATCCTTAATTTAAGTTCATATATTGAGGAATCATAATTTTTCGTGGAAGGCTAATTTTCGTCGATTTTATGTATTGTTAAATCACCGAATGCTTATCTCTGTAACACAGTTTACATATACACCTGAAGATTTTTCTAGAACATAAGTCCACGAATAAAGGAATCCTTCTGTACATCATCAACGAAATTGCATGTTAATGTAAATAAATGATATTTCAGAAGAAGACTGAGCCGTTATTTAAACAAAATACGTATAATAAATCTGTTAAATGATATTGTCTTAAATTGTCGAGAAGGGCATATTTTAAAATATATAGATATATTTTGAGACGAAAAATGCAATAAAATGATTCGTAAGTATCATTTAAGAGAGTAAGTTTAGTGAAACATTCAATATATCAACCGTTAATCGAATCAAACAATATGGTATCATGACATGTTTTATTTTTTGTTCCTCTTGTATGTGAAAAACTTTAAACGATATCATCTATGGTATTGAGAAATGCAAAGAATAATTTCAATATTACTCTTACTTAAACTGTATAAACCTATACTATCTATTTTGTTTGCTGTCACGTCAAATCAACATAATTTCAATCAATCGGGAATCTTGTCACTATGATACAGATATAATGCTGCCACATTCGAAATATGTTTATATTTTGACGATGTCTACTTGAGACAGATTAGGTGCTGCCACACTGAAACAACATGCCGTAGACATGTGGCATGATACCACACCTAGTCACATATCCTGATACTGGGCAAACCTGGAACTACCCTTATATGCTGAGCGCCAAGCAAGAGAGCTAGTCACATTATCCTGACATCTGGCCAACCAGTCCCGGATTTTCCCTTATATGCTGAGCACCAAGCAAGGGAACAATACTAGTACCATTGTTTTCCGACTTTGATATGTCGCGGCCGAGGATCGAACCCACGACCTCCCGATTTCGGGGCGGTCGCTCTTACCATTCGGCCACCGGGGTCGGTTACTAGTCACATTATCTTAGCACTGGGAAAAACAGTCCTGGAACAACAATAATGGTACTTAACAACACCCACAATGAAGATAAACCAGATAATCATAGTTATTCTTATTCTACCCTCACGGAATTCATTAATATTCCAAGGCAATATTAAGAGTTCTGGTAGCCAAATTTATCTTAAAGTTTTCGCAGCGGCAAAAGTCCGCACAGAAAAAAGATATCTTTAAATCAAATTAAATTAAAAAAAACTTTTCTTTTCATCGACTACATGTATATTATGCACTACCTTAATACAATAAATGTTAAAATAAAAGAATCCCTCTTTTATGACCGACGTAGCTCTATGTGTACAAATTAAGTCCAAAGAAGATATACAGTTTGTCTTAATTAATCGTCAAATGAAATGCATTTATTTTGCTGATAAAATGAAGATGTAACTCATAAAATCTATTCGCGAGGTTTTAAGAGCGTATATTACAGTCTTTCTTTTTATCAATATGATTGTCTGATTTCCATATAAAAAATTCGCTAAATACGAAAATGGAAAAAACACTATAATTTAAGATGATAATTACCCCCAGATACAGCTTTGCCACAGTTACTGTGACCATATCTGAGCCAATTCTGATACAATTGAAGGATAAAGATAATAACATAAAGAAAAACAGGAGGAGCTCTGATATGGTCATTCATTTGTCGCAAAATCAAAACTATTCAATTATTTAGAAAAATAATATTGTGATGTTGAATCAAAATCAGACCATTGGTAGCCGAAAAATATAAATAGTGTGGACAAAATATATTCAATTTATATAACAAAGTGCTATTACTTATAAAATTAAGTCAGTTATGATGTGTCGACTATATAAGACTTGGTACTTATTAAAGCTGTGAAGTCAAATAAAAATCTTTTAATTAGACCATTAGCAGCCGAGAAATAGTGCTGACAGTGACATTGCGCATGGATGATGATTACTTTATAGTGTTGACAAAATATATTTATATTACACATTTACATAACTCATTTAAAGTACAGCTGACCAAGATGTTCAAACAATATGCCCAACTAAGTTTTGTACTTACTAATGATTTTAAGTTAAATCGAAAGCAGAACAATGGTAGAGAAGAATAATTGCGGACAAAACATCTTAAAGGGCATATGTCAGTTTGCTACATTTTCTTTTGATTTTGCATAATTATAGAGAATCATAAAAGAAAGATGTTTATGGGTCATCGTCCTTCTCTTTGAGTTATCTGTCCCTTATTGTGATATTTTAGCAACTTTAGGCCATATTAAATGGCTAAAATATAAGAAATATAACAAAAGACAACTCTTTAAAATCCTGTCGATTATGACATGCCAACGAAATGCGAAACCAGGCTTTGTACTTACCAGTCTTACAAAGTTTATTTTAAATCCGGCTAAAGATAGCCGAAAAATAGGAAGGACAACGACCGACAAACAGACGACCGACCGACGGACGTGACTCCAGTATAGTCCCCCCTCCCATTTACCTCTTATCTGGGATAATAATGATAGGTCAGTGTTTTCTTTTGTATGCTATATCCATGGTACCCGCTTACAATAAATAGTTAAAATATATACATGTTGTTATAAAATCAACAAATAGAAGCCACACATACTAACATTGATTGCATCATAGTTTATCTGAATAAATGGTTTAGATATCCTTAGGTACTTTATTTCTACAGAAATGGAAAAGATATCCAAACAATGTTTGGAGAAGGGTAAGAAAACAAAGGTTAATTTTCAAACAGTTTTTTTTTTACAGAAAGTCCTTCTGTTTTCTTTTTGTAAATATTCTTTAATGTTTACTTGATCAAAACATGCAAAATGTATAGCTCACCGAGTTCACTTTAAAGCTACTGAGCAGTTTCTATGGTAACTGTTTAACCCTAAACTGATTTACATGCATTATTCATTTCAAATTAATAAAAGCTTATATACGGGAATATAATAAATACTATCAGATGTCCTGTCGAAACAGCTTTTTAATAGTAGTTGTGGTGACATTACGACACCTTATATCCGAACATTAGGAGCACTCGAAATATGTTACACTTTATACGCCCGAATGATAGCGATGGTGAACTGTAGCATACGCCCTTACTGTGGAGAAAAAAGGTAACTGTATGGTGCCTAATTGACCTAAGAGCATCACGATCGATGATTCTTTCGGCAGCAACTGATTACGTCTCGTTTTGTTATGCATTGTTATGCATATTGACGAAACCGGAGAAATAATGAAAGCGCGCATGTAAAAATATCCGACGACAAAGATGTTTTCACCAGGGGCGGAGGGATTGGGTATAAATGAACAGAGGGCAAATACTGTACGGCAAAAAGAATAATAAAAATGAAAAGGGCGGAGGGGGCTAAAACAAGAAACTATTTTTTCTTATTGTTTTTCGCATTCTGTTGGTACATTTATTTGATGTCGATGGTATAAAGCTAGAACACTGTAACATCAGGGCAGTTAAACCGGATGTTTTTAGAAAGGAGAATTTCGTGAAATTCATGGTTATTTTTCAAAAGCTAAAACATCCATATAGACTCATAAATTTTCCCAGAAACACAAACTTTACTTACACGAACACCATGTGAACTTGTCAATCAAACCGGAGGCGGATCCACGAACGCTTTGCCTACCTTGCGATCAAACTGATAAAATATATAATATTCGGAGCGCATGTTGACTGGGGACAAACTCTCAACAGTTTAGTACCTTTCTGTCCAGTTCCCGCCCAATGGGATTTTAAGGTAAAATATTTCTCTTTATTTATATTGCTAATTTAAGGCTACCTTGGAATTTTGAAATGCGTATACATTGTCAGGGAATATCAAAACATTGATATTATTTTTTCGCTCAACTGTTTCATCCCGATGGTTGTATTTGACAAGAATAATATTGAATTTAATCAGGCGGCATAGTCATCCGCTCAGTCTGCAACTCTAAGCCTAGTGTAAGAGCCATTTAATTAGAATAGTTTTATACACATGTTGTGGAGTATTTGTATTTATGGATGTACACACTCCATGGCGATATAAATGGTGAACAGATCTGACGTTAGCCGTGCAATTATTTCGTTATATATAACTAGATACCTCGTACATAGATGGCCAGAGCAATGATGTTCTAATTGAAAGATGAAAATCATACTAAGAGAATAAATTAACTTTAAACTAAATTGGTAAACATACGATTAAAATAATATCTTTAACGTTATTATAATTTATAAAATATTGTTTTAATATAATAAGGAATTATAATTAATGAAAAATATTTATTAATAAGATTATAATATTAAGTTATAAAATAAATTATAAAAAAAGAAATAAATAGAAAAAAAAATTATAAATAATTTTTAAAACGTCATAAATGCAGAAGTAATATGTATGAATGCCTCGATATCGGTTAAGTACAATGTACTGCATTAAATGTCACTGCTTACATTTATCTAGTTCTTTTTAAATTAGTATCAGATGGAGTTATACCTTTTTGCAACTATTACGTTTGGAACTTATGAAAAACGCATTAATAGGTTCATTTTTTGAAAATGTTTGGGCTCACAATTATACAGTAATTACCAAAATAATTTAATTAAATTCACTGCAGCAATCATTTATAAACAATACAAATGTGGTTGGCTTTTTAATATAGCTATCCTGAAACTAATGACGTAATATCCTAGACAGGCGAGTAATAGGCCAAATCTCCCCAAGCAATTAGGTTCGCAATATACGTTACTTTGGTCAGCTTTTATCAGTTTTAGCAGTATTCAAGATCATTATGTTTGTACGAGTTGTATCAATGTTTTCGGTTCTGACAAAAATTTTATATAATTTAAGTCGGGCACTCATACATATCACACTCATTCGGCCATCAGTGCCGAAAAACTACTGCCATTACAGATATTGTTTGCTATGTTACGCTATAATTTTTGAGTAAAACCAGTTACTGCTTTGCTATTTTTATTTAAAGTGACATATGAAGCTTAAGATTACATTAAGGTTGAGTTCAAACCGAATACCGTGTCTATACTTAATGTATACGTCCAGGTCCCGCGATATTTTGTTTGAGTTTGCTTATTAGGAGCCATATTGCTTTTTTCGGCACCTGTATTACAGTTAGTTTAAACAGAATACATTTATTGCTTTTTACAGAAGACAATTTCGGTGGTGTTCTTAGCTTTATAAAATTCGTGTGCTAATCAAGTGTACCTTATTTATGAGTGAGATTTGGAAATAATATTTTTGGTTAACTAGTTTATTAATTGATGGAGCCTACCGAGAGCTGTTTATTTACAAGTGAACATTTAAGTTGAAATTGTGAAACATTTGTTATTTTGTTACATAATCCAACTTTAAAATCAAAATTGTTTATCCCGAAACTTTCCTTAAATATAAAAATATTGCTTTGTGCTCATATATGTTGAAATCATTGTTCTAATGTCTTGATAGATGTTTGCATTTGTGAGATGGTAAGTGGGATAGTTCCCCGACCTACTTCAACCAATTGACGGGGAAAATAAAGGTTTAAAAAAACATTTGAATTGACATTGTGGAACATTTGTTATTTTGTTACAAGGAAATATTCCTTTCAGTCATACATGTAGCAAACAGGGTCACTCCCATAACCGCCATCTGCCATTTGTTAGGTATACATGCATAATTTTTAAATATTGCGTATTTGTTACGAACATGTAAGTTTCCTATGTAATCGGCTCACTTGTAGGTCAATAGGCATAACGTCAATTTGCACGTTTTGCACGTGCACACTATACTTGTAGTCGGTTATAATTCGTATTATTCAAATGATCAAATCCCTGATTTGAAAATGTCAATATGTGTGGAAAAAACACGTTCAAATCCGTTATTCTACACGTCACATAAAACTGCGGTTTTAACATTTTGATCCTTTTCATATTCGCCGGAATATCCCACTGACAATAAAATTATATTAATCGATTTTTGGACAAAAGAGTTGTTCTGTTGTTGTTGTTTTTTGTTTTTTTCCTGTGTTATTTTTTTATGTCTTTGATAGCCTTAATATTAGTCTATTAACTTTAATATCAACATTTATTATATATTGTATTGTAAAATTACTTTTCAGTACAAAATTGATATGCTTACTTAGTAAGATACATAGAAACATATGAACCAGTTTGGGATCCTGTGAATATTTAAAGAAACATCTTTTTTTTCAGTATGTTTTGTCCTGTTGTATTATAGATTGTATAAAAACATTATCTATCAATACTTAATTGATTTGATATATTTATTACACATATATAAATCACTTTGAAACATTATATTCTCACATATAAAGGTGTTAGCGTGAGATACTTGTGTACTTAATGCGATTAGCTTTGAACTGTTTGTAAGCTAAGGTTAATCAGGTTACTTTTTTTTTCTACTAATGTGTTTATGTTTTGTTTATAAGCTCTCTCTACTTATTTTTTACAAGTAAAACCTACAGACATGTATTTTCTTATAAATCCTAAATGTAGTTGTTCCATGTTCTCTATTAACACAGGTAATGAAATGATTATCATATGTTACTATTCTTATGGATAAATTAAAGATAGCATCCTACAATTGCCGTGGATTGAATAATTATAAAAAACGACAAGATGTTTTTAGAATGTTCAAAGAGAAAAAAAACTGATATTTTATGTCTACAGGAAACACATTTTGTTAAAAAAGAAGAAAAAAATATATATTCTGAATGGGATGGGGATTGTTATTTTAGCCATGGAAAATCAAATGCAAAAGGTGTGGCAATTTTATTCAGAAAACAATTAGACATAAAAATCACAAATACATTAAAAGATGATAATGGAAATTTTATTATGATAGAATTATTATTTTTAAAATTTATGCTCCAAATAAAGATGATCCAAGTTATTATAATAGAATATTAAGAAATATTGATACTTTTGATGATAACAGTAGTTTTATTATATGTTTTTAATCTTGTGATTAATCCATTAATAGATTACGATAACTATAAGTCAACAAATCATAAAAAAAATTAAATTGTGTTATCAATGATGAATGATAGAAATTTGATAGATGCATTTAGAGAAATACACGGAGATACAAAAAATATACTTGGAGAAGGTTTTCACCATTTCAGCAGGGACGATTATATTTCTTCTTAATAACTGATAATTTAAAAGATTACTTAAAAAACTGTGATATTGATATTAGTTATAAGTCTGATCACTCTATGGTGTTTTTGGATATGTCATTTTCGACTTTTAAACATGGGAAGGGGTTATGGAAATTCAACAACACACTATTAAATGATATTGATTATATAAACTGTATAAATAAAAAAATTGATGATATTATATTACAATATTGTGTACCTATATATTCATTAGAACATGTACTCAATATAGACAGATCCAATGTACATTTTATTATTGATGATCAATTATTCCTAGAAACACTGTTAATGGAAATTAGAGGCAAAACTATTGCTTATTCAAGTTATAAAGTAAAGGAAAAAAATAAATATTCAGTAAAATTAGAAGCAGAGATTTTAGAATTAGAATCTAACTTGACAAATGAAAATAAAGAAAGGTTAATATTTTTACAAAATGAGTTAACAGAGTTAAGAAATAATAAATTAAGGGGTTCTTTTATAAGATCTAGATCAAATTGGGTAGAAAATGGGGAAAAAGTTACTAAATATTTCTGTAACTTAGAAAAACAACATATTTCTAGCAAGTCTATTCCTTATATTGAAAAAGAAGATGGTAAAAAAATTTATAACCAGAAAGACATATTAGAAGAAACGTCAGTTTTTTACAAATCATTATTTAGTAAAAGAAACATAACTCAAGATTTTGATCTTGAAAGGGAGTTAAATCATTGTATTGTCAACAAATTAAAACTTGATCAAGTTAATAATCTAGAAGGATTGTTAAGTTATACAGAAGTAACTAATACTTTAAAAAACATGAAGAATGACAAAAGTCCTGGCTGTGATGGTTTTACTAGTAATTTTTATAAAGTTTTTTGGAATAAAATAGGAAAATTTGTTGTTAGAGCATTAAACCATGCTTTTGTTTCAAACTCTTTTTCTAGGAATATAAAATTGGGTTCTATTACATGTATACCAAAAGAAAATAAACCAAAACAGTTTCTAAAAAACTGGCGACCTATTACCTTGTTAAACGTGTTGTACAAATTAGCTTCAGGTAGTATAGCAAATAGATTGAAAAAAGTTTTAAATTCCTTGATATCAAATGATCAAACAGGTTTTATAAAAGATAGATTTATAGGAGAAAATACAAGACTAGTTTATGATATAATGAAATACTGTGAAGACCATAACATGCCTGGTTTAGTGATGCTTATTGATTTTGAAAAAGCATTTGATTCTTTATCATTTAATTTCATTGAGAAAACCCTATCTTTTTTCAATTTTGGTGAAATGTTTAGAAAATGGGTACATTTGTTTTTATATGATACCGAAGTATGTGTACAACTAAATGGTTTTTTATCAGATTTTTTTACTATAGAGAGAGGCTGTAGACAAGGGGACCCTATTTCGGCATATATTTTTATACTGTGTGCAGAGATTTTATCAATCAAAATAAAAAACTCAAATGGTATTAGAGGGATAAAAATCAAAGGGGAAGAATATATTATGTCACAATTTGCTGACGATACATCATTATTTCTAGACGGTTCAGACGAATCCTTGAATACAGTTTTAGATGTTTTAAGATATTTTTCAATTATATCTGGATTAAATGTCAATTTTGATAAAACAAAAGTCATTTGGATAGGTTCTTTAAAGTATAGTACGAGATCTATTAAAACAAGATGGAAACTTTCATGGGGGGAAACTCAATTTAAATTACTAGGGATATATTTCGATGTGGATCTAAACAAAATACAGCAATTAAATTATCAAAGGCAGGAAGAAAAAATGAAGAAAATTATTTCTTATTGGAAAAGAAGGAAACTTACACCGCTAGGAAGAATTACTGTTGTAAAATCTTTACTTGTGCCACTACTTACAAATCTTTTCATTAGTTTACCCTCTCCAACAAAAACATTTATGAAATATCTCAGTGATATGTTAAACAAATTTGTATGGGATGGTAAAACAAAAATAAAGAATTCAGTTTTTATTAAAGATTATAATGAAGGTGGTTTGAGAATGATTGATATAGAGAAATATGAAATTAGTATGAAAATAAAATGGTTTAAAAGTATGATATGTAATAGTAATAGTAAATGTTATAAACTTGTAGAATGTTTGTTTGATGTGAGTAAAATATTTAACACTGGAAAACATTTTTGTGTTCATGTTATAAAATCTATCAAAAATAAATTTTGGATTGATGTCCTCAAATCATATATATTGTATATTGATAAGTTCAAAATTGAAAATTTTGATCAATTGTTAAATATGCCATTGTTTTATAATGAAAGTTTTATGATAAATTCAAATTATATTTATATGCCTGATTTATATGAAAAAGGGCTTCGATATGTTAAGGATATTATGAACAATAATGGTGATTTTGAAGATGTAACACATATAGAAAATATAATTGGCAAAAAAATAAATTACTTGAAATTTTTTGGTCTTATAAATGTTGTGAAAAAATTTGTAACTAAGTTTAAATTAATGAAAAAAAGTAACATACATTTAACCTGTCATAATCCTTGTCTAAATTGTTATATGCATCCAATACTAACTAGAGCGGATGAAAATAAGTATATATATAATATTTTAATAAAAAACAATGAAAGTTAAATAATTATTCTAGAAATAAAAAATACTTATTTACAATGGCTACAAACGAGAATAGTTCACAGAATTTTTCCAACTAATTCACTGCTTTTTAAAATGAACATTGTTAATAGTAATTTATGTACATTTTGTAAAGTTTGCGAGGAAACTATAATTCATCTTTTTTATGATTGTGAAAAAATAAAGCCTTTAATAAGATTTGTGAGTAACTTAAGTAAGAAAGTAGATCCAGAAATCATAATAAATAGTAAAAATATTATATTAGGTTTATGTGATAGTGATTGTAAATTTGATACTATAAGTTTAGAAATGAAAAAATATATTTTTTGGTGCAAGAAGAAAGAAATAATTCCTTCCATTTTAGGTTTTAAAAAGAACTTAAGATTGTCTTGGGATATTTTTAAATTGACAGAAGTAAATAAAAAAGAAAGTGACAAATGGGCAATTGTTAGGTATTGTGTGCAGGAAGATTAACCTACATTTATAAATTAATAGAACACTCAGGGGATTGTCTGTAGATATTTCTTTTTTTTTCTTTTTCCTATTCTTCAAGAATATTTTTTAACCTTTACTGACCCTAAACTTAATCTGTATAAAGAAAATTGTATTTCTAGTGGTTTTTATATGATGAAAATTATATGATTATATGTTAAATTTATATATGTAGATATATGCAGTTTGATATTGTAAGGTGGTGAGTAGGATGGTTCCCCGACCTACTTCCATCAGAAGACGGGGATAATAAAGGTTAAAAAAAAAAAAAAAAAAAAAAAAAAAAAAAAAAAAAAAAAAAAAAAAAATTATATTAATCGATTTTTGTTTGTTGGGTTTAACATCTCACCGACAGTATTTCATTCATATTTGGAGACGATGTCTACTTGAGACAGATATATTGCTGCCACACTGCAGTATCACGCCGTAGACATGTGGCATGACTCACATTATCCTGACACCAGGCCAACTAGTCCTGGAACTACTTTTATATGCTGAGCGCCAAGCAAGGGAGCTATACCAGTACCATTTTATTTTACTTTGGTATGTCGCGATCGGGAATAAACCGACCTTTGATTCACTAACAATGAACGTGTTATAAGTGTAATGCGCTGGCATTCCAGCGATCTTATGTCATTTTTTATTCCTTAACTTTTTTATTGTTACTTTGTAGAAGTTCATCCCTTAAGAATAATTTTATCTTTGGTAACATTCCCCTACAATAAACTTTGCACATATTTCGTCAAGTTTGTTTACTTTTTGAAAGTTTTTTTTCCGGCGGCCATCTTGTATGCTGTGTCGCACTGATTCATGGGATAAGTGCCATGGTTACAGTGAAACGGTTTTATTAAATATTCGCCATTGAATATACCAATTAATCATTTTATTGAGTTTTGTGGTAATCATCGGTAATTACTTTTTTATTGGTAAATTATTATCAATTATAAGTTTCTAGTGTAGGGTTAGAGAGTATTTGGCTTTCTTCATTGTTTTTACAATTTAGCTAACATATATAAGTGTGCACAGTTGTGCTCTTTCCCTGTTGCGCGGTTTTACATTTATAGCGCACATATTTATTTGCGCGATGCTGTACTTTATATAGTGGTTCGAAGCTGAATTCGTGGACTCCACGCCTGACTCTCTTAAGTTACATACCCCTGTCTTTAAGTTATTTTTCTTTTAAATAAGTTTGGTTACTTTAAGTATTCATTTCAATAAGTAAGCTCTATACTTAAGTTATTTAGTAGATTGTTTTCTCCAACTGCACAGCAGTACACATCACTTGGATGATCATAACCACCATCAAGACACGGATAGAGCACGCTACCAGCTCGTACCTTTATTAATTAAGCCTTATAAGTAATGAAGGAAATCGATTAACAGACTAGTCTTTGAGACCATCTTAAAGTTACTTAAATATGGAGGGAGTTCCTTTTTTGCTGAGTATATAGATTTCAGATATTTCGATAAAGAAGCATGCATGTGATATATATATTTAATCTCTATATTCTTGTCACTGACTCAAAGCGACCACTTTTCGCTTCATTGATTGATCGCTTATATTTTCTCAATGATTATTAAATTATGAATGATATGTACAGGAAACACTACCTCGATTATTTGGCCTTTGATTTCGAAAGATATCAAAATAAATATTCTGTATAAATTAAATTTAAGCTTTACAAACGAATGGTCTGAAAGTCTATTGATATTTTAAGAACTTTAGGACACTGATTTAATATTGAACGTTCCCAATTAGAGAAGTACATAACTTTTTTTTAGTCAATTTCTTTTAAGAGGAAGAAGACTTGGCATTTATATTTATCTACTTTTGTGATTTCTTTAGAACATATTGGTTGGTATTTATCTTTAAATTGAAAACTAGTGTTACTAAAAGTTTAGCCTGTATAGTCTGTATGAGGTAAAGACACTAATGTATAAATGCGTAAGGAGCTGAGTTTAATTACTGCATAAATAACTACCGATTCGAAATTGGCTAAAACCATATGAATTGCATTTGAAGGCAAAAAATATGACTTAATAAATACAAGAATGTTCGTACATTCGTTTATTTTTATATGAAATCGGGCTTCTTATTACTTCATAATATATTTGTAAAGTATATTAATACACATCAGCTGTATATCTTTAGCTTGCATGGAAACATTCCCTTGGTTACTTTGATAATTTAGAACTTTGGCAAAATGTCTCTATATTCTAAAATATCATTGAACAGTGATATAAATCTTTGATCCTATTGACTGATTTTATCGAATCATTCAAAATTTAACTAGAGTGTAAACTTTGAAAATCTTGAATCTCATTTCAGTTGTGATAGAAACACACACAAACTGTCGTTTTGGTATTGGATATGATGGTATACAACGTTGTCATACTAACCTTCTGCTTGCCGTCGGGAAATGTAACCTTAATATCTAAGTAAGGGTAATCTTCTTCTACACTGAATGACCCCTCTGGCTGGTTACCTTTAAAATAATTAACACCGGACTTTATCAGACAAAGCCATAAGTTTTTCTATGGTGTAGTCACGGCATTGAGTGCTACAAACATATTTCTTAGACCATTACTATGCACCTCTATATCATGCATATATCTGATAATTAAAGTTTATCGTGATCACTATGAGAATATTTTATTCTGTTAATTTCAATTTTACAGAAGACAATATAATTAATAAAAGATAACTGGTTTCATAATTCTAGTGAGATTTTAGAGACGACTTCTTTGGTATATATTTTTTTTATTTAAGCGCACAGAAACACACACGTATCCAGTAAAGCAAACCTGTAATCAATCCACAGTCTGTACATGGAGCCTCGTTCTCAGTCTGCTGTTTTCGGCACGAAAGACAAACTTCATGTCCACATGCCAGTGAGGAAATATTGTATTGGTCTACAGAGGCCTGGCATCTTTTGCATTTAACTGTAATATTTAAGTCCGAGACCAAAATGTTGATTTTGCTTTTGTGAATAATGTGCTCTACAATCTTAAAAAAAAATGGTTTCCTACTGTTATAGGATATTTGCAAGGAGAATATGAGTGTGAGTATGATTCTATCTATATATACACTATTTTCTTTAACACCAGTGCTTTACTAACAAATTGAAAAAAAAATCCAAATTGATATTATAGAGTATATACAAGTAAATTATAGAACTGAAGTATTCATACATTTTGGTGTATTACAGGTAAATTATCTGTATTGACATCTGTTAAATCATAAGGTTTTAAGAGAAGGTGACAATTCATGTTCAAATTGAAACTTCAAGAGAGCAATTAGCAAGTGCTTTTAATTTTTACCGTGTTGCCTAAAAGGTGTGTACACGTAATATCGATGCTGACTGTTTTCTATAACACTACTTGTTTAATTTTGAATACGAACATAACTTTGCAATAAACCAACCGATGAATAAATGTTTTCATTCCTAGTACCAATACTTACTCGACAGATTCAATTTATCTTCAAAGGAGTGACATTAATATAGATTAGCCTCCAACTAAAGACATCTCCAACTTACCCACTACTGTGGTTGATAACATGGAGACTGAATCAAGTCAAATATATGCTTCTCACCTGTAATCTTGCCACAGTCTGTACAGGGAGACTTGTTCGCAATCATCTGATTTGTGCAGGTAAGACAAACCTCGTGTCCACATGCCAGGGCTGACATACTGGATTGGTCTACAGCGGTCTTGCATCTGGTGCAATTAACTGTGAATATATTAAAAACACGTACATGTTACATATCTTAAGACGTTATTTTTCGGGTAACACAACGTTCATATGCACATTCTCGACATACGAGGGCTGTAAAACAAAATTTTGTTGCATATATATTTAAAACTATTGTTATTATTACAATTATATAACGATTAAAATGCAACAAAAATATAGTAAAAGCCCTTAGAACAAAATAAGTTTCGTTTAACCTAAAAATAAGAGTTGTGATAATGCTTATTTGCACGATGCTTTTGCCTAACAGTTTATTAACATATACTAGTATGCAATTATAAAAATTAGTTTTGTACCGATTTAAAAATATTTCCACTTTTGTCATAATGAAATTAATCAAATACTCACAAAACCCTGGCTATTGTGGAAAAAAGTATACACAACAGTATGTATGAGATTTTATCACAGTTAGAATTAGTTCTTTTGACATATGAGGACTACCTACATATGGTTTGCTGTATAATAAACAGTTATCGTAATATTTTGCTTATAAAACACTTGTACAGACACCTGTCAACTTCTGAAGTAGAACACACAGGCATTTTCAATAAATATGCGTTTCAATAAGTCTCTTTTTCTGTCTGTCACCATTATCTTATAAATTTTCCCCATACCTTAAAGGTGATTAATGTTCCAAATGTAACTATAAGCGAAAACAGTATGGTTTTGCATATATACATATTTACTTGCTTGTCGTGTCATCTTTATTGTGTATTCTAATTATTTGGACCAATATATTCACTTCGACACTATAAGCTATTTATTTCCTTTGGATCATTAGACTTTATGAGCATTTGGTATTGTGATCAGGATTTGGAAGAAAAAAAAACAGCATCTTCCTTAGCATAAACCCGTGCTAGACTAGTACAAATCATCTTTAAGATATATAAATAATGTCATCGGTTATATCAAAGGTGAGGGATATCTAAATTACTTCAATTTCTTTAGTTGATATTATATATCTGAAAAATTAAATATGAGCATATATGTAGTAACATCGCATGAATAAATTTAAGGACCATAAAACAAACTAAAATGAATATGATTTTACAAGCTGTGTAACAATGGTCATCTTAATACTGCTGTACGTACATACTTCAAATATCTTTTAGTTATAGTCTAAAGTACTTATATTTCTTTTGATATCTGACTTAACTACGAACAATTTAGGAAAGATCATTGTTTGGTTGGTTGGTTTAACGTCCCAACGACATTATTTCGTTCACGGCCATTGTTTGATACAGAGATATCTAATTAAATAAAATCAAGAAAACGACTCATATTCTTAAGCTTATATGCTAACTCATTAGTTGGAAGGATATTTGAAACAGTTATATTTTTAACATGGACATCCTTTCATCTTGATATTAATGGTGCCTGATATTCCATTTTCATGTGTATTAGTCAGAGTCATTCAATATCATTGAATAAATCAGTATAGAAACAAATAATAAACACTGTCTGTTGCAAATAAGTTACATACATACCTTAACAATGAAATATAACTGAGAAGCAACCGATGAATAAATGTTTTCATTCCTAAGATCACTACTTACTTGACATATTTAACTTATATTCAAAGGAGTGACATTAATTTAAATAGGTTTACTGGGATGTATTGCACAGAAGATATACAGCTGACGCCATGGTTAGTCTCCAACTAAAGACATCTCCAACCTCCCCACTATAATGGTTGATAGCATAGAGGCTGAATCAAGTCAAATATATACTTCTCACCTGTAATCATGCCACAGTCTGTACAGGGAGACTTGTTCGCAATCATTTGATTTGTGCAGGTAAGACAAACCTCGTGTCCACATGCCAGGGCAGAAATACTGGATTGGTCTACGGCGGTCTGGCATCTGCTGCATTTAACTGTGAATATATTAAAAACACGTACATGTTACATATCTTAAGACGTTATCTTTCGGGTAAGACAACGTTCATATGCACATTCTCGACATACACGGTCTGTAAAGCAAAATTGGTTGCATATATATTTAAAACTATTGTTATTATTACAATTATATAACGATTAAAATGCAATGTTCCTTTGCCATTTTGATGTAAAATACAACAAAAATATAGTTAAAGCCCTGAGAACAAAATAAGTTTTGTTTAACCTAAAAATAAGAGTTGTGATAATGCTTATATGCACGATGCTTTTGCTTAACAGTTTATTTAACATATACTAGTATGCAATTATAAAAATTAGTTTTGTATCGATTTAAAAATATTTCCACTTTTGACATAATGAAATTAATCAAATACTCATAAAACCCTGGCTATTGTTGAAAAAATTATACACAACATTATGTATGAGATTTTATCACAGTTAGAATTAGTTATTTTGACAAACGAGGACTACCTACATATGGTTTACTGGCTACTAAACAGTAATCGTAATCTATTACGAATAAAACACTTGTACTGACACCTGTCAACTTCTGAAGTAGAACACACAGGCATTTTCATTAAATATGCGTTTCAGTTAGTCTCTTTTTCTGTCAGAATTATCTCACAACTTTTCCCATACCTTAATGGAGATTAATGTTCAAAATGTAACTATAAACGAAAACAGTATGGTTTTGTACGTTTATTTTCTTGCTTACCATGTCATCTATATTGTGTATTCTAATTATTCGGACCAATATATTCACTTCGACACTATAAGCTATTTATTTCCTTTAGATCATCAGACTTTACGAGCACTTAGTATTGTGTTCAGAATTTGGAAGAAAAAAAGCAACATCCTTAGCATAACCCCGTGCTTGACTAATACAAATCATCTTTAAGATATTCAAATAATGCAATCGGTTACATCAAAGGTGAGGATACGTAATTTACTTAACTTTCTTTAGTTGATATTATATATCTGAAATAAATATAAGCATGCGTGTATACACATCGCATGAATAAATTTAAGGAATGTAAAACTAAAATAAATATGCTTTACAAGCTCTGTAACTTTGGTCGTCTTTGTACTGCTGTACATTCATAATTCAAATATCTTTTAGTTATAGTCTAAAGTACTTATATTTGTTTGGATATCTGACTTAACTACGAAAAATATAGGAAAGATGATTGTTTGGTTGGTTGGCTTAATGCCCCATCGACAGTATTTCATTCATGGCCATTGTTTGATACAGAGATATCTAATTAGATAAAAATCAAGAAAATGACTCATCTTCTTTAGCTTAAATGCAAACCCATTAGTTGGAAGGATATTTGAAACGGTAATATTTTCAACATGACAATTATTTTATGGATCAATTGTTATTGTCTGGATTGACACTGATATTCCCATTTTCATAGTTGAATCATTGAAAGATCAAATTAAACATTTTCAAAGATATACATTCAACTACATAAATCAGATATAAGAAACATTTAATTTAATGATAAACCAGTGTAAATCAATGTTGCAAAGAGACAGTATCATCATACCTTAACAGTATGATATAACTGAGGTATGATATTTTTCGGCACATGATTAAATAATTATTCAGTGACAGTTCAAAAAAAGCGTGGTACACTGTATGTGAACATATGAAACATCACTATATCCAGACGGAAATATATTTATTTCCCTTCTGTGGTGTCAGACGTTATGAGACATACTAATGACAACTGTAATAACGACTAAATAAAACATTAAATGATAAAACCAAATTTGTAGAGGATGTTTGTGGCAAAGATATATATAATCATCGAAATCGAATTAACGAAAAGGCGTAGACCAAACATTCACGGTTCAAACAGCACTTTCATTTACGCCATTTATGTTTGCATAATCCTAATACGGTATATGAGATTAACTTGTTAAAAGAATCTGAATCAGCCTCACAAACAAGAATTTATGAAATTCATTGCAGTATACCATGATTCGTCAACCTGTCGTCCTACCTGTTACGGAGTCACACATGGGACATGTTCGTTTGTTCTCTGTCGCATCAGGTATGCAAACGTCACAGCTACTGTGGCCGCAGCTCAGAGACTGCATGTTTGTCTTCAGGGTCATAGTCTTACAAGTTTCACACTGGTCTGTAAATACGTAATTGTATCCGTTACAAACCAATTGCAAAATATAATTTGAATAATATGAATAAAATATTTTTACTTACATGTAGTTAGTCATGAAACTAAACTTTTATCTACTTTTCTAAATATTGGTGAAATATTTACTAAAACGATTAATTTAGTAATCTCTTTCACGATTCCTTTATAAGGTAAGAAGAGATAAGAATTCTGTGTTGGCTCAATTACTGATTTTCGTTTGAAAGTACCATCTTATAAGATACACACTTTTCAGAATATTTGAATCAACATGTTAAAGGTAATTTAAAGTGATATTCGACTAATGTACATCTGTGATAGACAGAATTGTGAAAACAAATAATGTTTTGTGATCTATCAAAGTCTCATGGAGGATATTATATCAAGGTAATAAGATGGCATGGCTACTGACAGAATAACACATACAGAGCACATGTGTACCAATCATGAGCTGATAATTGAGAAAAAATAGTTTTGTTAAGAGCGAAATGTTAAAAAATAATATATAGAGTTAATCAATTAAATTTACCAGCATCTGTTTCTTTTACTAGCAATCCGATTTCTTTTATCTCCTTAAAGGTCCTTCTCAGTTTCAAACTTGGACAAAAGGCGTCATGATTGAGATGGGTAGTTGTTGCCATTTCTCGTTTATTTCTTTCCCATTCGTCCAGTTGCTTTTTCGACTGATTCATCAGGATGAATTCCTCGGACTTTTGATTGCTATTTTGAAGGATTTCAAATTCAGTGGACATTAATTCAATGTATTTCTGGATATTGTTGCAACACTTGGCGAGCTCCTCCGTCTTTACTTGGTCTTCCTTTATTTTTTCCTCCACTGTCGTCTCAATTACATGTACAAGTTTATTGATTGCTTCAATAATGGATTCCTTGTATATTCTGACTTCTTGCATTAATTTTTCCCTTTGTTCTTCTATTTTCATACGGTTATTTTCCGCCATTTCGAGTAAGTTTCGAAAGCCATCAGCCACACCGTTCAGTCTTTGAAAAAAATGTTTTAGTTCAGTTGAAGTAGCGTCTTCGTTGCAGACCTCATTAACTAGATGAATATTAGCACAACGTCTATGGGACAGTGTGACACAATCAACACAGCATACGGTCTTGTGATCTTTACAGAAGTATTTGATAAGCTCCTTCTTATGAGATTTGCATAAAGATGTGGGTTCATCTTGGGTTGCAAGGGCAACATTATCCTCTTCATCGGAAGTTTTCGTTTTGGGCATTTCATCAGGTCCCTGTATTTTGTGTCCTCTCGACATCTTCATACGTTTGTGGTATATAATGCAATTTAAACACATGAATTCTTTGCATGTGACACAATATCCATCTGCCTTTACTAAGTTGCCGCTTTCGCCACATGGCTCACATTTAGTCTCAAAACACTCCTGGGATCCCTGGGAAAGGGATGGCTGACCACCCGGCTCCTCTTTGTTTGACATATTGTCCACCACTTTCTGTAAATGAATTAAATTTTGTTTGTACGTTGTCTGTCTCAATTTATGTATGTGTGTATATATGTAGTTACTTGTATCATCTGTTTGAAAAGCATGTAGTAACATCCTAGCTGATGATATCTACTTTGTATATCATTTATCATAAATATCTTGTTTTGGATATACTTTTCTTTTACCAATCTGAGATATAATTGTTCTTAAAAATGGAATTGAATCGAAATTGTTTTGTTTTATAATTGCTTGCCGTACTGTTTTAAAATTTGCTTATATATTATCAACCTATTTCTTATTGCAATACAGTGAAATGTCGTTAGTCCGGGCTCCGTTATTCCGGTATATTGCACGTAATACTGACACTTTGATATCTATAGTGAAGCTGAGATTCGGCGTATCTAATTTAATTACGATTAAGACAACTGACGCAATGTTGTTTAATATCACTCCTTTTGTGATTGATTATGATTTTCAAAACAATGTGAATTTCAATTTTAGACACTGTTACAAGTTTGCTATTTTGATTTGATATGTTACAATGTGACAGAAAGTTTACTATTACCAATAAATGGTTCGATTTATATTTATTTTAAACAATGTTTTGCGTAAATAAAACTTTCTTATTAGATAAAGCAAATCTCTTTCTTATGAGATAAAGCAAATACTGTAATATATAATTATTGATAACAATCAATCATTAAAACCTACTGTCTTGAAGAAGTTATGAGATGATTTCCTATATTTTGTGCATGTCTATACAATTGATGGGTCCAACATTTATAATACATCCACTGACATCCAAAGTATAATAATCAATAACGGGCACCTATCTGAATCCTTTAACATAGAAAAAGGAGTGAGACAAGGATGTCCCTTATCATCTTTTATTCTTATTTTATGTATACAAACGCTGACAAATTATATAAATCATAACAAAGATATAAAAGGAATAGTTATCAATAAAACGGAGATAAAACAGTGTTTCTTTGCTGATGATGCAACATTTTTCAACAGTGGTGACGAAACATCCTTTAAAAACTTAATACAAACATTAAACCATTTTTCAAAATGTTCCGGCCTTAATCTCAATATAAATAAATCCATTATCCTACGAGTTGGATCTTTAAATAAAACTAACATCCAATTCTGTAAAACACAGCCTTTTGTCTGGACTTCAGAAAGTGCAACGGTTCTCGGTATAACCCTTTACAATGATATAAAACAAACATCCAAATACAATATAGATAGAAAAATTAATGAGTTCAATAAGATATTAAAACAATGGGAACATAAGAAACTTACATTGATGGGAAAAGTCACGGTTATTAAAACATTTGCCCTGCCAAAACTGATATACCCACTATCAATTTTAAACAATCCAAATAAAACAACAATAAATAGTGTACAAACAACCATATTTAAATTCTTATGGGATGGAAAACCTGATAAAATAAAAAGAAGCATTATATACTTACCCCAAGATCAAGGTGGATTAAAACTTACAAATATAGAATCATTCATGTATTCTATGAAAGCTGGATGGGTAAAAAGATATATAGATAAACAAAATGTAAGTCCATGGAAAACATTTTTCAATATGAAACTTAAACAGTATGGCACTGATCTCATATTTAAATGTAATATTGATGAAAACATAATTTCTAAAATAGATAATAAAAAATCCTTCCTTTTCGAGGTCTTACATGCATGGATAAAAATTCATACCCAGACAGATTTCTGCAAAAACCCAATAGGTAAAACAATTATATGGAATAACAAATTAATTAAAACCAATGGAGTGACATTTTTTTACAAAAAGTGGTATGAAAAAGGAATTCAATATTTCGAACATTTATATGACTATAGAAAAAATTCAATATACACTTAAAAAAATCAAACTAAATTCAAAAAAGGAATTAAATTACACTAAAACAACTCTGATAGAACAAATTTCAAATATTAAACAAATAAATAAATATCTTTACAACATTATTTCAAATAGTCAAGAGTCCCCATCAAGTGAAAGAAAGTGGTTAAATGAACTCTGTCTAAATCCTCATAATTTCCCATGGAAACAGATATATAAGAATATTTACAAGTCGACAATAGACACAACATTACGAAACTTCCAATACAAATTTCTGATGAGAATAATCCCTACAAACAAACTACTTTTCAAATTCAAATATGTATCTTCAAGCCTGTGTGATTTTTGTAATGAATCAATTGAGTCGATTGAACATTTATTCTGGGAATGTAATACTGTACAGCCTCTATGGAACTCATTAAATACTTTTATAAAATCAAAATCTATTGATATTGTTGTAAGAAAAAATGAAGCATTGTTAGGAATAACAACAAAAAGTATGAATTATAATGCTTGTAATACTCTTATAATAGTCATGAAATATTTTATATTTTATGCTAAAATTAATCAAATAAAACCATCATTTAACATATTTCAGGAATATCTCAAAAACAGAGTCAAAATAGAAGAAAAAATAGCGATTAACAGAGATAAATACGAAATACACTCTAGGAAATGGAAAATATTTTCTAACTTATTAAATGCGGTAATAAAAAAAAAAAAAATTTTTTAAAAAAAATTGAAAAAAATTAAATTTTTAAAAAAAAATTTTAAGAAAAATGCCATGAAAAAAAAAAAAAAAAAAAAAGCATGTGCGTGATAGGAAAACATATGTTAATAGATCAAGAATTGTTTTGGTTTTTTTTTGAGAAAACGAGATAGAGAGAGAGAGAAAGAGAGAGAGAAAGCATATTATTTAATTCCCAGCATAGTAAATGATAACTTATTCATATGTATATGTGCAGGTGAGTGTGTGTACGTATATGAAAATGTTTGTGTGTATGTATATGTATGTGTTAATGTATTGTTTTTTATGTCTGGAAATAAATAAAAGAAAAAAAAAACATTTATAATACATGTATGTTAGATATAGAGACTAAAAGTACGCCAAAATATCATCCGACCATAGCATAACAACAAAGTTCGTAGTAAGTATTTCTGGTAAATTTCATCTCCAATCTATATTGGAGATGATATACGAGGAAAAAATGTATAGTATGTACTTAATTATTCATGAGTTAATTTATTTTCATAAACAAATATGCGAGATTACTGATCGGCAATATACATAGCTTTACTTTATAGTGATTTCTTTTGTGAAGTTTCATCTCAATCAATTAATCCCCAGACAAGAATCTGTTCTATATGTACAAAACACGGGGCTAAACACTGCAAAATAAAATACCGAGACTGTATACAAATATACTTGGTACTGATGTTTCATCAAGTAATTGAATTTTGGGGACCGCCGCAACGCATTATCTCAGGTCATACTTCATGGGCAACACGGATTGATAAACCGACTCAATCTGAAATATGTTCATACCCCGTTTGAATCAACGTTGGCTTAGATATACACGAACAATATTTCAAAAAATACTTTTGGACCGAATATAATTAGTGTATTATTAGAAAATTAAGCTGAAGTCAGAAAACGCGTAAAACGGTAGCAGACAAATTATAATACGGACCCAAGTTGAGACGACATTTTCAGCCTAAAATTATACAAATAGAAATAATGTAATAGTAAATAACTTTAAAAGTCTTCCTAGATTAGAGTCTTTCGTAAAGTCTAGGTATTGATAAAACTATTTACAAGGTGCTAGTAAACATTATGAGAGGATGCGTTATTGCAGATAAATTTGTACTACAAGTGAACATGTCGATTTTAATAAAGATAACTGAGTTTAACAGGTTCACATCATTAACTCAGTCGCATACCTTTATCACGATAAAGTGAATGAGGCTAGAGTCTGATTAACCTTTATATGTTTAATACATGAAAACAACAATAGTAACAAACTAAGTTGAACCTATTCAAGTTTCCATTGTCGACAATAAACAAAACTCAGGCTTTCCGTGATGTTATGTGAGGTTTTAGTAACATACGCTAAAATAAAGATACATATTAGGTAACTATTCTTTCTCTGGTAAATACCTACACATAATGTATGCTTTCATTTTTTATTCTTCTTATCGTTATAGTAAATATTGATGAACCCAAAATATGTCGAATCCGTCTGGGTATTTACTATGGAAGAGCAACATTCTATTCTGCTTGTTTCTGATTCTGTTTTTATTAAATACAACTGTCTCCCGTTTATCTTAATTAAACTACACAATTCAGTGAGACTTGTGTTTTATTTAGGAAATTTTATTTGCAGTCCACCATAACTATGTATGTCAGACTCCATAAAGGAGATGCGAGGTGCTGACTGATATATATATAATTTTCCAATTTGCTTTCCTCTTTTCCGACAAACGTAATCCAAATGCGAAATTGCAATACCTACTACTTAAAAAATTTGTTTAGCTTTGTCTTTAATCAGCGTTGCGCTATAAATTCACTTCTACATTTATTTCTAGTATGACAAAGGAAGACTTCGGCACAACAATAAATATGTATTTTTTTTTAAATATAGAAACACTATTGGGTTGCTTTAACACTTACTTAATACTACTTTGCGTTTTATAAGTCTTTTTTCTTATACGTACTCGATATAAGAATGTTTGGTTAGAGGTACAGTTCATATTTCATTAAATATTTACACGTCTTGATCCTATTTAAGTGCTTTTTATAAATGTCTTAAAACATAATGTAGATTTTGCCAATAAATGTGGTGATGATGGCATCATAAATAGTATAGCACATAACATAACCTTAAACCTTTTAGTAAGGTTAAACTGATCGATTTTGAGAGTCACTCAACTGTGTTGAACATGCAAGTCAGTTTATTTCTTGGCTGATCTGGTTTTAATCTGATTGCAAAGCTATTATGTTTTCCTTCGCGCAAGCTCTATTTAGGTAAATCGATTTGGTTTTTAACTGATTACGGATGTTAATTTACTTGCAGGCTGCTAATTTTTATGCTGTAAGCAAAGAACAGTTTACTTGCAGGCTAATCTTGGCGTATATAGAGTGAAAAATCAAGTATGAAACCACATCAACCTGTAAGATAACAGACTTACGCAACTTCTAATGAAGACTGCCTATCTTATTTGTTTCTTTGGTAGAAGCTTCAAAACGTATTAAAACATATGGCACTTTTGCGTTTCCATATATAAATATATTGTAAATTTTGAATATATATAAATGGTTAAAAAAAAGAGGAAATAGTGAAAAAAGTCACACCGTTTACAAATAGAGCTAAGTTTTGAGTTACACAGTAGAATTGCAGAAAGCAGGCAGATTTCGAGTCAAGGCAACACATAAAAAGAATTTATTGTATAAAGAGTCAATAATCAAGAAGACATTTTTAAAGTTCAACAATTACAAAAATGACATTTACATACATAATATAACCATACAAATATGGAAATGCTTACATTTGAAATTAGGATTGTATGTAACATAAAGAGAAAAGTAACAAGTTGAATCGAATTTTGACCTGGTTGCCCTTCCACAATGTGCACATCCATATGTGTATTGGTCTAATAGTACATTGCATTTAGGACAATTATAAAGTATCTCTAAAAGTGATTTAAAATCATTTTCAATGTACTTTACATTGAACGTATACCACATGACTACCTTATGTATCATACATGTACATACATGCTTTAAAACTCGTACACTTTACATTAAGTATGTACACGATATCTATATAAAAGCCATAAAAAATAAGAAAAATAAGAGAACAAATTATAAATGATCATTTTAGATGTCAACTGAAAGTTCAAAACATCTGCACTTACAGGAAACAATCCGTCCTGATTTAAAAAAAAAACTTTACCAGCTTAATATCAACCAAACGAGTAAAATATTTAATATGGCTGTTGTATTTTCCATAAACCTTCTTTCGTTTTCGCGCACAGGGGAGATTACCGTAAAATAATTGTATATATCCTTAGCCGATTGTCTCTTCATGGATTGCATATTATAAATTTATCACATACTGAAATTTAAAGGCAAATTTGACATCTGAAAAAAATACGTGTTGTTGTCTTTTGTAGATGTTTTGATTCAAAGTCAAATTTAAAGTATTGTTTCCATTAATAAATTATGCCATTTTCATGAATAATGCTATTTTTATGATTTAACTCGCTGATTACATGATGAATTGGGGTATTTGACATCTATATATTTACATATGAAGAAATGATTTTGAGTTAAAATTTCTAAAACCATTTTATGAGTAATGCTATTTTCTCGATTTAACTCGCTGATTACATGATATTTTAGGACCTTTGATATCTCGTTAATCAGATATCAGATATAGGACATCGGATAATTAAAAAATAAAGATGAGATCGACATTAATGAAAGCTGTATTGCATTAGTCAGAATCCTACTTTGACGCGTGGCGATTGTTTGATTAAATCACTAGAGATCATTCTCTACATGTACCTTGTGACTTAATGCTGCACTATGGACAAATATTACATTTAATTATGTCTAATAAATACTTGCAGTGGAGTACACGTGACCTACAGGCTAATAAATATAATTTGATTTGAAGTCTTTGTTTTTCCCCGTAACGTATTGCTGTGAATCAATTATTTGGTTATGATTGAATTGCTTCTAATGGGATTTATGATGTGCAATTTCTTTATGAGAGAGAATAGAACATATTTTTTTCTACCAGACTTAAAACACGAGCTATTCCTAAGTTGTCTGTTGATTAACAATCTGGTCTCACTTTACATAACGGTTATTTGTACTGATTTATCGATGTTTCTCGTATCGCCATGAATTGACAAGGACGAATATTTAGTAACAGTACACCTTGCATATACCTGTCGTATAAAAAGTTTAGAACCCGATATGTGTTGAACATGTTTACAACGAATCTTGACATACACAATAATTGATAAGTGTGTGTTTACTTAAAAAGCTGTTTATATTAGAAATACCATTGTTTCACTGCAGATTTTATGGTGTACCGATATATATTTACAATTGAGTTATAAATAGAGGTAAATGTCAGTGGTCGGTGGTAAGAAATATTCTTGGTCTAATCCTAACCGTAACTCTATTTATCTAATGATTTTTTACAACCTCTCATTAGTTAACTTTACATTCCTCTCGATTACATCATACACGTTGAAATACGAGTATATAAACATTAAAATACAGAACAGTTCAAAACCTTCCCGAGCGCAATATACTGATCCCAAAATATGTTTAAGTGTTTATATACTTGTTTGAGATCAATTATCTACAATAACGTCGTTTATTATTGTTAAGAATATTCTGTACACATCGCTGTCATATTACCAATTGGTTCGAGCCCTTTTACTACATGAGGCAGCCTTCAATCTGTCGTTTGGTGGGATGGTGGTACTACATAGATTCCACAGTGCACTCGGGGACGCCGCTACATGTCTGAATTACTGTAACAGCTCACGACAATTGAAAAAATCGTTATGAGTATTACAGATCCTGAATAACCAATTTTTCCTTTTAAATGTTAGACCAATTATGATGACCCGTGTCTATCCCGTGATATGGATTCAAATAAGTCAAGAGAAAGCCTAGACAATAAATAATTGGACAAATTACTATAACGCAAGCAAATGAAAAACAGACGTATTAGTTTGACCTTAAGAAAAAACTTTAAAATACATATATAAAGCATTATTACCTTCTCTACCGTTTATTTATAATCGAGTACAAACGAGAAAGCAGAGTGGACGACCAATAACCGTACTGATTTAGGAGAAACGTTCGAGTTAGGAAGAATTTCGGGTAAGAAATTACGTTTGGAAAAATATCGGATTAGGGAAACATACAGCTCATGCAAAGTGTATTTAATTACAAAGCGTAATATTAATGTTCTATTTCCAATTTGTAATAAAAGATTATACCAGCATGCATATTCTCATTATTCAAACATGTACATCTATGTAATATACATTATTTCTTTGCAAATTTACACCAATTCATAAAGAAATTGTGGATTTCATAATGTCAAATACAGTTTGATTCCACATTTTCGATTGAGTTTTTGATTCACAGTACTGATTTATAATATATAATTAAACCATTTTATTTTGCAATGATTAAGATTTCGTGTTTTCATTCATTCGTACTCGATATCAGAATTTTTGGTTAGAGGAACATTTCACATTTCATTAAATATTTACACGTCTTGATCCTATTTATGTGTTTTTGTAAATGTCTAAAGATATAATGTAGATTTTGCCAATAAATGTGGTTATGATGGCATCCTAAAAAAAGTATAGCACATAACATAACCATAAAACTTTTAGTACGGTTAAAATACACTGGAAATGCTGCTGCTGTTATTATTGAAGATGATCGACATCGAGAGTCACTCAACTGTGTTGATTATGCAAGTCAGTTTATTTCTAGGCTGATCTGGTTTAATTCTGGTTGCAAGGCTATAATGTTTTCTCTCTAGCAGGTTCTATTTAGGTTAATCGATTTAGGTTTAAAGTGATTACTGATGTTGATTTAATTTCAGGTGGATATCTTTATACTGGTTGCAAAGATAAATTTACTTGCAGGCTGATCTCGGTATATATGGGTTGATTATTCAAGCAACTCCTAATAATGACTGCCTATCTTATTTTTTTGGTAGAAGCTCTAAAATGCATTAAAGCATATCGGAAATGGATGCTTCCATATATAGATATATTGTAATATATATATATGTATATATATATATATATATATATATATATATATATATATATATATATATAACGGAATTGGAGAAAAAGTCACACCGTTTACAAAGAGAGCTAAGTTTTGAGTTACACAATAGAATTGCAGAAAGCGGATTTCGAATCATAGCAACACATCAAAAGAATTTATTGTATAAAGTGTCAATAATCAAGTAGGCATTTTTAAAGTTCAAAAATTACAAAAAGTCATTTACACACGTAATATAAACATGCAAATCTGGAAATTCTTACATTTGAAATTTTTAAAAGAATAGTAACAAGTTCAATATAATTTTGACCTGGTTGCCCTTCCATAATGTGCACATCCATATGTGCAATGGACTAATGGTACATTTCATTTAGGACAATTATAAAGTATCTCTCTCTAAAAGTGATTTAAAATCCTTTTAAATGTATTTAACATTGAACTTATACCACATGACTACTTCATTTATCATACATGATCATACATGTTTTATAACTCGTACACTATACATAAAGTATGTACAAAATATTTACATAAAAGCAATACAAAAATGAGAAAAATAAGAGTACAAATTATAAATGATCATTTCAGATGTCAACTGAAAGTTGAAAACTTCTGTACTTACACGAAACAGTCCTGATTTGAAACAACTTTACCAGCTTATTATCAACCAAACAAGTAACATATCTAATATGGCGGTCGTATTTTCCATACACTTTCTTTCGATTTTGCGCACAGGGGAGACAACCGTAAAATAATTGTATATTTCATTAGCCGAGTGTTTCTACTTGGATTGCATTTTATAAACTTATCACATACTGAACTTTATATGTAAATGTGTAAAATCTGTAAAAGAAACACGTGTTCCTGTTGTTGTCTTTTGATATTGTATTGATTTAAAGTCAAATTTAAAGGATTGTTCCCATTAATAAATCATACCATTTTATGAGTAATGCTATTTTCTCGATTTAACCCGCTGATTACATGATGAATTAGGGTATTTGACATCTATATATTTACATATGAAGAAATGATTTTGAGTTAAAATTTCTAAAACCATTTTATGAGTAATGCTATTTTCTCGATTTAACTCGCTGATTACATGATGTTTTAGGACCTTTGATATCTCGTTAATCAGATATCAGATATAGGACATCGGATAATTAAAAAATAAAGATGAGATCGACATTAATGAAAGCTGTATTGCATTGGTCGGAATCCCACTTTGACGCCTGGTGACTGTTTGATTACATCACTAGAGGTCAATATCTACATGTACCTTGTGACTTAATGCTGCACTAGGGACATTTACTATTTTACATTTAATGATGTCTTATAAATACTTGCAGTGGAGTACACGTGACCTACATGCTAATAAATATAATATGATTTGAACTCTTTGTTCCCCTTAACGTATTGCTATGAATCAATTATTTGTTTATCATTGAAATGCTTATTATCAGATTTGTGATGTGCATTTTCTTTATGAGGGAGAATAGAACATATTTTCATTTTTCATAACGGTTATTTGTACAGAATTATTGATGTTTCTCGTATCGTCATGTATTGACTAGGAAATATATTTTGTAACAGTACACCTTGCATATACCTGTCGTATAAGTAGCTTTTACTCCAATATGTGCTTACAGATAATCTTGTCATACACAATAATTGATAGGCGTGTGTTTACTTAAACAACTGTTTATATTAGAAATAGCATTGTTTCACTGCAGTTTTTTATGGTGTACCGATATATATTTACAAATGAGTTATACAAATATATAAGAACACGTACTTTAATCTATAGGAATATAGGTTAATACTTTTAATCATATCACAGAATATGTCACAATATAAACAAAGATAAAAGTCATATCTAGAGGAAATATATTATATTTGAATCTACTATTGTTCGGCATGTCATGCAGTCAGGTTTTTAAGTATTTCACAAGCGAGTTGTTCTACAGGAATCACAATTATGACTAAAAAGTATAATTTTG
>CM037777.1:40121826-40171826 GCA_021229015.1 Solen grandis | reverse complement strand
TAGCAAACTTTGGTAGAGGTTGACCCAAGGAACATCTGTACCAATTTATTTTAAAATCTGGCCAGTAGTTTTGAAGATGATTTTTAAAGTTTTCAAATTTTTTTCCTTTTTGTTGCCATGGCAACCAGAGTTCTACATGGATCAAGTTTATTTTAGCAACTTTTGTGAAGGTTGACCCAAGGATCATCCCTGCCAAGTTTAATCAAATTCTGTCCAGTGGTTTCAGAGGAGATGTTGTTTAAAGGTTTCTCTATATACATATAAGGCAAATAAGAGTAGGGTAAAATGGGGGGGGGGGGGGGGTAGGAATCGGGTGTACCCGATGCTTTGCCCTTTAAGAGTACACCCGATTCCTACCCCCCCCCCCTCTATTTTAGCAGCCGATTCCTAGCCCACTCCACGTGACCCGATGCTCAACCCGTCACGTGACTCGATGCTTAGCCCATCACATGATTCAATGTCACGTGACACAATGATTAGCACATAAGAGTAAGAATACAAGAGTTTATGATTTGTGCTATAAAACAAGTTAATCTAGACAAGACACTCGTTTCGTTCGAGACGGATTATCACATCACATCGGAAATATGGACGATGTTGAGAAAAAAAAAATATTGGAAAATTATTATTTTAACTCGAAAAACCCAGCTGCCTTTGCAGGTGCTCGAAAACTGCTATTCATTCTAGAGAAGAAGTATCCTGGAGAATTTACAATCGACTTTATACAACAATGGTTGAACGATCAAGATGCATATGCTTTACAGAAGCCACGCAAACACAGACTGAAGACGACAAGTGTGCGAGTCACAGAAATCGGTGAACAACTTGATATTGATTTGTTGTCAATGGCTAATCTAGCAGATGATAATGATGGTGTTCGATTCCTGCTGTGTGCTATAGATATTTTGTCTAGAAAACTGTGGGTTCGACCGTTAAAAAACAAAACCGCTAAAGTGGTATTGGATGCTATGAAAGACATTCTGCGAGACGTTTCACCCATGAAAATTAAGAAAATTCGTGCAGATAAGGGAAGCGAGTTTTCAAATCAATGGTTTAAGAAGTATATGAAGGATAATGACATATATTTCTTTACAACAAATAATCCACCAAAAAGCAATTTTGTCGAGAGAGTTCAAAGGACTTTGAAAGAAAAGCTATATAGAATGATGAGACATGAGAGAACATATAGATATGTCGATAACTTGCAGAATGTCGTAGACAGTTATAACGCAACTCCACATCGCAGTTTAAATGGTTTATCGCCGAACAATGTCAACAAAGACAATGAAGCCGACGTGTGGGCTCAAGTTTATTTGAAAAAAAACTGAAAGCAAAGCAAAACCTAAATTCCATTTCAAAATAGGATATCTCGTGCGTATAAGTTTTGTAAAACAACCGTTTCAACGAGCTTATCAAGAGCAATACACAACTGAAGTCTTTAAAGTGGTTGGTAGATTGTTGAAACAAGGTATTCCTATGTACAAGTTGATCGATTTGAAGGGTGAACGAATTATAGGTTTGTTTTATAGCGCTGAACTGCAAAAAGTAAACAAGGACGAAAATAGTTTGTGGTTTATTGAACACATTCTGAAAAAGCGGAAGAGAAACAAGAAATTACAATACTTTGTAAAATGGCAAGGATTTCCTAATACATTTAATAGCTGGGTGGATGCAGATGATGTTAAAGACGTGCAGACTAGTAGTGCATAAACATCATGGATAAATATCTTTATATCAACAGTAATGACAGCAACGATTATTTTGCTGATAATGAAACGTATCGATTTAAAGTTCACCTGAACATGCCATTAACATTGTGCGGATATTGGCAGGTAGCGCTGCTTGAATTCAATGTTGAAAATAATTCTAAAGCTAAAACAAATAAAAAAGAGTTGTACATTTACACCGACATGTGTAAAGAAAGTATAGTGCATGGTGTGGAACAGCCGTTGTTAAGACGATTGGATAAAAACAAAAGGAATGGTTGGGACTACTTGATAGATACGCCTTATTACCTTCCCATGAAAAAACAAGAGCTGAGAGAATTTCTTATCTATATAAAGCAAGCAGATGGTACATATGCGACAGATTTGGTTGAACCTGCACGTCTAACACTTCATTTGAAACAGTATCCATTTCATTAAGAAATATGAAATTGTATGTACCAAACCCGCAAAAATGGATGGATTTTTTTGATCGAGTAAGCCGTGGAAAGACAATGCTGAACCAATCAGGTGGTGGTAGACGATCATCTATCTTTCCTGTTGTCGAATCAAAAGCTGTTGAAGACAAAACCTATCCTATAAAGGTAGTGTTACCCAGTGAGCAAACTACTGCACAAGCTAAATCGGAGCTTGAAAGGGAAAATATAAATCCAGATACAGTCGTAAATATGTTTCAGTCTTCAAGTGGACAGCGTCGACGTGGGACTAAACGCAAGAGAAATTCAAAAAAATCTCATAAAGGAGCTAAACGGCAACGTGGAAGTGGTAAAAGAAGTGGTAAAAGAAGATCATATTCGAAAAAAGTGAAAAAAGGGTCAAAAAGACGTAGAAGCAATCACACAAAAGATATATTCGAAATCAAGTAACAATGTCGATGTTTAATGAAGAAAAATTTAAGGAAGGATTAGTGTCAGAGCTGGCTATATTCGATTTACCAAGCACTCAGACAAGTGTTTCATATGTCTACTATGACGAAATACGGCCTCTATCGCAAGTGTCGGGTGACAGTCCTTTCGAATTTAAAATCAGTGGGCAGAATTCGATGGATTATCTTGACTTGAAAAATTCGCAGATTTACGTCAGATGTAAAGTGCAAAAAGCTGATGGATCGGCTCTCACTAACGTAAAAACGGAAAAAGTTGGACCTGCAAATTTGTTTCTACAAGCATTGTTTTCAACAGTGGAAGTAACATTGCAGAACAAGGCCACGATTACTTGTAACTATAATCCATACAGAGCATATATGCACACCCTACTGAACTATGGATTGGACGCGGTTAAAAGCCAGCTTGATACACAACTGTTCATCAAAGACGATTTTGACAGTCCTGGAGAAACTGATCCGAATGGAAACAACAATGGATTGTACAATCGAGCAACTCGAATTGCTGAATCAAAAAATGTTGATTTGCAGGGACCTATCTTTCACGATTTGTTTTCCATGTCGAGATATCTGCTAAATCAGGTAGACGTCAAAATCAAGATGTATAGGAGTTCAGCAAATTTCTGTCTGCTGACTGGAGATGATAGTGACTATATAGTAAAGATTGAAGATATCTACATTTTGGCGAAGAAGATTCATGTTAATCCAGCCGTAATATATGGACATTCAAAAATTCTGGAAAAACAAAATGCTCTTTACCCATATAATAAAGTCGAAGTTAGATCAGTGAGCATTGCAACCGGTTCCACCAATTATACCTGGGAGAACATGTTCCAGGGAAGAAGACCAAACAAGATCATCTTAGGATTCGTGAAAAGCAAAGCAGTGAGCGGTAATTTCAAAACCAACCCATTTAATTTTGAAAATTGCTCCATACAGCAAATCGCAGTGTACTGTAACGGAATACCTGTTGGTGGAAATCCACTGAAGTTAGATTTTGATAATGCCGGTGGATTAAATTTCATGCGTGCTTATACCAACTTGCTTATGTCCAGCGGCAAATGGAGACAAGACGAAGGTAACCTACTCGATCGGGAACACTATTTAAGTGGTTCGACTCTGTTCGTCTTCCAGTTGGAACCAGATTTTTCGCAACATGGAGAGTACCTTTCACTGGTGAAGACTGGAAATGTTCGATTAGATGTTGTTTTCAAGACACCATTGATGGGTAAGATTTGAGTTTGTTATGAATTCCATAATGAAAATATGCCTTGTTAAATGTTATACAGACATCGTTGCTTTGTGTTTATGACATTAACCTGCATGTATACTTATGAATATAAAATCATTTGAAATTCTGCTATTATTCTGTTTTTCGTTTTACAGAACCATTCAGTTGCAGTGCCTACAGCGAGGGGTCTGGTTATTTCGAAATCAATCGAGAAAGAGATATCATCGTTCCATGATGAATACAACACAGCTTAAATGCATGATTCAGTGTGATCCCGTTTTGAGAGGAAGGGTAATTGACATTTTTGCCGCAGATAGACTGCCAAGTGAACTTCCACAAACACCTTTCGGTTTTATCGCAAACACAGACGCTCATAATAAACCTGGTAGACATTGGTGTGCTTTTTTTAGTGAAAAGCCCAGGCACTTTGAATTTTTTGATAGTTATGGAAAAACACCTCTATATAACAGTTTGCATTTTCAGCATTGGTTAGAGCATATGTCAAGCCATACGAAAACAAATGATACTCATATTCAAAGTGATCAATCGTCAGTGTGTGGACTTTACTGTGTATTGTTTCTTCGTCAGAGACTCAATGGATATTCGTTTCAAGAATTTTTAAACCTTTTCGATGATAAAGCCTTAGAATCGAATGACATTTTTATCATTGATAAAATGCATCATGCTTACTCTCAGTGTATTGAAGATAAACATAATTATAATCAGATATGTACTTCCTTGATGAAATGTCTTTAATTTGCTTTGTACTCATTAGTTTGTGTAATCAATAGTCAATAAAGCTAGTAAAATCAGAATGGTGTTCGTTATGTATTGGATAACAACAAAACAATATACTTTTTTCAACTTTATTTACGACATGTTCAAGCGAGATAAAAGCAGAAATGTTAATACAGCTTTTACAGTATTTATTCCATTTTACATATACAAACAGAGATTTATATCATTTCACAAGGTGTTATCTCAACGTTATCTATAAAAAAAGACTGATCATTCAGTTTTTTTAATCGACAAACTATTTCCTGATTATTATCATCTAACACATGGATGTTAACACCATCACTCACATTTTCACTCGCATTATCACTCACAATTTTATAATGCCCATAAGCGTAGCTATTCACAGCATCAATGAGATATCTTTTATCCTCGAACGCTGAAAGACTCGTTTTTTGAATGGTTTCGCCAAAAAGTTGATGTTTGTGACTTCTAAGTGATGACATTGAAGACACCATACTTGTCTCACCAAAAAGAACATTTTTATAGTGTTCGTGTTTCAATTCTTTTTTTATCGTCACTTTGGAAATACCCTTTGCACGTTTTTTTTCTGTATTATCACACAAAAAACTATACATTTTAGATCTAAGACCGACAAATTCTGAAATGGGTTTTCCATTAGTTTCATCCTTCATTTTCCCTAACACTTTTTTATTTTCATCACTGTGAAGAAAATGTTCCTTAGGATAATCGGACGTATCGAAAAAGTCCATGGAGGCTTTCATATCTTCGTAAATGTCGTTTGATTGACAGAAATACATCAGACTGTCCGTGTCCGACATCTGCAGTTGTGCACTGTTTTTATACTTCCGTTTGATGAAATTGTACCAGAAGTCATACATCAAAGTTTTACTCAAGTCTGAAATAGAGACATCAAAGGATAAGAGGGTCGTGTTAAAGTATACACATCAAATATTTATTTAAACATGAATTAAATGATAATACAATGTAATGTGCATCATTATTTTGTATAATAAACAACAATACCATGTAATTTAATGAATGTTAATACTATTAACATGGGGTTAAAGCAATGCACTAAAACTTTAATATAGACAAATATGTAGGTTTTTAAAATACAAACCTAATATACACATGCCGCAGTAGATAGGTTTGAATAAGTCGACTTTAGCTTTGTGTAATTCTACTGCCACTAAGTCCTCCGTAAATATGATACTGTTTTTGTAGGTAGGTTTGGCAGTACATTTTCGAAGCCTTTCTTCCGTGTGAACCAGTTCGATGTTTCTATGTTGTCTAACATTTTCCATGGTCTATAAAAAGAAAAGAAATTGTTAAATGAATTGAACAGTGGTGTATTTACTACCTTTATGTAAAATCTTTTTAATAAAAACTGTATAATCAATATTTGAATGTAAGAAAAAGAACACATAAAAAAAAACTAAAAAAAAAACAAAAACAAAAAAAAACCTAACAAAAACAAAAAAAAACCTAACTCAAAATCAAACGATGGTGGAGCGGAGTCGAAAACACTTACTTTGCCAAATACCGATACGTTCATCAGCTTGTAGAAATCTTTTTGAAAGTTAGACGTGGCTTTCTTTCTCATCTCTGTGTTTAAGTCTATATATGGTTTCATCCAGGCTTCCTGGTGAAATTGCAGGATTCTATGAATTGTTTTTATTTTCAGTCCCAGATTTACATACAATTGTAAGTTTCGATAATGCAGCACATATTTATGTTTATCGTCTAACGTTGCTAACAACTTCTCAACTTGACCTCTTGCAGGCAGCGGATCATTTTCTGACAGATTATACAATTTTCTCAACAAATGTTGTGCATATGGTGATAGTCGATCATTCGTAATCACCTTTTTTTCCGGTGCTAATGGAAGACAATTATGAATATCATGTAACTCTTTGGGATAGTGAAGCGATACCTCGAGTATGTAACCCGTCTGTCCTGTTTCTGGTACAGTCATGACATCAAACGATTCAATGTCTTTTTCATTCATGAACACGAAGTCACCTGTCGGGAGAGGTTGATTCATGGCCCATCCATAAAGATTATTAGCATCAAGATAGTGAATATATGATGTTGGTTTTGTCGAATCATAATTTTCTAGATAGGGATTGTTAGCCTTCTTATACCTATTAGAGATCTGCGACAAACCTCCGCGAATACCCGATTCTATCATTAAGATTTTATCTATGTCTGTGAGTAATTCCAGCTCGACTCCCGTCATTTTGAGTAGACTTGACCATGATAAACCAGGTGACGTGTAAAAATGACACGGATCCAATTCATATTGTGCTAGACAAACTTTCCGAAAAGACTCAAACACATCACTCAACATCACATCCGTCTTTAAATAGAGATCATGATATTGTCCCAATGACGTCATATTGAACATTTTAAACACTGTTTGAGCATGGTTGTAATCTTCTTGAGAAATATTTTCCTTTTTAATTGTAGAATAGAACGCCTCTTTAGGAGGTAACATTTGCTCATTAAATTTCTCAAATGAATCCATATACTCATAAGGGTAGACACCCTTGCGGAGTAGCAGCATTGCTTTCTGATTCGATCCAGATTCTGTCAATAGGGACGGGAATGATTGTAAACCATCTGAAGCTAAATTTTCCACTAAACTTTCTAACGACGCTGATAAAAATTGAAAACTGTCAATAAATCGAAGTCGACCCAAAGTAAAACTGACATATCGCTCAGAATTTTGAGCAATGCATTGTAATCGATGATTCTTAAAATTTCCAAGATGTTGACAGAGAATATGCGCGTCGAAATTTTTCAAGTTGTGAAATATCACGGGAACAAATTTCGCTTGACGACAGGCGAGGTTACAGCTGTTGCAAGCCAGCCCAATAAAGTCTCCCGTTAAGTGGTTGTGATGTTTCACTACTCTGTCATTTTTCTTCTCATAAATACTGAATTGTCTTTTACAGAGGCAGCAATGAGTGGTATTCTCGATCATTTTGATTTGATCCTCTGTGATATTCATAGGTTCAATAGAAGACAGAATTTCTCGTATCTCTTCCTCTTCTCGTAGCAAAGATTCAATCATTTTAGAGCCAGCATCTTCACCTCTGTAAATGATTGCAGGTTTGTTATATTTCTGATCCTCACACACTACCTTGTAGCCAAAACTACACACATCCAGTTTGGTCGTTGGCGTTGTAGCAGAATATTTGGGATTGGGTGCACAAGTGTGCACTTTTCTATTGACAGTTTCGAAATCAGCATATATTACAAAAGGAACTTTTAACGTTTTTTCAAAGTCCTTGAATTTCAATGTCGTTTTTACCGGCAATAGGAAGTTCTACCCTTTGAGCTCCATGTAGCGAACATGTTGACTGGTGTTCTTGTAGTGATGCTTCTTTGTGAAATCCATGTAGACAATATGGACAGAAATACAGCTGTGAGCGATGCGTGTTTGTACGAGATAAAAAGCGGTTTAAGTTTTTAATTAGACAGTAATGTGATTGTTCTCCATCAGTCAACCAAAACAAATTAATGTGATTAAGACGATGACGATGTTCTGTAATTCTCAATGGTACAATTAAATTATCTTCAAAAGTAAAGACGTTGATTGAGATACTTTCGTTTTGCTTTTCCACTTTGCGAATCTGTGGTAAAGTGACTGGGTATGTGATGTCTGTCATATTGACGCGATGCTCATGTTGAAGATAATGGTCTACACGTTCAGGTTCTTCTTCTACTGGAAACAAATAGGCCAACAAGCAATACAAGAAACACTTCTGATCTTGGTTTTGAATATTTAATATGCTTCCACTCCGTGATAGTGTTGCAGGTAACGACATAAATGTGGAACCACCCACTGGTTTATAAATAACACTGTCAATTTCAAACTTCATCACTTTTTTTACGTACCAGCCTGAGCCCTCTCTCATGTATTTTTCCAAGCTGGCATACATTTTTTGTAGAGCTTCATTCAAATTATGTTCATTCCAATCATCTAATGATAATGTAAAATATGTTCGACTTCTAAAATACGGCGTTGCCACTCTGCTGTCTTGTCCATCATCCCTCTGCATCTCCACTTGCACGCATAAATTCCATTTTATTCCACCCAATTCTGTTGCACGATTTTGTAAAAAGGCTCTCACTTGATCTCTATTATTCGCGAAAAAGGTGAGAACGTCATATTGATCGCCATCAGCAGGATATATGCTTCTATTTTGGACTGTGTTATTTAATGCAGATACATCGATCATATCTTCTGATCTAGTTTTTTTATCTGTTTGTTCTGACGTATCTTGTTGTTGTCCAAGTTTTTGTCGCTTATGAACTTGCGTCTCATAATTCATTGTAGTATTTTCCTTCTCCTCACGCTCATTTCGATCCTGTAAGGAACGTGGTGTCGTCCCTTTTCGACCTCCTTGCTGATTAAGTGGATGATTTTCATTCACATGTTGAAATAATAAACTATAGTCATCAAATTCGCTATCACAATGGCGGCAAGACAATTTAACAGGTCGCTGTCTCGAAAGAACACGTTCATGTACAGCAGCATTGTGCCGATTAAGGTGATATAAACGATTAAATGTTGCACTACACAAGTCACATGAAAACGAAATCGGTTTTTGTTTCCTTTCAACGTATATTCCATGAACATTTTTCCGATGAATATATAAATCATTTAAACGAGCATAACTTTTATCACACAAGTCACATTTATGACGAACCATATGAGTTTTCATGTGTTGTTTTTATGTTTTTAACGTTTTGTATTGTTGAGAACATATAGTACACGAAAGTCTCTGTTTGTTATTCTCATTTTTTTTATCTTCATCACCCTCTTGATCCCTTTCCATATTGAACAGTTTGAATAACACTTTTATTAGAGTATTTCTTGATTATTCCTTTTATAAGTGCATCCTATAAAACAAAAGAAAAAAAAAGAAAAAAAAAGGATAAGTTAACATCTAACTACAAGTCACTGCATAGTCATACACTGTTCAAGTGTGCTCACTGCTGACTTCTTTTAAACGTTAATAGTTAATATACATGTCATTTAAAAATATCAACGCATGCGCAGATCAGAAATTAACGCATGCGCAGAGTAGAAATCATCAACGTTCAGCGTTCTTTAAGATGGTGATGACTTGACAGTTTTATCATCAGATGTTCATGATAAATGAGAGGCTATTAAAATTACACTCAAAATCATTTACATTTTTAACAGCACAACTACGTATAATGCTTCTTTTCATGATGGGAAACGAACACTTAAACCAGTCAACTTGATCAGATAAATGGTTGATAAATGAGGTCAGGGAAATCGTTACACCCAAAATAATTTACATTTTGTGGTTTGAAAAGAAAAGCGCCTATCCTTTTTTTTTTTTTTAAACCAGTAAACTTGATCAGATAAATGGTTGATAAATGAGGTCAGAGAATCGTTACACCCAAAATAATTTACATTTTTTATGGTTCGAAAAGAAAAGCGCTTATCCTTTTTATAAATGTATTACCTTTATCAGATAGAGATTGATAAAGGAGTTTGTTTAAAAAAGCACACCTGCATATGATCTTATTAAAAAAGGATAGCATCTAATGTGAGAATAATTACCTGATCATATGGTGTAGTTAATCCAACGCATAGATTTAACACCTTCTTTTTGTCCATTGGTTGACTTTGTTTTTTTTTTATACACTCTGGATTTGATGCGAGTTGTCAACTGTCTCCCAGCAAAGGGCATTTTGGATAAAGGTTTATCTATAAATAGTCTCGGCTTCTCCTCATTATGCAGATTAATCCTATTGTCATTTTCGCTAAGAATATCGTTTGTAGCCCGTTCTGATGGCATAGCGTTTGAGATCAAACTACTTTCCTCATTATTTTCTATCGACATAGCGTCAGAGACCGAATTGCTTTCCTTCTTATTTTCTATTGGCAAAGCGTCAGAGATCGATCTGCTTTCCTCCTTATTTTCTGTCTGTCCACCAAATTGTTTGAGTGGTTTTGTCTCATCAACAATTGCAAGTAGACGCTCATACTTTGTTTTAGGTATCAAGACTAATTCACGTGCCATTTTAGTTAAGTTCGCTTGTAATGACACTGACGAATGGTAAAATATACTTAAAGTGCTGTACAAGTAATTACTTTCTGCGTTTCAATGTCAATCTCTTACTGACAAATTGTCGAATAACAGTTTTTCGCTTTGCTACTTGCTTTTTGTCTTTTGCAGACAACGGACGATACCCATGCAGTATATTATACACAATCTGTACGATAGCGTTTAATTGAGGCTTTGATATGCTTTCCAACAAACGCACTCTCTGTTTGTCAGTCGTATTTAACAATAAACGTAAAAAATCCCTCTCCTTTTTAATGAGTGGATTCATGTTTCCTCTCTGACTGATATACTGTCATCAACTGATCGGGTAAAACATTAGTTCTCAGCTTATATTTTGAGTCGGAATGTGGAGAAAGGTCGACTAACAGATAACCATATTTTTCTGCAGTTGCTTTCCTATATGCATCCATAAAAAACTTAACTTGACCAGGAAATATCTGTCGACCTAATGTCTGTATTTGCAATTCGTATCTACTGTTTTTGAACAAAAAAAAATAGTGTGTGTTCAAACTAATGGTGCGGAATTCTCGCCCGGGACAAAACGCATTTTGACAAATGAGAATGCAAAAGAATTTATAATGATGAGCGTATTTGCAGTAGATGTCTACAACATCTTTGCTTTTAGCGCTTTCTGTCATCATGTCATCGATCACTAATATTTTTTCACTCGGTTCATCTAAGTGCCACATTTCGAGTTCCGCTTTTGTGGGAAGTCCCTCGTAAAATGTGATGTGAGATATGTTTTTTTTCATGTCTGTATAGATAGGTTGATCTACACTGTAGCAATAGTATATTGCTTTAATCGGTTTAGCAAACGCACCGTTAGCATGTTTCAACAGTTGAAACACGAAACTCGTCTTTCCAACATTACTTGGACCTGTAAATAGCAAAAGAAGTCATTATCAGATATCTCAATATCACATTATCAGATATCTCAATATCAGTTTCATACGTAAATGATGTATAAACTGTGACTCACCTATCACTTGAGCAGTGGAGTCTACTTCTAGCTTAACGACACTTTCCATGTTCAATGCACGTATGAAAATGAAATAATAAACTGATAATGCGTTCTTTTAAGTGTAATACTCTCTTGTATATGCGCATTTAGAGGAACTTATTTTACATGTTCAATAAAACACAACAATGACAAGTACTTGAAATATTTGTAATTTTATTTATCAACCAAAACCAACTATACAACGGATAATATGATTACAACCATGGATGTGTGAAAATGTACAATCAAGAAATACATATATACATGAAAGCAAAATGTAATATGGCTAGATTTAACAACGTCATTAAGTAAATCTATTTTCCAACAATAACAGTTGAACAGCCATGTTGATCATTTTATTTTTCCACTCCACTGTCTTCATGTCCGTCTCACACCAGTCCCTACAATACAGTTTTAATTTGAACATCTCGAGCAGCTCATGAGAAACATCGATGATTGTTGTTGATTCATTCCACTTCATTAATATACTCATTTCATTCACTTCCTGGAGAACGTCCTCGAAATAAAGTTCTAACTGTTGTCTGTTTGTAAGATTGATACATTCATGCTCACGCTGTGACAAACAAGAATGTTGACAACCGTAACACTTTTTTCTGAACACTGAACACATTTTAAGACTAATTTCTTTAGCATAGAAAAAGTCGAAATAAGACTGAAGTAATGTGATTTGATTGAATTCCATCTCTTTTAACAACAGAAATCGAAACTTCTGTGAATGGCTGAGCTGTCGCTGGTTTTTGAGTGTTTTTTCTTAATTCCAGTTAGCTTTAGGTATACACAGTCTGGTGACCACTTTTTGTGTTCGTTAACAGGTATGTCTTCTACATCCCACTGACTCACTCTTACTCCACATGCGAAACATTCTACAGCATCACCTTCCTTGGTGTAAAAGAAACCTGTATTAGCCAAATCGAATTTATCTTGTTGAATCTGTCTCGGCCACGTTTGATATGTGCAAAGTCGGTTCTCATATTTCGCATATTGTTCTGATTTCACTTTATAACCAAATAGTAGAGTGTTATTCATGTTTGCACTTTACCAATCCGCATAGTCTTTATAAGTGACTGGATTGCACAAATGACATTTTAGATATGCAATTTGATTGTCATGCGGATCTGTACAGTGTTCGCTGTAAGCAGGATCAGAACAGTGTTGATCAAATTCACCGCTAAGGAGATGTAAAGGAAATTCATCCTTTATATCAAGTTGATTTAGTGATGTGTTTTCCAATGCATTAGTCGCTGTCTGTTGAGTATTGTCAAATTCACCACTTAGGAGATGTAAAGGAAATTTGTCGTTGGTATTAGACTGATTTAATGATGTGTTTCTCAATGCATTAGTCGCCGTCTGCTGAGTATTGCCACTCAATAAAACACTTTCAAAGTCCCAGTTATCAAGCATATCCATTAAATTTTGTGGTACAGGAGTTAACTTTTCATTTTCTTCTTGTTTGGTTTTCTCCCATTCGGCCTTATGTTGTTTAGCCCTCGCAAAAATGTCTGGCGAACTCGAAGGACTGTTGTTTGTTAATTCCAGACCCTCCGTTTTATTTGTGTCTCCACTTAGAACAAAACTTCCACTGCTATCATAGACGGTCACTGATTCGGGTGATTCGTTTATTGTAACACTCTTTTCGTTCGAAGAATGTTTCAGCTCAGGCTGATATTCGCTACATGATGTTTCTGTTGACGTTTTCTTGATTTGGCGCTTTTTTTAATTTGATCCTTTTCCTTCCCACTCTTCGTGGAAGACATCCTTTTACAAGATTCAATTTTAGCTTCTAGTATCTTGAATCCCAGCGAACGTTTAAACTTCTTTCCAGAATTCTTAACGTTTACTAAGTTAAATGGATTATAACCACCAAACTTATTTTTTATGTGCCGCTCACTTTTATGGGACAAACTAGAATCTGTCCTTTACATATATAGCAAAAAATTGATTTAATGTTATCCTTAGGTAAACAATCCATATTTATTTCGTTAAATAGACTAATAAATGTGGAAGACGTGCATCACTGAATGATCCTTAAAAATTGTAACATGTTTTTGTTAGTAAGGAGCGTAACGCTGTCCAGTGATATGTCTATTGTTGATAGCACCGTTCAGCGTATTCTCGCGTTGAGGATGATCATTTGACTCTGCAGCTGTTGATGAAAATGGTGCTGATTGCTCAATCGCCGCCTGTTGTTGCATGGAAGACAGTCCCGTAGCCTAAAAAATACAATTAATCATAGGATATTTTAAAAAGGATATTGAAAACCATTCAAAAGTAATAATAAAAAAGAATTGCATCATGAGCATAAACATGATTTAATTGTTTAACAATTTAAATAAACTTAATTTTACCTGTTCAGACATCATCTGCTCGGCATAGTTTTCTAATTCGTTGAGACAAGTTTTCAGACGCAATGCATCTTCCCATTTGAGAGAAATAGTTTTCAATTTCGTTTTATCATACACGTTATTTTCCCAACACTTAGATCTATCGTTTAGGTGTAAGAAAAGTGTATCATTCCACTTTTTCAAAGTTGCGTTTTTCTGATATCCAAATCTTTTGCTTCGCACTTGTAGCAAAAATCCCTCATTGTCATAAATAGGATTCATTTTTATGAAAGGAGACACTTACTGTTTAACTATGCTACCTAAGTCCAGAGTGTTAGCAATGAGTGAAACACTTCGATTTATATATACGTCCACTGACATAGAAAGTTTATACGTCATCATTGTATATTCCAATTAGCCTATAGCAAGTTTATATGTCATCATTGTATGTTTCAATTAGCCTACAGCAAGACAGGGTGTGTTTAGTTTGATCTTTCAATATAATCTACACACCTGCGTCAGCACATTTTTGTGGTTTTTGAAAGGCGACATGATGTCTGTAGAAACTATATATGAACCATTTTACTTGTCAGTTTAATAAGATAAGACATGATGTATGATCTCATTTACTCACCACACGGTCGCCATTTTTGTGTTTAAAGCGACATGATGTCTTGTCAGTATAATCAGATAAGACATGATGTATGATCTCATTTACTTGACACATCTGTGTCAGCACATTTTTGTGGTTTTTGAAAGGCGACATGATGTCTGCAGAAACTATATATGAACCATTTTACTTGTCAGTTTAATAAGATATGACATGATGTATGATCTCATTTACTCACCACACCCGCGTCGACGCATTTTTAGCTCACCTGAGCACAATGTGCTCATGGTGAGCTATTGTGATCGCCTTTTGTCCGTCGTCCGTCGTCCGTGCGTGCGTGCGTGCGTGCGTGCGTGCGTCCGTCGTCAACAATTTGCTTTAAACAACATCTCCTCATGAACCGCTGAAGGGATTTTGACCAAACTTCACAGGAATCATCCTTATGATGCCCTCTATCAAAGTTGTACAAATTATTCAGATTGGTTAAAAAAGTAGGTCACAGGAGCTAAAAATAGATTTTAAAAATGCAAACTTTGAAAATCTTCTTCTGCAAAACTGCAAGGCCTAGAGCTTAGATATTTGGTATGTAGCATCATCTTATGGGCCATTACCAAGATTGTACAAATCATAGCCCTACGGTGATAAATGACCCCGCACCAGGGGTCACTTGTTTTACATAGAGTTATATAGGAAAATCTTTAAAAATCTTCTTCTATGAATCCATTAGGCCTAGAGCTTAGATATTTGGTATGTAGCATCATCTAATGGTTCATTACCAAGATTGTTCAAATCATAGCCCTACGGTGATAAATGCCCCCGCACCAGGGGTCACTTGTTTTACATAGAGTTATATAGGAAAATGTTTAAAAACCTTCTTCTATGAATCCATAAGGCCTAGAGATTAGATATTTGGTATGAAGCATCATCTTATGGTTCATTACCAAGATTGTTCAAGTCGTAGCCAAACGGTGATAAATGCCCCAGCAATAGGGGTCACTTGTTTTACATAGAGTTATATAAGAAAAGCTTTAAAAATCTTCTTCTATGAATCCATAAGGCCTAGAGATTAGATATTTGGTATGTAGCATCATCTTATGGTTCATTACCAAGATTGTACAAATCATAGCCCTACGGTGATAAATGCCCTCGCACCATGGGCACTTGTTTTACATAGAGTTATATAGATAAAAAACTTTAAAAATCTTCTTCTATGAATCCATTAGGCCTAGAGCTTAGATATTTGGTATGTAGCATCATCTTATGGGCCATTACCAAGATTGTACAAATCATAGCCCTACGATGATAAATGACCCCGCACCAGGGGTCACTTGTTTTACATAAGTTATATAGGAAAATCTTTAAAAATCTTCTTCTATGAATCCATTAGGCCTAGAGCTTAGATATTTGGTATGTAGCATCATCTTATGGTTCATTACCAAGATTGTACAAATCATAGCCCTATGGTGATAAATGACCCCGCACCAGGGGTCACTTGTTTTACATAGAGTTATATAGGAAAATGTTTAAAAATCTTCTTCTATGAATCCATAAGGCCTAGAGATTAGATATTTGGTATGAAGCATCATCTTATGGTTTATTACCAAGATTGTACAAATCATGACCCTATGGTGATAAATGCCCCCGCACCAGGGGTCACTTGTTTAACATAGAGTTATATAGGAAAATCTTTAAAAATCTTCTTCTATGAATCCATTAGGCCTAGAGCTTAGATATTTGGTATGTAGCATCATCTAATGGTTCATTATCAAGATTTTCAAAATGGTGGCCCTTTGGAGATAAATGACCCCGCACTAAGTCTTCTCCTCTGAAACCATAAGGCCCAGTGCTTATATATTTGGTATGTAGTATTGTCAGGGCTAAAATGTTTAAGATTGAGTTATATCAGAATTCTTGTCTGTTTAAAAACCTTGTAATCAGTTGTAGCAATGGTACTCAGGTGAGCGATCCAGGGCCATCATGGCCCTCTTGTTGTTGTTGTCAGAGACGACATGATGTCTATAGAAACTAGATATTTACCATTTTACTTGACACATCTGTGTCAGCGCATTTTTGAAAGGCGACTGCAAGTATAATCAGATAAGAAATGATGTATATAATCTTATTTACTCGACACACCTGCTAATACAATATCTAAAGCTGAATTTGTTGAATGTGGCTAATGTCATGTGGTTTTAATGAATGAAATTTCATGTGACTTAAATTACAAAAAATATTTTTTATCTTGATGTATATATACTAATATAAAGTTGTCTTGCTATAAATAAATAAAATCCCTAATGCATTACTATTAATGCATTGACGAATGTTTTTCAATCAAATGCATGAATTTCAAATGCATGAATTCCAAATGCATGAATTTTAAAAGATTTAAAAAACATAAAGGTACGAGAAAACATACGTGTATATTGCAACAGCATATTTTACATTGCCGACGTATCAATAACATTGTGATTTCGTGCGATCATATTTTACACGTATGCCGTACTGATAGACATTGTAAAGACCATCACGCGCATGACAGGAAGTTGATCACTCCCATTAGCAAACTGCACCACGCTAAACGAAAATGTTTCGCGAGTATTTCGTTTTTTTCATTTTTTTCGTTACATGTTGTCATTCCAAAGTCTTCTATGAAGACCATTGTGAAATGGAATGTATCATTACTTTTGAGGAACCAGGAACATATACTTTTTCTCACATTCACCTTGACATCAAGCGAGTACGAGTCACTCCCAGATTTCCAGACTCAACGTTGAACTTGGTAAACATACCAAATGTGGAACGTATTGAGATACCTTCAGACAGAGAAGGGTGTGATGCTGTTGCGTGTGAAGGTAGAGCAGCTGCTGTAAAAGTGATTGTTGGGCAACGTTCCCTAAACTGCTGCGACAGTGTGGTAAGTTTTCAAGAATTTTCTGAAGAGATTAACCACAATTTGGTGTGATCAGAGACCATAACTGCACTGTCCTAACTCTACCACATTTTCTACCCAAATCCATTCAAACCTTACATGTAAAGGTATATTTTCGTAATAATTATTGATGTTATGAATACAAAAAAAAAGATCGAAAACTGTAATATTCGATAAATCATTAGTTTTGCATAGATTTTGAAGGATTTGTGGAAGTTTGAAAATCTTCTAAAATCTACCAATGTCTAACATGTACAGACAAAACTTATTGAATTATTAAAGTTATGTTTAATTATAAAATACTATAACTGGTAAATCTATTCAGTTCTTACGTGTAAAGACACAAATTACTTAATCATTATTAATGTTTAGATGCTTCATGGAGAATTGGGTGATATTTAGGTGGATTTTAGGTAAGATTTGAATGGATTTGAGTAGATTTGGGTAAGATTTAGGTATTTTGTGCTGCTCGACAATGTTTCCATCATTTTATCTTCATTTTCTTTTATAGTTTTAGCAGTAGGAACAGCAAACTGGTAAATTCATGTTGTATTTACAAAATATTGAAAATAAAAGCTCAAGTATCAAGTCACAACAACCATTTACAAAGCCATTTACAAAGTTTTGATGTAAATTTTAGCTATCATAGGCACTGAACAGATATTGGACTATCGCACTAGCACAATTAATAGGTTTTCGATAAAAGGTTTTCGTTGCATTGTCGCCAACAGTCTTATACTACAATATATTTTTTGCTGTATGAGAATAAGTGGTAGAAAGATTAAATGTTTGAGAATAAATGGTATTTTTTTTCAAGTGAGTCAAAGTTCTATCATCTAGGTTGATGCATATGTTTTAGTACATTGAGATATCATGAAGGACCTATATAATAGTTTGTCTTTAATGTTTTCAGATGCAGTGGATATCCTCTCATGTCGATGCCACCAGCACCAGCACCACCTACAATGGAAAGATGCTTGATGTTACACTCTCACCCTCTTTTGATATCACACCCTGTTCTGATTTCTCCCTCTCCACACCCTCTCCTGAAAAAACTCCTACTATTACATCCTCTCATGCAATCACAGTCTCTCCTATTACATCTGCAATCATACCCATCCTCTCATGCAAACACACTCTCTTCTATTGCATCTGCAATCACACCCTCTCATACAAGCACATCCTCTCCTGCTATTGCATCCTATCACACTCCTACTAAAGCACCCTATTCTGCTGTCGATGGAATGAATGAAAGTGCAACCCCCACCCCACCTGTGAGCAGCACTCCAAACTTATTAGATGCTGGTAAATTGTTTTATGTTTCACTTTCAATTTCCATAACTTCTTTTCTTTTTAGTATATTGGTAGTTGTATATGTTTTAAAAAAATATATAAATGCAGCAAAAAGAAAGCCTCCAAAATCATACACATTGCCGAGTAAGCAAGAATTAGCAGTGTGTAATTTTTCAGATAGATTATCACAATCATCATTTGATGATGATGATTATGAAGTACCAGTGTTTGAAATGAAAAATTTAGGAAGCAAAATGTAGACACATACAAGCTAGAGTGGTTAGAGTGTATATCTCATAATCGAGAAGTCATGGATTTGATTCCTGGTTGTAGCATATCAAACTAAAGGTATAGGTTTCTTGTCTGATGTCTAGCATTTAAGAGCTGTTCAGTATCTGGATAATGTGACTGGATGTGGACAACCTCAAATAACTGAAATAATGTTGATGTAGGAAAATAAAAAAAAAATAAAAGAAACAGCATACAAAGTTTTTTATATAGTTTGCACGTATATTATATCACATTTTATTCTAATCTAAATTCACTCACTCAGTGAACATATAAATCATGAAATCTGGTTATAAAATAAACAACATTTTATTTGTTGCTTTTAGTAAAATGATTATGATGCATTCATTTTGAGCTAGGCATTTTTTCTCTAACAATGCATATGTATATTATATACCAAACTATTTTGAGCTAGGCATTTTTTCTCTAACAATGCATATGTATATTATATACCAAACTATTTATATCCCATGTATTCATTTCCTTCAGTCATATCACTTGGAGCAGTTTCTTCATCCTCCATCATCCTCATTATCGTACTGATCATACTGCACCGAATTAAATTGATAAAGTTAAAAAAGATTATTATGAATGGTACAGAAATTGAACTAATGGAAGAAAGTTTTCAACCACTGGAAGAGACCATTTTGCATCAGCCCGCAGTGGACATTGTTAGTACCGATCAGCCTGCGCAGCCTGCAGTCATCACTGTGGACATTGTTAGTACCGATCAGCCCGCACAGCCCACAGTCATCAATGCGGACATTGTTGGAGCCGATCAGTCTGCAGCCATCATCAATGCGGACATTTATGGAGCCGATCAGCCTGCAGTCATCATTATGGAAAATGATGATGCTGATAGACCTGCATCTAACACTAGATCAAAACAAAAACAAAAAGTTGACATTTGTCATTGAGTTAAGCTAATGTACATATTTTAAATGTGTTCATTCCATTGAAGTTATTCCATTGTACTCATTCCATTCATTCCATTCATTTAATTGTAGTCATTCCATTGTTTTTAGCCTTTCCATTGTTTTTAGCCTTTCCATTGTTTGTAGACATTGTATTGTAGTTGATTCATCATAGACAGTTAATTATAGTCAGCTCATTGCCTCTGCAAATATATAGGAAGATTTGATATTGGTAAATGTTATCTGAAAAAAACCCATGATACTTACATTTTCTCACTGTTCACATTAATTTAATAAACTTTTTTCTCACTGTTCACATTATTTTAATATTTTTTAATTAGTTCTTACAAATACTAGTTTAGAAATATCTCAGTGTTTACATAAATTACTATCATAGAAACTGTATGTTAAGAGATGCTGTTTTACAGTACATTTTAATAATAGACTATGTTTTACAGTGCTTTTTAAATTAACCAGAGATAGTTTTAATAACAAATTTGAATTAATCATAGAATATGGTGTTTATAAGCACATTTTTTAAAGAGATGATCTATACAATACATTTCTTTAAATTAATCGAGGTATTTTTGTTAAGTTTGGATTATCTCCCTTTAAGTGTCGAATGGTTGTATTTGTTCACCTAAAAGTTCCTTCAAATTATTAAATACATGTATATGAGAGCTATCAAATATATGAGAGCGCTACACAATCAGATAATTAAGTATACAGATTGTGTGACATCATCTTCTGAATTTGTTTAATATTTAAATAGAATATATTTTTCTATGCATGATAGATTGCTAATGTTTATATGATAATCAGTTTGCCAATATTAACACAGTGTATCAACAAGTGCTAACAAGCATTTGTCAGTGCTAGTCAACATTTTGTCAGTATTATAGTGATGCAATTCAGTGCTAGTCAACATTTTACCTTTACTTTTACCTTGCATTAAGTTCTTTTACCTTTACTTTTACCTTGCATTAAGTTCTTTGATATCATGTTTTTTTTTATGGAGTTGTGAAGGAAACCTACTCTGATATATGTATATTTTGTTCATTTTTTATGCAGTTGTGAAGGAAACATACTTTGTGTAACATATGTTTATAATGTTTTTTTTTTTTTTTTTTTTGTTGATACATGTATGCTTGTTCATGTATTCAATTGTTGATGTTGTTATGCCTGACCTTTTCCAAGTCAATGGAAGGCTTCCTCATGTGAAATATCCATCTCATTTTGATTAAACCTCCACATTTTCATGCTTTGTTTAGTTTTCAGGTACTTACATTAAATAATTAGTAATATTTTCTACATATTTTCCAATATCTACACATTTTACTTTTACTATGTAACAAGCTTTACATTAATTGATGGTTGCGAATTCTATAACATTAATTGATGGTTGTGAATTCTTTTTTTAAGTGTTAGGTCAATACACTGTGCTATTTACATATAATGTGTTAGGAAAACACACTGTGAAATATATATTGGTTTACTTTAGTTGTTAGGGAAACATGCTGTGATATATGTATATTTTGATATTCTAAACATTTATGCAAGACTCAGGATTATATGTTAAAAGTTTTTTTTATTTCTTTTAATTGTAACTTTTAGAAAAGGCATGACCTTTACTTTGTAATGATTGTGTTAAAGATTTTATGATTATAACCTGACGATTGTATCTGATATAGACATTACAAAATAAATGTTATTTGTTACATATTGCGAGTTTGTTTTACATTATAATCTCAGGGCTTACCTCAATTAAAGTTTTCCACTTCTGTGATTTCACAGTCTGACCCGAAGTCTGACCCGAAGTCAGATAAGGCCTCAAAAATGTTGTCATATCTTAGCATTTTGCTCGGTCCTGGTTGTGGTTCTGACTCCCGTGTTTTGCTCGGCCCTGGTTGCGGTTCTGATTCTACCATGTTACTAGAATGGACAGATCGTTTACCAAGTCTAGACGGTTTCGATTTTAAATTTTGCTTCAGAGCAATATTTTCTTTTAATAATCTTTGATTTTCCTCATCAACTTTGTCTTTCATTAAATTTAAGTCCTCACATATTTTCCATTGTTCATTTACTTTTCTTTCAAGCTCTTTATTTTTCTCTTCTAATTGTCTGTTCTGATTTCTTAAGAGTGTTAATTCATATTCACTGTTGTCAAGTTTATTTTGGGTATAAATGCCCGATTCTTTCAGTGCTTCTTCATACACATTTGCAGTCTCTTTTTGCTGCTTCCACACATCTGTGGCAAAATCCAAAAATTTATTCATGTAGTTCCCTATACCATTTAAGTTATTTTCCGAAAGATTTGACATTTTTCTAGTTAAATTTACGTGTTTGATAATCTGATAAAATAGCGAGATGTGGCATGTTATTGACGAGAGGTCCTTATATAGGGATTCAAACCCTCCTAGGCGACCTCGCCCATGGGCTTGTATTTAAAAGGTGTCCTGAAATCACATCATATACCCTGTAAAACCTGTATTTCTTGTATTTTATCTTTTTTTAGATATAACGAGATTTTTACCTGGAGGATTTTATAATCTCATCAATCATCCCCTCCTTATTACAATATAACCTGTTTTTACTAGGACGTTTCCATGTTCAACTATAAGAATGCAGTGATATGCAATTTGACAAGTAAATATGCAAAGCACTATGAATGTTCATTTACATATCTCTACACATGCGACTATAAACTATATGCATTGCATATGCTATCACTGCATTTTTCCAACTACAGTCGTGGTTCACGTATAAATGGGATTACTGTTCTTTTTTTTATCCATGAATGGGGTCACCAAAACAAGCTGTTAAGAAAGGACGTTTCCATGTTCAATTATATGAATGTAGTGATATGCAATTTGACAAGTAAATATGCAAAGCACTATGAATGTTCATTTACATATCTCTACACATGCGACTATAAACTATATGCATTGCATATGCTGTCATTGCATTTTACTACTACAGCCGTGGTTCATGTATAAATGGGAGTACTGTTCTTTTTTATTCATGAATGAGGATCACCAAAACAAACTGTTAAGAAATACTATAGAAGCAGACTGTTGAATAATAAAACTAGTAAAACCAACCAACCATGCAAAATCATAGTAACTTTTAGCGCAAACGATAGCCTCAATAAATATAAATCATAAACGTCTAAAAATAAAAATCGTGTCAGCTAAAATCTAGGCTGAGTTTTTTCATACTTTTCAACATCAGTCTAGTGTTTGCATTTCAGAGCAGAGTACAACCATTTGCGATTAATTCTTTGGTTGATGTTGGAATCGAGCTGTTCTATAAGGCTTACATTATTTTTTACGAATATTGTAACATTTGCGAGTGTTTTTTTTTTCTATCCAGAAATAAAATAAAAATGTTTCAAGAATTGTGGCTAGAAAAATGTGATATATGTTTGGAGGAGAAGGAATTTTACTTTGTAAACGAGTGTCAGTGCAAAGATCATGTATGCAGAGATTGTTTTTATAAGCTAGATAAATGCCCTTTTTGCAGGAGAACTTTCTCCATTCACAATTCATATTTTTCATTATATTCAAATGCAAATTCTTTCATCATTCATACACCAGCGGAAAATGACATGCAATCAGATGTGCCTGCATTTCCCATTCCAGCAAGGGAATATCAATTGTTAAGTGATATGGAGATAGAAAGACGACTATCTTCAGCTTCTACCGCCCTGCCAGGAGTATTTACGCCAGCAACACTGAGTAGGCAAGAGGCTAATAGGGCGAAAAGGAATTGGAACTACTGGTTTCAATATTTCAATGGAATAGATTTACTTCGCCAATATCATTATGGAAGTGTTATTTTCAATCACGATATTATCCATCAGCTCTTAAGAACCGGTCGTTTTGATGATTCTGAAGGAGCTGGTGTATGTCGTGATAGACAAGAGGCGATGCGTTTTGTGCGACAGCAATTGGATAATTTCCGATGAAACTACTGAAATAGTTTTTGTATGTTACTTTTGTAAAGAAATATATGTCATTATCCTTCATATACTTCTTAAACCATTGATTTGAAAACTCGCTTCCCTTATCTGCACGAATTTTCTTAATTTTCATGGGTGAAACGTCTCGCAGAATGTCTTTCATAGCATCCAATACCACTTTAGCGGTTTTGTTTTTTAACGGTCGAACCCCTCTAGAATGAATAGCAGTTTTCGAGCACCTGCAAAGGCAGCTGGGTTTTTCGAGTTAAAATAATAATTTTCCAATATTTTTTTTTTCTCAACATCGTCCATATTTCCGATGTGATGTGATAATCCGTCTCGAACGAAATGAGTGTCTTGTCTAGATTAACTTGTTTTATAGCACAAATCATAAACTCTTGTATTCTTACTCTTATGTGCTAATCATTGTGTCACGTGACATTGAATCTTGTGATGGGCTAAGCATCGAGTCACGTGACGGGTTGAGCATCGGGTCACGTGGAGTGGGCTAGGAATCGGCTGCTAAAATAGAGGGGGGGTAGGAATCGGGTGTACTCTTAAAGGGCAAAGCATCGGGTACACCCGATCTCCTACCCCCCCCCCCCCCCCCCCTATTTTACCCTACTAATAAGCCCCGCCCCTGGCGGCCATGTTTTTTTACGGAACGGAATAATTTTATCAACTTTGGTAGAGGTTGACCCAAGGAACATCTGTACCTAATTATTTTGAAATCTGGCCAGTAGTTTTGAAGGAGATGATTTTTAAAGTTTTCAAATTATTTTTCTTTTTGTAGCCCTGGCAACCAGAGTTCTTTATGGATCAATTTTATTTTAGCAACTTTTGTAGAGCCTCACTCAAGGAACATTCTTGCCAAGTTTCATTAAATTCTGTCCAGCGGTTTCAGAGGAGATGTCGTTTAAAGAAAAATGTTGACGACGCACGACGACGGACGAAGGGCGATCCTAAAAGCTCACTTGAGCACAAAGTGCTCAGGTGAGCTAAAAACTACTCTATTTAGGCTATATTTATTTATGAGTATCTTTTCGTTGATAACTTATTTATGCATAATTATAGCTCTGTATTAACCTTTTTGTAGCTTAGTTTATCATTTCTTAAACTTATATTTCTTAATTACGAATAAAATAGACCTTTTCAGAAACTAAATTATCTCCCTCCCTTGTTAAACTGATCGCATTCGGAACCCCTCGGGCACTGGGTAGTAAAAAAAATAAAAATGGCGGACCGTGACAAGGAAAACGATCGTTATCTGACTGATTTCGAGATTGATAAGCTAAATGTGTCAGAATTGATGGAGTCAGAATTGATGGAATATTTACGATTTCACAAGCAATATGTATCCGGCAAAAAAACATGAACTTGTTTTGAGGGCTAAAGGTGTGCAGAAATTTGGATTAATCGATCTCAATCGTAAGCAACGGACCACGGAGATAAATTTTGAAAGACGAAAAACTTGTTACGCCGCTTGGTGAAAAATTACCGGATCTTGAGGGACTTCCGATTTATTGGATATTCCAAACTTCAGTGAAAGTGACATTTACAACTACTTTGTTCTGAAAATGAATACAAAGAAACAGCTCAAATCAAAAGTGTAATACGCAGACAGACATGTGCACAAAACCATGTACCATTCAATCAGTGAAACATGTAAACACTGTTTTGTGAAATGTAAAGTTATGCCCTCTCTGCCAAGTTCCAATGAAAGAGATCATCCAGATCACAATGTTTGGATTTGTCTATCTAAAGTAACTGGCCAGGTCCATTCTGCAGATTGTGATTGCACAGCAGGGTAAGTGATTAATTCGCAGAATTGTATAATATTTGGCAATTTAAATGTACTTTTATATATATTACCAGTACCATTACAAATTTAAATGAATAGCTTCACCAGTTACTCCATCCATTATTTTACTAACCAGAAAAAACAACAACAAAAAAAACCCCTGCATGTTGCCTCTGAACATAAAGATTTCTTACTTCATTAGCCAAGAAATTAAATTCATGGATTATAAAAGCAGTCCTTTCCATATCATGTTAAAAACAAACAAAACAAGAGCTGTCAGAGGACAGCACGCTCGACTATTCAAAATGCTTGTTGGTAAATCAAATGAAATCTATTTAACTTCTTGCCCTTCACATACCCTGTACATATTAATAGTCAAAAATAATATACCTTGATAGTCCGATACCCCTTAATATTTTTATGATGTCTAAAATCAATCCCATGCCTAGTTAATGAGACATAAGCACAATAACACTGTGCATGCAAAACTTTAACCAAAAATCCAAGTTAGAAAACGGCCATAATTTGAATAAAATTCAGTCCAAAAGTTATCCTCCTTAGTTTTCTGATGCCCCTGAAGACACTCCTTAACTTTTTAGTCAATTCCACAAGCAATTTCTGAGATATAAGCTGAATAGTAGCTTGCATGCAAAAATTTGTTCTAAAATTCTAAGTAAAAGGGGGTTCATAATTTTGAATATATTCCATCAAGTGTTATCTTCCTTTATAGGATGATACCCCTAAACATATTAATGATGTTTCAAATCAATCCCATGCCTGGACTCTGAGATATAAGCATGAAAGTACCTTGCATGCAAAACTTTAACCAAAGTTTAAAAAGGGGTCATAACTTAATATATTCCATCAAGAGTTATCTACTATGAAAGTATGATACCCCTAAACATATTAAAGATGTTTAAAATCAATTGCATGCCTGGATACTGAGATATAAGCATGAGAGTATTTTGCATGCAAAACTTTAACCAAAATTTCTAAGTTAAAAAGGGCAATAATTTGTAACATATTCCATTAAGAGTTATCTACCATGAAAGTATGATACCCCTAAATATATTAAAGATGTTTCAAATCAATCCTATGCCTGGATACTGAGATATTAGCATGAAAGTAACTTGCATGCCAAACTTTAACCAAAATTTCTAAGTTAAAAAGGGCAATAATTTGTAACATATTCCATTAAGAGTTATCTACCATGAAAGTATGATACCCCTAAATATATTAAAGATGTTTCAAATCAATCCTATGCCTGGATACTGAGATATTAGCAAGAAAGTACCTTGCATGCAAAACTTTAACCAAAATTTCTAAGTTAAAAAGGGGCAATAATTCATATTTAGTTCAGTCAAGAGTTATCTACCTTGGTTGTCTGATGCCCCTGACCATATTCATAAACTTTCAAGTCAATACCATGAATGGTTATTGAGATACAAACTAGAAAGTAGCTTGCACGCAAAACTTTAACCAAATTTTCTATTGCATGCAAAACTTTAACCAAAATTTATAAGTTAAAAAGGGGCCATAATTCATATTTAGTTCAGGCAAGAGTTATCTACCTTGGTTGTCTGATGCCCCTGGACATATTTATAAACTTTCAAGTCAATACCATAAACGGTTATTGAGATATAAGGTTGATAGTAACTTGCACGCACAACTTTAACCAAAAGCTGCAACGCCAACGCCGACGCCAGGGCGACTACAATAGCTCTTATATTCTTCGAATAGTCGAGCTAAAAAGGGCTCCCAAATGATACCCTGTTTTCTGGTCATTTCATATCATGTGAATTGTTTTATTGTATCTTACTGCATTTCATTAAGTCGTTAATATTTTCATTGAAAAATGCAAAATAGATGCAAATATTATGAAGTGATTCTTAAAATAATAAAAAAAATTTGTTTTCAGGAGTGATGAAGCCTGTAATCATGTAGGAGCACTGATGTATGCACTAGCAGACAATACGGCCAAGAAGGAAGATGGAACACTTTCCTCCACTTCAAAGAAGTGCACATGGGATCAATTCAACAATCCAGGAAAAAGGAAGCTGACTCCAAAGAAGTCGTGTGAATTGACGTTTAGGAAACAAACATTTGATTCTGATTTGGAAAGTGTGAAAAAGAAGACACCAAAGGAGCTTTTCATGGCCTCTGTCAATGAAGAAAGATTTCGTGCAAAACTTTCGAAGTGCAATCCAATAGCTGGATGGCTTCTCAATTATGTGGAATCAAAAAGGAAGAAAAAGTTCCGAAGTTCATGGACATAGATTTTCAGTTTAGAGACAGTGTGGACTTAAATAGTGGTGTAGTGCAGCAGAAAATGTCAGAACAAATGGATAAATTTGTATTGACTGATGAAGAGTGTAAGACAGTTGAGAAATTAACAAGGGGACAGGGAAAAAACATCACATGGGATGATGAAAGAAAAATCCGAATAACTGCTTCGAACTTTGGTGAGGTGATGGCAATGAAATCTGAAACACCCCCAGAAGGACTTCTGAAACGAATGTTATATTCCAACTTGAAAAACAAATATGTCATGTGGGGAATAAAGCATGAACCTGCAGCTAGGAGGAAATATCTAATGACAATGAAAACAAGAGGGCCAAGATGGCCCTAGATCGCTCACCTGAGAAAAGTATCATTCATTGCCTGTACAAAACAGATTGCTTTAGAATTAAGATGATGAGGTGAAACAATGTTCAGGAATTTTCTGACCCCATCCACAAAAAAATTTTAAAAATTTTTAAGTTCAAAATTAAATTTTCAAATTTTAAATATTTTTTAACCTTTAAAAATATTTTTTTTAATCCATATAACCAAAAATGAACTAAGGCAACTTGTTACAAATTTTAATTAAATTTTAATTTTAAAAATTTTGGAAAACCCGAAAAAAGGCACCTTTTTACGCTGACTTTTTTTTTTTTTTTGAAAAGGCTTTTTGGTTTTTTTAAAGGGGGAAAGGGAAAAAAATATAGCATTTAAACAAAATTTCGGGCAAAATTAAAAATTTTTCCCTTTTTTTTCCCATTTTTTTTTAAAAACATTAGGGCGGACCATGTTTCCCTTTTTTATTTTTTTATGAAGGTTGGCCACAGGTTTTTTTTTTAATCTCCGTATGGGGAAAAAAATTTAGATGATCCTATTTTTGGGCTTTTCCCCTTGGGGGATTCCGAACCCTTCCCATTTTTTGGGGATGTCCGATAACCAAACGAACCCCAAGGTAAAACAAAATGGCCAAATGGGGGAATTAATGTGGCCCATAGAAATTTTAGATTCCCTTTTGAAAAAATTTTTGGAGGGAATTCCATTTGTAGGGTTTTTCCCCAAATTCCCAAAAAAAAAAGAAGGGGTTTCTTTATTGTTTCCCTTTTTAAAATTCCCTTGTCGAAATTTGTTTTAAATTTAGGGGCAACAATCCCCGGTGAGGGGTTTTTTAAACAAAAGGGACCATTGGGGAAAACCAGAATTGTTAATGTTTTCCCCTCTTAAAAATTTGGCTTTCCTTTATAAAAGTTTTTTTATTCTTTTTAATTTTTTTTACCTAAACTTCCCCTTTTTTAAATTTTTAAAATTTTTTTTAAAAACCCCAAAAGGGCCCGGGCCTTTTTTGGTCCAGAGGTAATTTTAAGTGTTTATTTAAATTTGTTTTTAAATTTTAATAAATTTTTAGGAATTTTTGTTTTTAAATTTAAATTCAGACTAAAATGTTTAAAAACCCCGGTTGCTTTCTGGAAGAATTTCTCCTTTGGGGGCACGATTAATAATCAACCTACCACCAAAGAAAATTTCCCCCCGGAAAAACCGTAAAAATTTTTTATAAAATTAAACCGAACCCAATAAAATAACTAATTTTTCTTTTTAAAAAACAATATTTTTTTAAAAACGGGAGTTTTTGAAAAAAACAATTTAACCCCAAATCCAAATAAACTGGGGATTTTGAACCTAGGATTTTGCCCCCCAAATTTTTATGATTTTTTTTCCCCTTTTTTTCTAAGGGGAGAAAACTTTTTTAATTTTTTGCCTTTTGGGTGGGTTTTTTATTAAACCTGTAAAATGTTATTACCTTTAAAATTTCTTTCAGGGGGGAAAGGAGCCCAAGAATTTTTTTATTTTTTAAAAATAAATTATTTTTACCTCAATACTTTAATCCTTTTCCTTAAAAAAAAAATTTTTTTTGAAACATTTTCTCCATGAGATTTTAACGCCGACTTTTTTGGAAATTTTGACGCTCCCATTTTTTTAAAAGAAACCTTTTTTGGGTGTTAAAAGGGTAGGTTTCCAGGAAAAAATTTTCGTTTAGCAAACAAACTTAAGATTTTTTTTAAAACCAATTCAAAAATCTTTTTAAGTGTTAAATTTTGTAGGCTTTTAGGGCCCCAAAGTTATTATTGGGGGCGGAAAAGGGAGGCAAAAAAAAACAAAATCAAGGTTTTTAAAAAAAGGGGGCATTTCCAGATTTGTGGGGTTTTTTTGGGGGGGGTTCCAAAATTTCCCAATTTTTTTCGCCCTTCCAACAACAGAACCCACAGACTTTTGGGAAAAAACCCAAGGGCCCAAATTAATTTTTTGGGGCCCAACCGTAGGTGAGAGTTTTTTAAAACAAAAAAAAGGGTTTTTTTTTTTTTCCCTTTTTATTTTTGGCCCTCTTTAAAAATAAAACTCGATTTAAATATTTCTCTTTCCAAATTTTTTATTTAAAAAGGGGGGGTGAGGTGGTTTTTCCTTTTTATTGTTATAAAAAAAAAATGGCCTTAAAGCAATTTTACATTTTTGGGTTGTCTTTCCACGCCATTTTCAATCCCCAAAAATTACATTCCCCCGCAAAAGAGGTCCCCCGGCGGGGAGGGAATAAAACCCACCCCGTTCTTTTAAACGAATTTTTTTCCCCAAAAATTCTTCTTTGTTTTAAGATGGAACGAAACCCTTTAAACCCCAAACAATTTAAATTAGTTTTTGGATGGTCGTGGCCATTTTCATTTTTTTTTTTTTCAGGGCGGTGCAGAAAATTGGGAAAAACCAAATTACTTTTTTTTTTTTCGAAAGAACCAAATTTTTTTTAGGGAAAAAATGAAAGAATTTAAAAACTTTTGAAAGAATTTTCCCGTTTTGAGAAATGTTTTCCAAAGAAAAAATTTGGGGTTTTGGGGGAACTTTAAAATTTAACATTCCCATAATCTCTTTAACCTAAAAAACTTTTTATTTTTTTATTTGGGTGCCGAAAATTGTCAAACAGAAATTTTGGGAATAAAGTTTTCAGTTTTTCAAAGGAAAAAAATCTTTGTTTTTTAAAACATTTTTCTGAAATTTTTTGGCAAACCAAACAAAAAAACACACCTTTTTAAGAAAAATTTTAATTTTTGGGGGGGTTTGAAACATATTCGTTCGTCCAAACCCCCCAAACCCTATTAAACCAAAGGCCCCATTCAATTTGGCTTCACCGTATTAAAGGGGATTTTAAAAAATTTTTTGTTGGTTACTTTTTCCAAAAGAAAAAAACCCGGGAATGGAATCGGGGAAGCAGAGGTGAGGGGCCTCTGGGATTTTCTGCCCCTAAAGTGGAATTACTTTCAACCAAAATTAAATTTTCTTGTCTTACCGGCAATTGAAAAAGTTTTCCCCCCTTTAAGGGGGCTTTAAAATTGCCCAAGACGGTGTAAAAACAAAAAAAATATTATTTTTTTCAAAATTTTTTTGTATTTTACAAAGACAAATTGGGGATGAACTTCAATTTAAAACCAAAAATTGAAATTCAGCACCACAATACAGGGTTGCCAAAAAGGCAAGCCCACGCCGGGGTTTCCAATTCTATAAATTGCAATCATCTTTTTGTTTTTTTAAACATGATCAAAAATTAAATTGAAATAAAAAAAAGACGGGAAAATTTAATGGTTTTCTTTTATATTAAAAGGTTTTTTTGGTAAAACCAATTTTAAAAGGGTCTTCACCCCTTAAGCCAAATACAAAATTTTGGGGGTTTTGCCTCCGTCTTTTCATTCAAATTAACCCAAAAATTGTGAAACAAAATAATAAAAGAGAAATTTTTAAATTTAAATATTTAGTTTTTTTCTATAAAAAAAAAAAGTAAAAATTTTACACTAGTTTTATTAGCAAAAGAATTGTTTTTTGGAATTTTCCCCGGGGAAAGAAAAAAAATTTTTTATTTTTAAAATTTTTCCAAGTAAATTTTAAAGGGAAGTTTTGTTGGGAAATATAAGGGGTTGGATGGTGGATTTTTAATATTCAACAGCCGAGTGATTGTGGACACTTTTTGTTTCAATTAAATGGTTTTTGATGTTTGGGTTTTGGGATGAAAATTCAAAAAAATTAATTTGAATTTTTTTTCCCATGGTAACAATTTATTTTTTTTTTTAAAGGGGTTTTCGGTATTTAAAAAATTTTTTTTTAAAAAAGTATTTTTTTAAAAAAAAGAATATGAAAAAATTTAAAATTTCTAAAGTTTGTTAATTACCCCCCCCCTTTTTTTTTTTGAGTGGGTGCAATAGAATAAAAACTGAAGTTCAACTGAAAAAAAAAAAAAAAAGAGAGAGAGAAGAGGACCACGAACATTTTGCACTCAGGTGAGCTAAAACAAGGTTTTCCATCTCCTACCTCTTGCCTCTTATCTAACTTTAAAGAACGTAAGGGCTGTTTAGGAAGAAAATAGTGTGAACCTGGGGAAAAAATGATTGCCAAATGTGCAAAATAAACAAAGTGGCTTAACTGCTGCCAAAAAACTGGGGCACTTAAATACAATAATCCTGTAAAGAATTTGTTAAATTCCCTTAATAAATGTAGGAAAACAAAGTTAAAAACGTTTTCAAATATAACACAAAAACATTACAAACTCTTCATATGAAACTGAAATATTGGTTTGCTATTTAAACCAGTAATGCTGACAAAGTTAAATATTTGTTGTTAACCTTAATAAGAGCTGTCACAGACACAGCAGGCAGGCAGACATATTATTTTTGTTTTTGAAAAAGGTCCAATTCAATAGCCAATAACTGGATAAAATGGATTATTAATGAAATTACATGTATGTTAAGAGTTATCTTACATGAACACCAAAAAGCATGTGAGGTGATTATAAAGTCTTGTAATAAGTTTCATTGCCATACATTAAGTTCTTAATATGATATGAAAATAATCAGAATAACCAAATCATAATAAAAAACAAAGGGCCATATTTTGAAATTAAGTGGGAAGTGCTGAAATTCAAATAACAAAAATTAAAAAAGTAATGAATACTAGTAAATGCTTAATACTCTCCTTAAATATCTATTTCAGGTTTTCACTAGATTTAATTTAAATAATTGAGTGAAGTGTTAAGCAAACAGTTCACTGAATAACATCTTATGTTTTTAAACTAATAACATAAAAAAACCTGACTAGTAAGTTTTAACTAGAAACACTTGTCCAAATTAGTGCACAGAAATCTAACTCCAACCCATCAATTTGAAATCCTTAATGCAACATTAGCTGTAACAACATCTGTATTACAAATAATGCCCCAATTAAGTACATATATTGAAAATGAATCTGTTTATATTTCTTATAAACTAGCACTTAAAAATTCTAACACATTTCTTTACTGAAGCACGACAAATTGGGCAAAGTTTCATCTTTTCACCACACAGAAGACAACAAAGCATATGCCCACAATCCAAGAATACTGATGATATCACTTTCTCCATACAAATTTTGCATGAATCTTGTATATCTGCAAGGATATTAAAAATCAAATAATTAATCATGTAAATATAAAGCTGAATAAAAAAAACAAATTTAGAACCTTTTTGTAATATTTGTTTACCAAGTGTCACTTAAGATTTTAATGCAGTTGTAAATTAATTATAATTTTTACAGCCGCCTATAAGTAGAGATCCTACAAAATGTCTTTTATTGATTCAATGAAAGCCATATATGAGTTATACAGTGTTTTTTTTTTTTATACAAATGAGAGATCACAATGGTACCAGAAATCTTTCAATTTCATCCTTCCTATTTTTTTTATCTTTAAATGCATTAATCAAAGCACTAAACATTAACATCTTTTCCTTGTGCCTCTCATCTCTCTTTTTTTTGTTCATTAGCATGTCTTTCTTCCATACTTTCACTGTGCTTCTGTAAATACTGTAAAACTCAGAAACTTGTGTTCTGCGAACTTTTGGTGCAGAGGGATTACCTTCACTTTCATCCATTGTTGCCCTCTTTCTTCTAACATTACCAGTATTACTGGGACCTGCAACTTGCTCATCAGTGTTTCCCGGATTTCCTGCACCAGTTACAGTTTGGTTAACCTTACCCTTTTCAGCACTTTTGGTACCAGTAGCTGTAGATGCATTGCTTATTACAACGTCAGGTCTAATATTAGGTCTATCCCCATACAACTCATCCAGTGCATTTCCGAACATATATGGGACAATTTCAAAAAATGTCCATTTTTCGTACATGGAATTTGAAGAAAATGAAAACAGAACGATTAACTTCGTTTGAAGTTTATTAACTTATATGAACACTAAGGGTAACAAAAATAACTCTTAGAATATAAAACTCTTTAAAAATTTTGGGTGCCCTTCCCTGTCATTGGTGGTACATATACATATCTTCATTTATATTATAAATGGAAACACATTTAACATGTGTAACATTTTGATAGTCTAAACTAATGTGAATTACGTCTCCTATTACAGAGATTACAGAGCTATGTTTTTACTAGAACAAAATTACATATTCACATGTATATTTTTGTGACTTGTTCTATAATAATGTAGTTGTCCACACAAAATCTTGGATTACAGTTAACTTAGAATGATTTAAAACATTTAGTTTATCTTCTTCTTATAAGAACCATATAACAAGTTTGAAACATAGACACCTAAAACAATTATAACTATGTTAAAGAATTGGGTGCTTAAATGTCACTGTAGCTCCAGGGAAATCAAAGTAACTAAAAAGACAAGAAAAGCAACACTATGGACAATTTTCCAATGAACCTCGTAAGAATTAAAAAAACAACTGAAAACAGAAGTATATAACATCAACTTACATGAAAAAAAAACATATAAAGATAGAACATGAATCTTCTTTATAAAATTTACCATTGTATCACGAACTTCTGCATTTAAGAGTAACACAAAGGACCATGAATAGTAACAGCCATGACATATGTAACTCGTAACAGGATGAAAACGTTTAGCTTGTGAATATTCTGGCAGAACCATTAATTTTATGCAGTTTCTTCTCCTAGATTAACATCATATTGCTTAGAATAAAATATATCAATATATATCAATATTTTAGCCCTACATAAGCCAAAGACATAACTGGTTACGCGAAGGAATTTTCAATAATACTGCAGTGGAAATTCTTAATCCCCACTCTCTTTGGACTGGAAAATGTCCGGATTTGGGAGGATTCTGGATAAGAGAGGTTTACCTTATCTCTACAATGTTTCATTGAATAATTTGCTTTCATAATGGAAATAAATTTCAATTCATTTAACTATTGAATTAAAAGAAATAAAACTTTTGATATCATAACAGTAAAAAAAATCTATGATAATACGGAAAATGAACATAAATTGCATAACAGATGGCTGCTTTGTAAAGGTCATTAGCAATAAAAAACCTCCTTCAAGAGCATTTTTGTTATCATGTCTGTGGATCAGAAGTCATATTTTACCTAATGTGTAAATATGTAATACATGTAGATGTTTTCCTTACATTAGAATCTGTTGCATCTTAACGGTGACATTGACATTTAAACAGATTTTTTTCAATTCTTCAAGAGCCAATCTCCATAGATCCTCATCTATGTTATATTGTCTACCATTGAGAACTGGCTCTGGTATTATACTCAAAATATCATCGATGCTATACCAGCATTCATCTCGCACAGCGTTTGGCCAAAAAAATGAACATTTTTTTTCAAATTCCTTCCTACCCTATGCATACAGTGCATCAGTCAATAACCACCCCTGGGTATGGCTGTTTGTCATACTGAACTAAAACATAGAGGCCTAAAAGACTTTGAGGGGAAACATCCGTTGGTTTGTATGGCTGTGTATTGTTATTGAGCATAGGATTGTCCTTGTTACTGTCTTTCTTGTTTCTTTGTATTCAGGATGATTTGTACCCTCTGTGTCCTTGTCACTTGTTGTGTTGCTCAGGCTTTTATTCTTTCTTAAGCTTTTAACATTGTCTGATTTATTGTTGGGATTGTCAGATTCATTTTCTTTTGTTTCCACATTTGACTCACGTGATACTGCTACAGATTTCAGTGGAAGGATCGCCACGAACTGGTTTGGGACCCAGTTATTATCATTCATGTCAATCCTGGTAGTGGTCCACATTAAGAATTTTGTTTTGTATTACCTGCATTCCCCCAAACAACTTTGTGGGATAACAGATTGAATTTCTAATGGCCCGTGACGACAATCTTCTAGTTCTGCATATCTGTGAATAGTCATTGCCGTTCCAACTGAATATGAGGCACATGCTATGCCTGTGATACAAGTCAAATAAACTGTCTTACCGATTTCTTTTAGCCTACTGACCATTTTTTCTACCACGAATGATTTGCCAGTCCCTGCCGCACCCGTTAACAACAAATTAGGCCATAGAAGACAATGTTGAATGCAGTTTCCTGCAAAGAATTCATAGTTCATAGAAACTTGTGTATTCCCTAATACACACACATTTGCAGGTGGTAACCTGTCTCATGCGGGGAAATCCCGTTTTCACAGCACGACATTCGGGAGCCAGCGACAGATGCGCGTGACAATAGGTGTAAGCCAATCGGATTTTGTCTTGCATATACATCTCGTGACACAATAATGGAAAGTGATTTACATATAAATGCCGACAGTAAAAACTTTCGTCGATTGTTGCACGGTAGGGAACGCCCGGGCTTGTATTTTAAACGCAATCGATTTATTAAATTTTAATGATGTGTTGTCCCGATTTTATCGAGTGATTGGCTTTTTTATGCGGTTTACTTTGGGAGGAACGGGTGTTTAGGTTTTACGACTTCTTGTCCGACTTAACAAAAAACGGGTATTTTTTATGAATGAAAGACAACTAAGAGGTTGGAAGAGTTTCCGGAGTGGCAAAAGTATATATTTTCGTAAAGATAAATTATTTCCGATTCGATCGAGACCTACGGAATCGATTTATTCTAAGTATTTGCGAAAAAATCGGAGAATAATTAAGGTCACTGTCAAAAGTAAGCTTTATCGACTTGCTGCCCTTTCTATTATTTTGATACTACATTCGTGAAATGGATAACAGACAACGGGTGCTTCAAACCCCTTTGGACTCACACACCAAAAATTAGATGAATATCTGCAAGCGTTTAGAAAAAAAATCCGGAAAACTGCTATTTTACCACTAATTCCAAGGGCCGTAATTCCGTCAAAAATCAATTGACCGGAACGAAACTCAAACTTGATCTGTAAGTCATGGTGGTAAACTCACACACCAAACATTAGATGAATATCTGCAAGCGTTTAGAAAAAAAGCCCGGAAAACTGCTATTTTAACGAAATTTTCTAAATCCAAGGGCCGTTATTCCGTCAAAAATCAGTGAACGGGAACGAAATTCAAACTTGATCTGTAAGTCATGGTAGTAGACTCACATACCAAAAATTAGATGAATATCTGCAAGCGTTTAGAAAAAAGGTCAGGAAAACATGTGTGGGACGGACGGACGGACGGAGTGCAAACCTATAGTCCCCTTCGGCGAAGCCGGTAGGGGACTAATTAAGTCTAAGATACCATGCATGCAGATAAGTATTCTGACCAAATTTAGAGGTCTTTCGACTGTTGAGGTGCCTCTAATTCAATATTCTATTCTGACCAAATTTAATGAAGATTGGATAAAAACTTGAATTCATGAACGGAAAACAAAACTTAAATGCAAATATTAATTGTAACATCAACCCGCCAGCTTTTCACCTATCAGTTAAAATGGATTATTACTATATAAATTTAGCTTCTTTTCTTACTAAACCTTCTCACCAATGCAAGCTTTTTTATCAATAACCAATTATAATTGATCATCAGCACAACACTAGAGTAACACTGGCATTTATATATACATTGTTCTTCAGATATTCAGCATTAACCAGATTTTCAGACTGACAGAAAGTTCAGCTTCTGATAATTTAATCCTCTGACTTCAAGAGCCGAGTAAATAAAATGTATGATCATCCTTAGAAAACAACCGATTTTAGCCGCTTTTTGCCGCTTTTTCAAACTTAAGTTGTAGTGTAGTTGTAATTGTAGCGAATTTCTTCCTCAATGCTGATCGGTCGAATACATTTATGAAAAAAATGTGGACACCCTTCAACCACCTCTTTCACACAAAGCAGAAGTTTCACTAAATGATTTAAAATGACAAACAAGGGAGTCATGTGGGCTGAAACTGCAGTTACCCCCGTAACACTCCACAGTTGTAGCTTTGATTGCAGGTAAACAATTCAATAAGTTTGAAAGATCACCGTCTGCCTCGGCCCGAAGTTTTTCAATTATGGCATGACATCTTGATTTGCTATCCTTGGCTAGAGGTGTTGTTGCTTGTTGTTTAGCTTCATATGGCAGCTTTTTTCCTTTGGACATAGTCAGGCTAATTCAATATTCTATTCCGATAGGGGCCTGCTTGACGAGTAATAGTCGGGCCCCAGCTAGACTGCCTTGTCTTTCTTACCCGTTTGCTTCCCAAGTGATAGGGGTCTGCTTGGCGAGTTACAGTCCGGCATTTCCGAGCTTGTCATAAAAATCAGACATGCCCAGGTGAGCCTTGGTGTCCCCATCTGTTGTTAGGCTGCGAAAAAAGTATATCTTCCTTAGAAAGTTGCTCGGCAATACTGAAAGCCATGGATCTTTCTGAATGGGGCGCCATGTATGGAATGTTTGCTGTACATGCTGCATGGCCCACCAGGACATGTGTCAAATCCCTTGTTTCTTAAATAAGCTCCATCCAGCAAAGCTTATTCTAGACAGCTAGGGCAACAATGTATTTGTAACTTGTGTTGTTCTCTATGGCTACACCATAAGCCTGTGATGCAGCCTGCCCAGGTTTGTACGACGAAATCATTCTGTTTGCATTGTAACGGCCATCAAAAGACAGGTCCAAGTGGTTCAGGTTTTTTCGTCCTTACTCCTGGTTATGTTTAAGAACAAGCTGCCTCTTGACGGCCATGTCCTCCTCATTAAGTGTTGACGGAAGCTTGGTTCATCAACGTTTGCATGTGGGACCTGGAAGGTTGAGGTATGCCCATAGATGCAAGTAGCAGATTCCCCTTCTCTTATCCTATGACAGTGTCTTGCAAAGCTGAAGCTATTTGCATATTTAAAGCTACTGCCTTTGTGCTTTGGCATCTATTGTAACTGTCCATCTTTGAAGAAAGAACACCACACGAAGAGCACCTAAACTCCAGTTTTGAACCAAGTCCCAGGTTTAACTCACTGTTAGGACGATATTTAAATGTTTACAACCCAGAAGACTGTGTTCCCTGTACACATCATTCATGATGTGTATGATGCGGTTTCCATGCGCACCATAGTTATGTTGTTATTCTCTTTGCAGATCCCTTCCCGAGCGCCGTGTCAGCTTGGGAGTTGCATCAGCTGCATGGAGTTAATGGCAGCTTCATTCCGCCCTGGGAAATGTAATATTTACCAATGAAATATGTATAATAGAAACCGTAACGATAATAATAGAAAGGTGTATAATAATTTCAACAACAATAAAAAAGTAAGGTTCAAATCACGTTTACATTCTGATAAGGTTCCTGAACACTATGATAAACTTGATAAAATAATTAAAGATACATACCTCTGCCCAAAATCTTCGACTGTGAATATGAATCCAGTTTCCTTTACCCCAGACTGATGAAGGAGTAGGTATTAAAAATAACCACTGCCGAAAATCGTGGCAGTGGTGTTTTCAGGGGACATAATAACAGCTTAGCCAGGTACAACATGCACTGATTTTGCATTCACGGAAATCACATGTCAATCTACACGACTTACTTCATCAAGTATGAAACTGTTGCTGTAGTAAATTGATAAACTATTCTAAAGATATAATTCCCATTTTGTATTGGAAAATGACATTTATTAATAATAGCATTTTTGTGTGGATATGCAAAAAAAAAAGTATCTAACATGCATCCTTTGGGTAGATGGATGCACAACATGTAAGATTCTATTGACTACATGTAACCATTAATATCCCTGCTTGCACAACCTGGCCTTTGATGCAGCTACCCCAAAATAAATAGGGGGGGGGGTCTTTCCAGTCAATTAGGCAATGCCCCTTTAAAGTTTGACTGAGGTAAGCCAAACCATTCTCAAGTTATTGAGCAGACAAGGTTTTTCAAGTAGGGGCCCCATCCTCCCTCGACCTTTACCTTTGACACAGTGACACCAAAATAAAGAACAGTTCTTTTACAATGTACATCTAGTCATGATGTATAATTACAATAAGGATTTTTGTCTTAGTTGTATATTCATGACACATTTTCAAACAAAATACACCATACTTTTACTTTTCAGGGATGACATTTTGTTGTTGATAACAATACATACTTACTGGGTTGGCCAGATAAGCTCACAGAGGATTGAACTGATTTAGGCTGTTGCTGCAACTGTCGGATTCATTCAGCAGATTCAAAAGAAAGCGAAATTTGGTTGAAAGAAAAAGAAATATGTAAAATCAAAGCTACACAAAATATCTCATTTCCGGAAGCAAAGAAAATTTACGAAGCTACACCAAAACAAACCTACTCATCAATTATTAAATCAAATACGAAAACAGTTACAATGACAGATGCTAGTACACAGATTTTTCAGAACAAGTTTCTTCATCGGCAAAAACAGTCAAAACAAAATCTCAATCTGAATCAGAGTCTAAAAAGGTGACTATAAATCAAGACAAGAAAACCATTAAATCAAATAAACAGGCTAAAACCAACAAACCGGTTATAGATTCGGGCCCAGCGTCTGGGCGTCAGCCTCAGGGATCTAACAATCCCTCTAGGACGCTGCACAGGTATGATGTATTGCAGGATGACTGCGAGGATGAGATGGAATGCACCAGTGCAATTCCATCAACCTCCTCAAGGCCAAGATCTCCAGTTGTAGCACCTTGAGATCTTTGATATTTATTATCTGTCGTTCTCTCTTAAACCATGGAAAACAAAATTATACAATGGAATTGTAGAGGTCTAAAAGCTAATTACAATGAATTATCGTTACTTTTGTCTTCACAATCTCCAGTTGTAGTCTGTCTTCAAGAAACATTTTTAAAAGGTGATGATAATTATACTTCCTATGATTTTATTTCAAACAATTGTGATAGAGCTGCTGGCGGTTCATCAATTTTAATCCGAAGTAATATTCCTCATAGCAAAGTCCAACTGAATACACAACTACAGGCTGTGGCATTCAGTGTAACTTTGCACAATGTGGTCACAGTTTGCTCTATTTATATACCCCCAAGTTCTACTTTGAATCCTAGGGATTTAGAAAATCTTATAAACCAACTTCCCGCACCTTATTTACTTTTAGGTGACTTAAATGGCCATTATACATTATGGGGTTGCAAAGATCTTAATGAGAAAGGTAAAGTTTTAGAAGATTTTATCAACAAAAATGATTTATGTATTTTAAATAACAAATCTCATACTTACCTTCATCCTGCAACTGGTCATTATTCTGCAATTGATCTTTCTATCTCCTATCCGACTTTGTATTTAGAGACTACGACTCGAGAGTGCATGACGATTTTTGTGGAAGTGATCACTTTCCAATTATATTAACTAACATTAACTCTAGTATTGATGATACTCCTCCACGATGGAATTTTAAAAAAACTGAGTGGGGTAAATTTCAGACACTTTGTAATAAAGTTATTTTCTTCAACTATTTTAGAATTTGATGACCCTATAGTCGAATTCTCCTCTAAACTCCATTCCATTGCCGAACAATGTATACCTAAAACAAAAGTTACAAATAAAAGCAGACCATGGTTTAATGACGAATGCAAACAAGAGGCCCATGATGGCCCTAAATCGCTCACCTGAGATAAATAGGTTGACCCAAGGAACATCTGTACCAATTTATTTTAAAATCTGGCCAGTAGTTTTGAAGAAGATGATTTTTAAACATTTTTTTTTCTTTTTGTTGCCATGGCAACCAGAGTTCTATATGGATCAAGTTTATTAGGACTTTCTGCCTAAAGCAGAAAGTCCTATTGGGTTTGTACTGTTTATTAGGATTTCCAAAGAAAGTCCTATTGGGTTTGTTGTTTTTTTATTATTAGGACTTTCTGCCTAAAGCAGAAAGTCCTATTGGGTTTGTTATGTTTATTATTATTAGGGCTTTCTGCCTAAAGCAGAAAGTCCTATTGGGTTTGTTATGTTTTTTCTTCTTATTATTATTATTATTATTATTTTTTCACCTTTTGAGGTTCAAATTAAAACAGGTTGCCAATAAGCCAGCAGCATGAAATTTTAACAGTGATCAGAGTGACATTGGCCCTTTTGAATGCACTAATTTTCATCTTCATATGACGTCATGTGACGTCACAGCTAAAAAAAGTGAAAAATGGTGTTTGCGCTCTACAGCCGCCATTTATGGTCAGATTTTCTTCAAATTTTCACAGATCGTACATCTTGAAACTAAGGTGTGCATATCCTGTCAGCTAACCGAAATTCCGAAAGACCGAAGTTCTGTGGCTGAAATAAGATTCGAACATAGGACCGAAAATTTCATTTTAGGATTAAAGAGCTTCAGGATGAGATAGAAAGTTGAAACTTACACAGTTTGCAGTTCTGCAGAATTTCTACATATATTTTGAGACGTGACGTCATATGACGTCAAGTGACGTCATAAGCATACTTCTTAATTTTCATTTTAGGGCAATGATTTCGACATGATGCCAGTTGTTCAGAATAATGAAAATTTCAGAGTTATGACAGTAAAGTATGCGCTTTTGAACAAAAGCATCATCAGCACCCTATGACGTCACATAACGTCAGAGCTAAAAATAGTGAAAAATGGTGTTCGCGCTCTACAGCCGTCATTTATGGTCGGATTTTCTTCAAATTTTCACAGATGGGACATCATGAAAGTAAGGTGTGCATATCCTGTAAACTAACCGAAATTCCGAAAGACCGATGTTCTGTGGCTGAAATAAGATTCGAACATAGGACCGAAAACTTCATTTTAGGATTAAAGAGCATCAGGATGAGATAGAAAGTTGAAACTTACACAGTTTGCAGTTCTGCAGAATTTCTAAATAAATTTTGAGTCGTGACGTCATATGACGTCATGTGACGTCATAAGCATACTTAGTAATTTTCATTTTAGGGCAATGATTTCGACATGATGCCAGTTGTTCAGAATAATGAAAATTTCAGAGTTATGACAGTAACGTATGCGCTTTTGAACAAAAGCATCATCAGCACCCTATGACGTCATGTGACGTCAGAGCTAAAAATAGTGAAAAATGGAGTTCACGGTCTAAAACGGCCATTTATGGTCGGATTTTCTTCAAATTTTCAAAGATGGTACATCATGAAACTAAGGTGTGCATATCCTGTCAACTAGCCGAAATTCCGAAAGACCGAAGTTCTGTGGCTGAAATAAGATTCGAACATAGGACCGAAAATTTCATTTTACGATTAAAGAGCTTCAGGATGAGATAGAAAGTTGAAACTTACACAGTTTGCAGTTCTGCAGAATTTCTAAATAAATTTTGAGTCGTGACGTCATATGACGTCATGTGACGTCATAAGCATACTTCTTAATTTTCATTTTAGGGCAATGATTTCTACATGATGCCAGTTGTTCAGAATAATGAAAATTTCAGAGTTATGACAGGAAAGTATGCGCTTTTGAACAAAAGCATCTTCAGCACCCTTTGAGGTCAGGTGACGTCAGAGCTAAAAATAGTGAAAAATGGTGTTCACGCTCTAAAACGGCCATTTATGGTCGGATTTTCTTCAAATTTTCACAGATGGTACATCTTGAAACTAAGGTGTACCTATCCTGTCAGCTAACCGAAATTCTGAAAGACCGAAGTTCTGTGGCTTAAATAAGATTCGAACATAGGACCGAAAATTTCATTTTAGGATTAAAGAGCTTCAGGATGAGATAGAAAGTTGAAACTTACACAGTTTGCAGTTCTGCAGAATTTCTTAAAATATTTTGAGTCGTGACGTCATTTGACGTCATGTGACGTCATAAGCATACTTATAATAAGGATTTTCTTCAATATTTGAAAATGGTGTATGTCAGAAAAGTAAATAAGTATGATCAGGTTTGACATAGTTAGCAGAAAGCCCTTTCTTTTGTTCAGAACAAAAGGAGTCTAGTTAGGACTTTCTGCCTAAAGCAGAAAGTCCTATTGGGTTTGTACTGTTTATTCTTCTTCTTATTATTATTATTATTCTTTTTTTCTTCCTAACTAAACGCTTATTTTTCTATGTTGCAATACTCCTAGGACGATGAAATTTTTATGACTTATTAGCCACGTCAGGAAATTTTGATTTCTATGATTTTCATATGCCTATGACGTCATATGACGTCACATTTGAAATATGCTACAAAAGTTTGTACGCGGTCTACAGCCATTGTTTGTGAACCGATTTTCATCAAATTTTCACAGATTGTGTATATTAAGTTCTAGTTGTGCATCCCGGTGTCCGTTTTTCAAAATTCGAAAAGTCCAAGGTTCTATAGCGAATCCAAGATTCGAACCAAGGTCGGAAATTTTTAAATGCTTATAAAATCTGTCCTATTTAAGAAAGAAAGTTGATATTTAGTCAGTATATAGGTCCCCTAGAAGTTTTAAACATTTTGTGAAAATATTTCTCATATGACGTCACGTGACGTCATTATATGATAATGTATTTCTAATATTAACAAGAATATTTCTATATGTTGAAATTGTCGAAAGGCAATGAAAATTTAAAGACACATGCTTCAAAGGCTGAAATTTTGATTTCTATGATTTTCATATGCCTATGACGTCATATGACGTCACACTGGAAATATGCAACAAAAGTTTGTACGCGGTCTACAGCCATTGTTTATGAACCGATTTTCATCAAATTTTCACAGAATGTGTATATTAAGTTCTAGTTGTGCATCCCGGTGTCCGTTTTTCAAAATTCGAAAAGTCCAAGGTTCTATAGCGATTCCAAGATTCGAACCAAGGTCGTAAATTTTCAAATTCTTATAAAATCGGTCCTATTTGAGATAGAAAGATGATATTGGGTCAGTATATAGGTCTCTGGGAGTCTTAAACATTTTGTGAAAATAAATGTCATATGACGTCACGTGACGTCATTATATGATAATGAATTTCTAATTCTAACAAGATTATTTCTATATCTTGAAATTTATGAAGGGCAATGAAAAATTAATGCCGCATGCTTCAGATGCTGTAATTTCGATTTCAAAGATTTTCAGAAGCCTATGACGTCATATGACGTCACACTTGAAATATGCAACAAAAGTTTGTACGCGGTCCAGAGCCATTGTTTATGAACCGATTTTCATCAAATTTTCACAGAATGTGTATATTACGTTCTTATTGTGTATACCGGTGTCCGTTTTTCAAAATTCGAAAAGTCCAAGCATATATGGCGGATCCAAGATTCGAACCAATGACGTCAATATTTAAATGCTTATAAAAACTGTCCTATTTGAGATAGAAAGTTGAAATTTTGTCAGTTAGTAGGTCTCTGGGTGTCTTAACAATTATGTGAAAATAAACGTCATATGACGTCACGTGACGTCATTTGTTTATTATTATTATTCTTTTCTTCTTCCTAACTAAACGCTTATTTTAATATGTTGCAATAGTCCTAGGACGATGAAATGTTTTATGGGTTATTAGGCACGTGAGGAAATTTTGATTTCACCCCTACTGCATATATGTAGCCATATCTCAATAAATATCGATTTTTGTAAATATATGTATGAATACGAATTATAGCTGAATAATTGACGTTTCCAAAGATATTTATTTATTAAAATTGGTTTACGCAATACAAAGTTATAAGCAAAAAAACTAAATGAAATGAAGCTAATTTTGCTGATAATATGCTGTTTTCTTGAGGTTTAACAGTCAATATCTCAGAAACGACTGAAGATAAGTTTATAGATTATGCATGTAAAATGTAGCATGTTTTAAGAGCTTTCTAACGGTACCAAGTTTATTGAAATTGGACTTCATATAAGAAAGTTACATGGAGAATAAGATATTTCATAATCATGCATCATAAAAATATGGAAAAGGTCACGCGCAGGGGTCACCAAGCTAAAATAGTTGCGCAACGACTTAAAAAAAAAAAAAATTTCCAAAATAAGCATTGAAGTTAATACATGTACAACGGCACAAGACAAAAATCCGTATTTGCAACACTATGTAGCTAGCGAGCAGTTTGCAAGCCTTGAAAAATTCACACGCAGCCCCACATTTTAGACCATCTAAAAACTGCATTGTTATGCTAACGATATTCATATTGCATCAGTTTGTAGGCTGGGATGTTACCTTTCAAAATATCACCATAGTTCGAAATTCCAGGAATTTATGGCAAAACTACGGAAGCCCAAACACGCCAAAATCGCTAAATACGATTAACTACGTTACAGGTGTCGAAAGGATATAGCACTATACAAATATTCAATACTTCTTCCTAATGAGGCTAAAATTAAACAAGGTTACAACTGAGCTGGAGTGATGAAATTCTATGTGTGATGAAAGTTAGAAACTTACATTTGAACACTGTTTCATTTTTCTTTCATGTCATATGACATAGTATAAATGTTGTATGTAAACTACATGTGCAAGATATGGGCGGACTTTTATTAAAATTCACAGAATGTGTTCTATTTGGAGATAGAAAGTTGCAATTTGGACAGATTATCTATTATGTCATCTTCTATATATACTATATAAAGCAGATGTTGCAGAAAGTCCTATCATTCGTTTAAACGAATGACATCTAGTTATTATTATTATTATTCTTTTTTTCTTCCTAACTAAACGCTTATTTTTCTATGTTGCAATACTCCTAGGACGATGAAATTTTTATGACTTATTAGCCACGTCAGGAAATTTTGATTTCTATGATTTTCATATGCCTATGACGTCATATGACGTCACATTTGAAATATGCTACAAAAGTTTGTACGCGGTCTACAGCCATTGTTTGTGAACCGATTTTCATCAAATTTTCACAGATTGTGTATATTAAGTTCTAGTTGTGCATCCCGGTGTCCGTTTTTCAAAATTCGAAAAGTCCATGGTTCTATAGCGAATCCAAGATTCGAACCAAGGTCGTAAATTTTTAAATGCTTATAAAATCTGTCTTATTTAAGAAAGAAAGTTGATATTTAGTCAGTATATAGGTCTCTAGAAGTTTTAAAAATTTTGTGAAAATATTTGTCATATGACTCACGTGACGTCATTATATGATAATGTATTTCTAAATATTAACAAGAATATTTCTATATGTTGAAATTGTCGAAAGGCAATGAAAATTTAAAGACACATGCTTCAAACGCTGATATTTTGATTTCTATGATTTTCATATGCCTATGACGTCATATGACGTCACACTGGAAATATGCAACAAAAGTTTGTACGCGGTCTACAGCCATTGTTTATGAACCGATTTTCATCAAATTTTCACAGAATGTGTATATTAAGTTCTAGTTGTGCATCCCGGTGTCCGTTTTTCAAAATTCGAAAAGTCCAAGGTTCTATAGCGATTCCAAGATTCGAACCAAGGTCGTAAATTTTCAAATTCTTATAAAATCGGTCCTATTTGAGATAGAAAGATGATATTGGGTCAGTATATAGGTCTCTGGGAGTCTTAAAAATTTTGTGAAAATAAATACGTGACGTCATTATATGATAATGAATTTAAAAAATTTTTATCTTGAAATTTATGAAGGGCAATGAAAAATTAATGCCGCATGCTTCAGATGCTGTAATTTCGATTTCAAAGATTTTCAGAAGCCTATGACGTCATATTACGTCACATTTGAAATTGACTACGAAAGTTTGTACACGGTCCAGAGCCATTATTAATGGGCCGATTTTCATCAAATTTTCACAGAATGTGTATATTAAGTTCTAGTTGTGCATCTCGTTGTCCCTTTTTCAAAATGCGAAAAGTCCATGGTTCTATAGCGATTCCAAGATTCGAACCAAGGTCGTAAATTTTTAAATGCTTATAAAATCGGTCCTTTTTGAGATAGAAAAGTGATATTTGGTCAGTATATAGGTCCCTAAGAGTCTTAAACATTTTGTGAAAATAAATGTCATATGACGTCACGTGACGTCATTATATGATAATGTATTTCTAATATTAACAAGAGTATTTCTATATATTGAATTGTCGAAGGGCAATGAAAATTTAATGACAAATGATTCAGACACTGAAATTTCGATTTCAATAATTTTCAGAAGCCTATGACGTCATATGACGTCACATTTGAAATTGACTACGAAAGTTTGTACACGGTCCAGAGCCATTATTAATGGGCCGATTTTCATCAAATTTTCACAGAATGTGTATATTACGTTCTTATTGTGTATACCGGTGTCCGGTTTTTCAAAATTCGAAAAGTCCAAGCATCTATGGCGGATCCAAGATTCGAACCAATGACGTCAATTTTTAAATGCTTATAAAAACTGTCCCTATTTGAGATAGAAAGTTGAAATTTTGTCAGTTAGTAGGTCTCTGGGAGTCTTAACAATTATGTGAAAATAAACGTCATATGACGTCACGTGACGTCATTTTTTATTATTATTATTCTTTTCTTCTTCCTAACAAAACGCTTATTTTAATATGTTGCAATAGTCCTAGGACGATGAAATTTTTATGGGTTATTAGTCACGTGAGGAAATTTTGATTTCAATGATTGTCAGCACGCTATGACGTCACATAACGTCACAGCTAAAAATAGTGAAAAATGGTGTTCGCGCTCTACAGCCGTCATTTATGGTCGGATTTTCTTAAAATTTTCACAAATGGTACATCTTGAAACTAAGGTGTACATATCCTGTCAGCTAACCGAAATTCCGAAAGACCGAAGTTCTGTGGCTAAAATAAGATTCGAACATAGGACCGAAAATTTCATTTTAGCATTAAAGAGCTTCAGGATGAAATAGAAAGTTGAAACTTACACAGTTTGCAGTTCTTCAGAATTTCTTAATATATTTTGAGTCGTGACGTCATATGACGTCATGTGACGTCATAAGCATACATCTGAATTTTTTATTTAAAGGCAATGATTTCGACATGATGCCAGTTGTTCAGAATAATGAAAATTTCAGAGTTATGACAGAAATGGATGCGCTTTTGAAAAAAAGCATCTTCAGCACCCTATGACGTCATGTGACGTCAGAGCTTAAAATAGTGAAAAATGGTGTTCACGCTCTACAGCCGCCATTTATGGTCGAAGTTTCTTCAAATTTTCACAGATGATATATCTTGAAACTAAGATGTGTATATCCTTTCAACTAACCGAAATTCCGAAAGACCGAAGTTATGTGGCTTAAATAAGATTCGAACATAGGACCGAAAATTTCATTTTAGGATTAAAGAGCTTCAGGATGAAATAGAAAGTTGAAACTTACACAGCTTGTAGTTCTGCAGAATTTCTTAATATATTTTGAGTCGTGACGTCATATGACGTCATGTGACGTCATAAGCATACATCTTAATTTTAATTTGGGGCAATGATTTTGACATGATGCCAGTTGTTCAGAATAATGAAAATTTCAGAGTTATGACAGAAATAGATGCGCTTTTGAAAAAAAAGCATCTTCAGCACCCTATGACGTCATGTGACATCAGAGCTAAAAATAGTGAAAAATGGTGTTCACGCTCTACAGCCGCCATTTATGGTCGAATTTTCTTCAAATTTTCACAGATGGTATATCTTGAAACTAAGATATGTATATCCTTTAAGCTAACCGAAATTCCGAAAGACCGAAGTTCTGTGGCTGAAATAAGATTCGAACATAGGACCGAAAATTTCATTTTAGGATTAAAGAGCTTCAGAATGAGATAGAAAGTTGAAACTTACACAGTTTGCAGTTCT
>CM037777.1:40071726-40121726 GCA_021229015.1 Solen grandis | reverse complement strand
GGTAGTTGCTTTCGCAGGCATGGATCCAATGAAATGCGTAATCAGTAATTCATGAGTACAAAGTTTTGCTAACCAAGTATCCCATGGTCAAATAAGAAGCAAAGGGTATTGAGAGAATGTGGGTTTTCCGATGTTGAGCTCTGGTCCCTCTCAACAGATCCAGGATTTATCATGAAAAGACTTGTAAAAATTGTGCCAACAGCAGTGATCAACCTATCAACTTTTGGAAAGAACACTGCTATAGGACAAGGGTGTCCGCTATAAAGTATTTAAAGGCCCAGTCCCTGGGGCAATAAATGAAATACATGTACATGTATATGGAACTCAACTACATTTGTTTATTCAGTTTTTGAAGATGAAAGAATATTTGATGCTCATATTAAGTAGTTTTGCTAAAATATTCAAAAATGTATATATATGCAATAAGGCATTAGGGTTTTTCTCATTGACAAAAACCTTGGGGCAATTTTTACAGACAGTATGGTATGTACTAGTATTGTAACTTGTTGATTTGATCTAAAGGTGAGTATCTCAGAAAGATAGTGGGCATGGCTAGAATGTATACATTCTCCTGATAAAAGTTCACATAAAATAAAAGTAGAGTAAGAGGTCAGTGTGTGAATATATGTAGATCTTCTTTCTGACCTTTTGTTCAAGATAATAAATAAAAATCAGCAATACACAGGATATACCTGCAGGTATCCCGGTACCCTATTTTATGATGGTGTATTGATAAAGATTCTTGAATGCAACACTAACAACTCAGGTTATATATTCCTCTAACTGCTTCAAAATAAAATTTTCATGATAGTGGAACCATAAAGTATCCCTTTAATTCTTAAAGCACTGAAGGGGTTGTGGGGGTGAGGATAGGGCTGAGTAATTCATGTTGAGGTCAACTGATTACAAAGAGTATCACAAGAAAACCATTTTTTTTGTGTAAACCAGGTCAACCATTGTCTACCTGCTGTCCCAGTGTAGCTACTGGACAATCTGTAAGCCATATGTAATCTTTTGAACTCCTTAGTCAGTTTTCAGTGGTTGACTTTTAACACTAAGAGGACATGGGTTTTTGTGAGCAGCTGACCTAATCCCCTAAAAATTGGTAAAGATGGAATTTAAAGTTTCTGTGCAAAATCTGGAAATGTCTAATGTGTTTAGTCAGTTGTGGCCTTTCTATTATATTTTATGATGTAAGATGTTAGAACTGGAGACAAAGCATAATCACTAAGAACTTCATTCTTTACCTTGTGTATATTCATTTACAAAATATGACGTCATGAATATCAAGGAATTTAACCCTTTCCCTCATAGAGGAAACCATGAAAAGACCTATGCGAACAACATAAATCCAGATCAGCCTACGAAATGAGGACTTTATAATTAAATTTGGTAAGGTTTAACTGTGGTTTTCAGCAGATCAGGCTTTATGTGGTACCTATTGAGTGCGTCAAAATGAGTCTATATGAGGGAAAGGGTTAATGTTAAATGGTAATTCTATATGAAACCATGGATTTTTCGTTTCTGACTGTGTAGAAATTTAGTTATAATATTGTATGAAAAAACAGAGGAGACCCTGATCTTTGAAAGAGCTGTCTGATCTGGGTCTGTTCTGTTTGCATCTATTATGAGGTAAAGGGTTAATTTAATTAGCTTCTTTTTGTAATGTAAACTTGGACCAATTATTGTGATTTGAAAACCAAAGTATTAGGGAAAGGTGGCTGATCACTTACTGCATCAAATGTAACATGTCTGATCCAGAAGTGAGATTTTGAAAAATTGGAAAAACATGGAGACAGACATGGAGTAATGATAATCCATGATGTAAACTTGCTGACCATTTTTCATCCAGAAAACAAGAGAAAGACCCCCCACCCCTGAGCCCCGAGATATCTGACAAAATACCTAAGGGGTGGGATTTAACCCTTTCCCTCATAGAGGAAACCATGAAAAGACCTATGCGAACAACATAAAACCAGATCAGCCTGTGAGTAACTCGCAGGCTGATCAGGTTTTATGCTGTTCGCTGCTCCTCAGTGGTCTGGAAATGAGGACTTTATAATTAAATTTGGTAAGGTTTAACTTGGTTTTCTGCAGATCAGGCTTTATGTGGTACCTATTGAGTGTGTCAAAATGAGTCTATATGAGGGAAAGGGTTAAACAATAAATTTTACCAGTTGTCAGTAACCCTGGTGGGATAATGTTGATAGCAGCATATACACAGCATTGTACATAGAAGGACATTTTTATCTATTTATCTCACGGTGAATATCCTGTCAATAGACCTACTCTGGAATAACAAACACAGTGGTTTTTCTGAGTTCCATGTAGGTACAATCAGATTTTTACTGTTAGAAATGAATAAAGGTCCACATAGAATAATAATTTAATTACTGTTGTGTTGCATGCTTTTCAGCAACATTAGGGGATTAAATGGTTTTTCCATATAGGTACGAACAAGGTGTTCATGTAATTATTACTGAAAACCATGCAGCACAATAGTAATTCTATTATTATTCTTTGTGGACCTTTGTTCATTTCTAACGGTTCTACATGGAACTTGGAAAAAACACATACTCCTGAATTAAGAATATTTGGGAATTTCCCAGCTTATCCGGGTGTACAAACAAAGTTTCACAGTTACAACTTGTGGTGTTGCACTAATTCTGTGCACCGTGAGACTATAACGGTAAAAGTTTGTTTGTACCCCTGGATTAAATGGGAAAAAAACCCATTTGCCAAGTTCCGGTTAACATCTCTTCCAGAGTAGGTCTATTGTTTGTACCTACATGGAAAAACCCATTTATATGAGTTCTGATATCCCCTATTTGATATGGATCACTGAAATTGTTCAGGAGTTTACTTAAGGATTTGACTTTCACTTGCCCTGGGGACAAGTTACTTTGAACATCTACTTGCCCCCAGTGAAAACAGGTTGCCCGATTTTTAAGTTGGTGTTTGTTAATGTTTAAAACAAAATATGTGTAATATTAAGATGAATTATTGTTAATATGTATCAAACACAAGTGCAACTCACCCCTAATATAATGTAGAAAAAAAAATAAATTAAAAAAAGAAAGATTTTATTTACACAAATAAACTTGCCCGTCGGGCTATCTTCTTTGAAAAATCACTAGTCCACGGTGATTTTAACCCAGTGCGGGCAAGCGGGCGTCCACTTAAGAAAACCCCTGTTGTTTGGTAGTCTAGCTATCAGTAGACCTCTGTCCAGTATTAACAAAACACCTGAACAGATGGCATTGCCATAGGTATTATTTGTTTATTGTGTGCTATAAACCTCTCTTGAGATACCACAGCTGGTCACAATACCCTGACACCAGGCAAACCATTCTTGAATTACTCTTGCACACTGAGTACTCAAGAACTCAATCATAATACCGGTACCATTTAATGTGACTTTATGTTACAATCAAAGATCATACCCACAACCCTCTGCTTTTGGGCAGGGTTCCCCACCCCTTTTTAGCCCACCTGAGCAAAGCTCAGGGTGAGCTTTTGTGATCCTGTGAGTGTCAAGTGTGCGGTGTGTGTCGTGCGTCATCAACAATTTTAGTGTTTACACTCTAGCATCTTCATTTTTTTAGCAATCATCTTCAAACTTTATGACAATGTTGATGACCATAATGTCCCGATTGAGTTCGATTATGGCTGAGATGGGCAAATTAGGTCAGGAGTTATGCCCCTTTTAATATAAAAAAATGCAAAATTCACTTTGTTTACACTGTAGCATCTTCATTTTTTAGCAATCATCTTCAAACTTTATGACAATGTTTATGACCATAATGTCCCGATTGAGTTCGATAAATGGCTGAGATGGGCAAATTAGGTCAAGAGTTATGCCCCTTTTAATATAAAAAAAATGCAAGATTTTACTTTGTTTACACTCTATCATCTTCATTTTTTTTTTTAGCAATCATCTTCAAACTGCATGACAATGTTTTATGACCATAACGTCTCGATTGAGTTCAATTATGGCTGAGATGGGCCAATTAGTTCCGGAGTTATGCCCCTTTTATTTTAAAAAAATGCAAGATTTCACATTGTTTACACCCTGGTGTCTTCATTTTTTTAACAATCATCTTCAAACTTCAAGACAATGTTTATGACCATAATCTCTCGATTGAGTTTGATTATGGCTGAAATTGGCCTATTAGGTCAGGAGTTAAGCCCCTTTCAATATAGAAAAAGCCAGATTTCACTTTGTTTACACTCTAACATCTTTATTTCTTAAGCAATCATCATTCTCAGCTATTCAGGGCCATCTTGGCCCTCTTGTTTTGTATCAATAACCTGTAATAACCCTGGCTGCTCTTAGAACATGGTAAATAACTATTGATCCCCTTCTGCTGCCCCAATGCACACGTCATATTAATTACATGGTACATACACATCTTTAAGTTTGTATGAATGATTTCTATTATCTGTTTAATTTTCAGTGACAGAAAATTGATTTTGTTTTATTGTCTTGATTATAATTAAGACTGCATACATTTGTTTAACCTGTTTTGAGACATTCAATTTTATGATGTTGAGTTACCTCTATCTGGAAAATGTGATTATATCTTTAGTAACTATTCTAATCCTTGTCCATTAAATCAGGAAGTGGTATGTTAATCAAGTGCCAGTATTTCCTTTCCTTCTCGCAAAATAGCCATTTTTTGATGAGAAATGCATCTTCCTTTTTTCCATTCAAGTGGGCCTAAATTTTCTGGTGCGCTTTATATGTTGCTGCGCTGTTTTATACAGTACTTATTCATGTACTAAACCTTTAACTTCCACAGATATGTTTAAGGCTTTAAATGAATGTAGATTCACTTCATAATATATATCTCAAATCACCAACAGTAAGTAATAAACACTTCACAATGTGAATAAATACATTGCATGTGCTTTCACATCCTGTCTAGCTTGCATCAGTACAGCTGGTGTAGTTAGCGGTACTAAGTGAAACTTGGATCACTTCCTCAACATCACAATAAAGAACTCAATCTGAATGTTTGTCATTCAACTAGACTAAGTGTTCAAATCTTGATGTCTGTGATTAAAAGTAAAAAATAGATGGTGGTTTATTCTCAAATTTAAATGAAACTATTTAAAATGTATTATTTCAAATTTACTACTATGAAGAGGTATTGAAATTGAGTTTGTTCTCCTGGTGAGTGAGCACTGCAAATATACTGAGAACCTGAAATATATATGTGTTGTAATATGTAAGTTAAACTATTTAACCCTTTCCCTCATAGAGGAAACCAGGAAAAGACCTATGCGAACAGCATAAAACCAGATCAGCCAGCCTGCGAGTAACTCGCAGGCTGATCAGGTTTTATGCTGTTCGCTGCTCTTCAGTGGTCTGGAAATGAGGATTTTGTAATTAAATTTGGTAAGGTTTAACTGTGGTTTTCTGCAGATCAGGCTTTATGTGATACCTATTGAGTGCATCAAAATGAGTATATATGAGGGAAAGGGTTAATACATATACCTTTCTTTATCAAAGATATTCAGACTGGTCCTTGTGGCAGAGTGTTTAGAGCATCTGCATATAAGGGTAGTTGCAGGACTGGTTGGTCCGGTGTCAGTATAATGTGACCGGATGTGGTATCATATTGTATGAGCAAACAGAGAAGCTGTCTGATCTGGGTCTGCTCTGTTTGCCTATGCGTCAAACTGTGTATATATGAAGTTAAGGGCTAGGCAGGAGTCCTGGCCTTGTACCCAGGTATGAATTTCATACTCAGCCTCAAGGTATATCCATTAGTTTCTATAGGGATATGAGTGTGATACTCAAATATGAGGTTAATCTTTTACTTATTTTTGAGAATGTGCGGCATGGGTTCAAATTTTTGAAAAATTCCTTTGGAATTTCTAAGAATATTCTATACAAATATACATGTATTGGAGGACTTCATATTTTCAGAGGATTCTTAGTTCACTAGATCCTAGAGAGAATTCTTTCTAGTATATTACATAGAATGAAATGTACCAAACCATTTCAGGAGTGCCTGTTTCCAGTGTACTTCATGGCCATCTTGGCCGTGGTGCGGCTGACCTCTACCCAGGATCCTCTCCCACAGAAGGGCAACTTTCCAGAACTTGACCTGTACAACATGGTGGCCTCATCACCATTGGTCACTCCTCGACTTCTGGTCTCTCCAGATAATGCTGACATTCGGGCCATCATGACAGATGTCCGTCAGAGTATTCTAGACAAAACAAACTTTACGAATGTTCTTATTGAGTACTTTGCAAACAGAACAGAGGCAGAATTAGAGTTTGCTAAAAACAGCAGTGGAGTTTCGGCAGGAGTAATCTTTAATGTAACAGGCAATGGAAATTCTGTCTATGCTGTAAGATTTGGATCAGGAACGCTAGCAGTAACTGGGAATGATGGACTGTTTGCCACACAAGAAGGTTGTCGAAATAGCATTTATAATACTTACGAATGCAAGTGCAATTCTTATTTAATGTCTGGATTCGCACAGCTACAGAGCTACATTGATACTGCTCTGATACGCCAGGAGGCTGGAAGCCTCAATTTCACTGTGCCTAACATACGGGTACAGATGCTACCAAAACCAGCGTATCTCCGAGACACCTCCTATTTACAGATCATTTCCTCTATATACTTTGTCATCGCTTACTCGCCATTGGTAAATTTTCTGACCGTTGCACTCGTCTCAGAGAAAGAGAAAAAGATCAAGGAGGGAATGATGATGATGGGACTGAGGTCTTCGGTTTTCTGGTAAATACATTTTGAAATTTTATGTAGCTTTACTGGTATTTTATTTATTGTTAGTCCCATTATGGTGTTTAGACTGGAGGGGACTTTAGGTTTGCCCTCCATCTGTCTGTCCCTCTGTTTGTAAGTCTGTCCATCCGGATGTCAGAAAATCTGGATCCGAGATAACTTTAAAACCGTTTCAGATAATATTATGAAACTATATAATATATATAACTGTATATGAAAAGATGGCAGTATGGAGATTTTGCACGTCACTTTTTTTTAGCTTGACTTTTCGAAGAATATGAGAGCTATTGTAGTCACCCTTGCCTCGGCATCGGCTTGGCGTTGCAGCTTTTGGTTAAAGTTTTGCATGCAAGTTACTATCAACCTTATAGTATATCAACCTTATATCTCATTAATCATTTATGGTATTGACTTGAAAGTTAATGAATATGTTCAGGGGCATCAGATAACCAAGGTAGATAACTCTTGACTGAATTTAGTATAAATTATGGCCCCTTTTTCACTTAGAAAATTTGGTTAAAGTTTTGCATGCAATAGAAAATTTGGTTAAAGTTTTGCATGCAAGCTACTATCCAGCTTGTATCTCAATAACCATTCATTTGTATTGACTTGAAAGTTTGCGAATATGTTTAGGGGCATCAGACAACCAAGGTAGATAACTCCTTGATGGAATATATTACAAATTATGGCCCCTTTTTAACTTAAATTTTGGTTAAAGTTTTGCATGCAAGGTAGTTTCATGCTTATATTTCTGCAGCCAGGCATGGGTTTGATTTGAAACTTCTTTAATATATTTAGGGGTATCATACTATCAAGGAACATACCTTAACAATTGATGGAATATATTACAAATTATGGCCCTTTTTTTGAAATTAGATGTTTTGGTTAAAGTTTTGCATGCAAGGAGTTTCATGCTTATATTTCTATAACCAGGCATTGGTTTGATTTGAAACTTCTTTAATATGTTCATTGGTATCATACTATAGTGGCAAATAGTTTTTGACTGAAAATAATACAGATTAGGGCCGCTTTTTAATTTAGGTTAATTTTGGTTAACGTTTTGCATGCAAGCTACTATCCAGCTTATATCTCAGAAATTGTTTATGGTACAGACTAGAAAGTTTAAGAGTGTGTTCAAGGGCAACAGAAAACCAAGGAGGATAACTCTTGGACTGTATTTTATGCAAATTATGGCCCTTTTCTTGGATTCTTTGTTAAAGTTTTGCATGCACAGTGTTATTATGCTTATGTCTCAGTAGCTAGGCATGGGGTTGATTTTAGACTATTTAGGGGTATAAAACTATCAAGGTATATCATTTTTGACTATTATTATATACAGGGTATATGAAGAGCAAGAATTGAAATAGATTTCATTTGATATACCAACAAGCATTTTGAATAGTCGAGCGTGCTATCCTCTGACAGCTCTTGTTGTTTTTTTTAACCAAAATTCTGGTTGCTATGGTAACAGAAAAAGTATGCACCTCACTGGTAGGAGACTCATGTGTTGCATGCAACACTTGTTACTCGTTAATTAAAATTATTCATTGGGTGAACCAGTACCAAAGGCATTGCAGACAGGTGGTCAGATAGCATAGTTGTGATATGCTGGCTTTTCTCTATTATAGCCTGTTTTTTTTTATCCACGATCAGTTAGACATTGTATATGACAGGGTATTTTTGGTCTCCCACTCACACGCGTGGGTTTTGTCCGGATATTCTGGTTTCCTTCCACATCATGGAACATGCAAACACCACTATCAGTGCCAGTAAGAAGATTTTCTTAAGCGATACAGTATCACTTTCTACCCAAGCAAAAAAAGGTTTTTAGAGACATTAAAGATTAAGGACATTAACCCTTTCCCTCATATAGATTCATTTTGACGCACTCAATAGGTACCACATAAAGCTTGATCTGCAGAAAACCACAGTTAAACCTTACCAAATTTAATTACAAAATCCTCATTTCCAGACCACTGAGGAGCAGCGAACAGCATAAAACTTGATCAGCCTGCGAGTTACTCGCAGGCTGATCTGGTTTTATGCTGTTCGCATAGGTCTTTTCATGGTATCCTCTATGAGGGAAAGGGTTAAGGATTGGTTAGCAGTTTGCAACATATTCCTTTGATCAGTAGGGGTATTGAAATACTTAAATGTCAAATGTTGCAGATGCTATCATGGTTTTAGACCATAAATGTATTTACTAAACATATTATGAGTATGTCTCAAGTTTTGCTCAGGTGAGCTATTGTGACTGATGAATGTTCGGCGTCCGTCGTCCGTTGTCAATATTTAACTTAAAACGACATTTCCTCCATGCCAATTTTAAAGAAACTTCACAGGAATGTTTCTTGGGTGAAGCCCTTTCATAGTTGTTCAAAGAATTTGATTCCATGCAGAACTCTGGTTGCCATGGCAACAGAAAGAAAAACATGAACATTTTGAAAATCTTCTCCTCAAAAACTACTGGCAAGATTTCAAAGTTATTTGGTACAGATGTTCCTTAGGTCACTCTCTACCAAGATTGTTCAAATTATTTTGATCCAATGAAAATGGCTGCCAGGGGGCGGAGCCCATTTTCCTTATATGTATATAATTAAAACTTCAAATATCTTCTCTAAAAGTATTGGCTGGATTTCAAAGTTATTTGGCATAGATGTTCCTTGGGTCACTCTCTATCAAGTTTGTTCAAATTATTTTGATCCATTGAAAAACATGGCCGCCATGGGGCGGAGCCCATTTTCCTTATATGAATATAGCACAAATTTGAAAAATCTTCTTGGCCAAAATTACTGGTTGGATTACAAAGTTATGTGGCACAGATGTTCCTTAGGTCACTCTCTACCAAGATTGTTCAAATTATTTTGATCCATTAAAAAACATGGTTGCCAGGGGGCAGAGCCCGTTTTCCTTATATGAATATAGTACAAATTTGAAAATTCTTCTTGTCCTAAAGTACTCACTCGATTTATGGCTGGCAGAGGGCAGAGACTATTTTCCATAATATCATAAGATATTTTCTGTTTCTTTTCCTCCCACTCATGCCTGGTTCTCAGGTGAGCGACCCTGAGGGCCATCATGGCCCTCTTGTTTTTTTTTTTATAAAGATCCTGTTTCTCAAACTATCTAGTTTATTACCAGTATATAAAGGGGGTAAATACCTACCAAAGTACCAATAAAGACAATTTATCAATTATTTATTTTATTATCAATTTATTATTATTTCTAAGAATAAAACTCACTGATTTCTTAATTACATGTAGTTGAGTGAAAAACTTATTTTTGAATATGGCCCCAAATCTTTATAAGGCAAAGCCTTGCTGGTACTCAAATATGCACTGAACTATGTAAGTCATCAGGATACCTCCTGGGATTGTGTAAAATACTCTTTTTTTTTTTCATTTAAACTTAATTTTGTTGAATTGATTTGTTTTAAAACTTATTTTGTGAGTACATTTATTTATGAAATTGTCCTCTAGAAAACAAAAGGTCAAATAAATAGAACTTTTTGTTATGTTGGTGGATATTCATGGATAAAATCACCAATAAAATCATTCATGAACATTAATTTTCCCAGCTTCAATATTTGAAAAAATATAACATTATAAGATATATATGGGACTTCTGCTGGTTCAAGAAATATGATGAAATGGACTGGTTTTTCTTATTTCAGGACATCTTGGGGTGTTGTGTATACAGTTATGGTCATCTTGATTACAGCCGTTGTCACCATCATTGCTGTTGCCTCCAGTTTCTTCTCCCATAGCAACGTCTTTTTGTTCTTCATTGTGCTTTTCCTGTATGGAATGTCAATCATCTCTCTCTCCTTCCTCGTAACACCTTTCTTCAACAAAGCACAGGTAAGTTTCATTGATACCGAGGTAAAAGAACAGGTCCCACTTAGCGTATTCTCCTATAGCTAAATCCCTGTCCGTGGCATACCAAAGTTGTAAACAATGATAATGGTATATTTCACATGTGCTTGGTGGCCAGTACCCAATAAGGGTAGGTCCAGAAAGACTGGCCCAGTGTCTAGCTGGCGTGCGTTCATTATAACAAACCGTATGCAACCGGTCGCTTACAGTCAGCTATGGAGTTGTCTTAGGACCATATAGCATGCTGTTCACGTGCTCCTTATGCTGTACATAGGTACCTATACGTCAATATCATGGTTTATGACACCGAGGCAGTTTCATAGCTGACTGTAGGCATATGGTTGCATATGGTTTGCCATACTTGATGCACGCCAGATATGACTTGGTGTGGTAGTATCATGCCACTTGTTAACAGTGTGATATCACAGTGAGGCGGCTATATATCTGTCTGATATAGACAAAATGTCTTAAAATGTCTTTGAAATAGGAATATATCCATATTTGGATACAAAATTGAGAAATTTAAAAGATTTGGAAAAAGATACTCAAATAAAGTACTCTGATTGGCTAAGAAATTGGGTCAGTCTGTCTGATCATAGATGTTGCTTTTATTGTGTGTTTCAGACTGCAGGAGGTCTAACAAGTTTTGCGACAATGCTGATAAGCCTGTTGTACTTGGCGGTGAGCCTGACACGGACAGTGCAGGAGGGGACAGGCAGTGTATCATACTCCATACCTGTGTATGGACGCTGGCTACTCTGTCTTCTCTCACCTGTAGCAGTGTCTCTTGGCATTGATCAGGTACAGTCCATTTATAATTGTCCTTGACTGACAGATTAAACCTTACCATGCTAAATTTATTAACCTTTCCCTCATATAGACTCATTTTGACGCACTCAATAGGTACCATTTATAATTGACCTTGACTGACAGATTAAACCTTACCATGCTAAATTTATTAATTGGATTTGTCATTTTTTCATTTTGGACTGTACCGTTAGTTGCTAATTGGGAAGCTTGCTGAAAATTTATTGACTGAATAGCAACAGTGCAGACCATGATCAGACTGCATAGATGTGCAGGCTGATCTTTGCCTACACTGGTTGCAAAGGCATTCACAAGTACCCACAGTATTGTAAGGGTTAAAGATGAACTTGTAAAACACTAATCCAAAGAGTTGTTATAAGGTGATATTTGCAATACCAGTTTCCACACAGTCTGTGTGGCAAAGAAAAATTCATATACCATTTCAAGTTCATTTAATTGATATTCATTAAGTCAAAAATTTATACATGAATATTCATGAGGTCAAGGATTAATGTTTCTGAGTCAAGGCATTGTTAAGAGATAATAATCACCATTAATCAGGAATTATTGCTGCTTTCTAGACATGTTTTGAATATATGTTCATAATTGGTGATTTTGTCATCCACTTAAATTCAGATTGATATGTTTTAGATGCATACAGGTACTTCTGATATTGATGAAGACTAAACAAGTTTTGTCATTGTTTCCAGGCATTGTTCCTAGATTTCCGAGGTGGTATGACATTTGAAACAGCTGGACATGGAGAATTCCCGCTAACTGCTCCTATTGTGATGTTACTAGTGGATACCATCCTCTATTTCCTATTAGCAGTCTACTTTGATCAAGTAATACCAGGTAGTGTGAAGTCATTGGTATCCATGGAAATCAGTTTATGTCAATATTACCCTAGGGGACTCATTCATTTAGTGTGAACCTTACTTTTTCTAAAACATGATTCTATGATTATATTATTGAGGGATGACCACAAAACTGCTCCATCTTTTCTATTTTTATATACACTTAGAACAGTTTTATAGTTAGCACTCAGTGTATAAACATGAAATTGCTTTTAATGCAAATTAAATTATTGAAACTTAACATCTACACAATGACAGTTTACAGTAAACCTGGGTTCCTATTCCATGAAACTTCATAATTTCTGGTTAAGGTCATTGTAGGCTTTAACAAGATTATTGTGAATATATATAGGAATCTCAAGAAGTGTTTACACCAAACAGTAGGAGATTTTAACAACTTATTAACACAAACTGATTTTGATCAACAGTAGAATTTTCAATTGAATTTTATTTCTTGAAGTAGTTAAAAAGATGTACTTGGAGTCACATGATTTGTCTAAAAATTGATCATGATCAAGTGACTGAGTGAAGATAGTGCAGAGCGAGTGAAAAAACTGAATATTTCTTTGTATTTTATTTTACTTATAATAATTTTAGGAATTTTACACCCCAGTAAGTACATTAAAAAAATCTAATCAATCATCAAGATAAATGGTGGTTGTATTACCGTGGTATTTAGCTTTCAGAAATAAGTTACGAATACAAGAAGAAGCACTCACATGAAAAATTTATCTTTCAGTAATCCTCAACATTTCATTGATAAAATAAATGATTGTGACTTCTCTCGAACAATTACTTCTTAACAAAAAATATTGACAATGTAAACACTACATACTAGTAGGATATTTAAGCACTTTCTTGGTAGGTTATTGTCAATGCATATATAAACTTCATCCCCTAGTATTTTTTAGATCAAATTTCATCATAATAAATTTTCTGTGATGTTCATTGTGCTGTCCTGCAACATTTAGAATGATTTTTAATTATGTTGTATATATTTATTTTTTACTTATTGTTTCGAAGTAAGTCAGGCAGAAAATATCTTAAATTTCCATATAATTTTGGTTGTTAAAAGGGCATTTTAGAAGAAATGCAAAATCTCACTTGGAAATAGCACATACCTAAGGTTCAAAGTTTGACAGATAGCACATAGTAAGTGTTTACTTCCTGTATACAAATGATATTGAGGCAAATTTTACAAGACCTTTATTCTTGTTATTTCTGAATACCCGGTAATATATGACCATCGGTAATACCCTACCTGAGTATATATATAGCTGTTAAGTCACGTCAGAAATCAAATTACAAGAAATTGCAAGAACTGCTGGTAATTAATGAAGGATTATATCAGTGACATAGAAAAATCTGCATTGCTTAATTGACCCATAAAATTTGACCAGGCTCAGATTCCAGCAACCATACTTAGCATAGAGTAATATTTAAATACCTAGGAGTGTATTTCATTGATCTTGTTTCATTTATGAAAATACCATGATATATCATTTTTTAACAAATGTTCGTCATAAAAAGGGAAATGGTGGAATGCTTCTCGCAATATTAGAATTTAAGTATATGTATTACTTAGCTCTAAGTGTTGTTGAAAGATTTCTAACTCGTTCTCAACAAACGTGTATCTTTTCAGGTGACTACGGCCCTCGCCACAAGCCCTACTTTTGTTTCACTCGAAATTTCTGGTTCCCTAAGAAGAGAACTAGCTCTGTGGTGTACACCCAGAATGTGTCCATAGACAATCTGACTGATAATGGAGTACCATTTGAACATGAAGATGTGGAACCAGTCCCTGCTTCAATGGCAGACAGACTTGCTGTCAAGTATGTATCTATTCACTCTTGCTGTCAGATTTGGAGTATCACTGTTTTAATTGTTTGTTTAAGATTTATATAACAATTCACAAAATTTACATGAGTTTTCTTTGTCAGATAGGACCTTTACATCTTTTGATAGTAGATGGAAAACATTGAAATAATACTTGTAACTTTCTTTTGTGTTCAAATTCAGGTTGCAAAGATTTTATGTATTATAGGAGATATTCCATAAAGGCAGTGGTAAATTATAGCCTATATTAATAAAATTTTCATGTAATATAATAAGAAAGCATTTCACTATTAAAATGTGTTGTTGTCTAGTATATTCACTGTTAATTATTGCTGAATGGGATTAAAGAGTTGTTTTTTTCTTTAAGAATATCAATTATTATTTTTATAATATAACATAATTACTATTTATATTTGCAGGGTCGTCAATCTGACAAAAATATTTAAGAAGAAAAAAGATGAGACAGTCACAGCTGTGAATGGTATTATGGCTTATATTTGTGTTGTGTAATTAGGTCACTATTATTTCTATATAGGGGAAACATACTTTTTTGTGTAAGCAGAGGTGACACATATGGATCACTTTTCCATCGTCTGTCTGTCCATCACACTTTTCCATCACAATTCAGCAGGTGACACATGTGTTCCGGGGCCGCCGTTTCAGTCGTGGACTACAAATCTCTCAGCACCTCACCACTGTGGGTTCGAATCCCGGTAGGGACTTCGGATTTTTCATGTGAGGAAGCCCTCCAGCTGGCTTGCGGTAGGTCAGTGGTTCTACCCGGGTACCTCTGTATACTCGGGGTCTTCCTCCACCTGTAACTAGCTGGACATCACTATATGATTGAAATACTATCGCAGCGACGATCAACCCCAATACAAAACAACACATGTGTTCCAAAGAACGCTCTTGTTGCTTGTGTGATCTATGCATCTGTCAGTCTGTCTGCCACACATTATGTCTACTCTGTATCTCCTAATCCCTGGCCAGTTATCAAACTACTCAAATATCAACCACAGTGAGACGATGAGCAGAGTGAAGGTTTCATTTATTTGACTTCTAGGTCAATGTAACCTTGAGAGGTCATTGTGGGTATAATATGTCTGTCCTGTCTCTAACGTCTATATGGATTTTGATAAAACATGCCAAGAATGGAAACAACAGGGAGATGTTTCAGTCTTGTGATTTCAAGGTCAAGTTAATCATGAGAAGTCATAATGTGTATGTATGTTCTGTATCTCTTAATTCTCGGTCTGAATTTTGATAAAACTTGGCAAATATAACAATAACAGGGAGATGATGTGCAGAGTAATGTGTTTGTCATGTTACTTCAAGATCAAAGACACACTGAAAGGTCAATTTTGTAATGAGTGCTGATGTGGAAATGGGGTGGAAGGGGAAGAAGGAAACAAATCTATAGTTTCCATATTACTGTGTGCAAAGTCACATAGATTTAGTTACATTGTGACTAGCATCGCTTATTTTGTGGTGACATAGATGTATACTATTGATATTTAATTTTTTCTCAAGATATAAAAAAAAAAGATTGTATCGATTATGAATTACATATATCTTAGTTTATTAAAATCTTCATGCTTGCTCAATATTTTGTATCTTTGTATGGGCAGTGTTTGTGTTTCCATGGACAGGTTTATCACTGGACATCTATGAGGGTCAGATAACGGCCATCCTCGGCCACAACGGTGCAGGCAAGACCACCCTGATGAACATCTTGACCGGAATGACCGCCCCGACATCAGGACAAGCCACTGTGCTGGGTCTGGTAAGTCATAACACAGTTATGTAGACCATACATCTAGCACCTGGTTTCAGAGGTGGTCAAGCTCAAATGATGGAGCTGATGTAGGGAAACTCAAGTCAGTTCTTCTTGTTATGTTGTTTTAATTGCTTTTTTTTTTCAGGATCAAGGATTGAGTAGGAACAAGTTTATATTGCCCAAAATTTCCTGGATGGGGGCCAGGGGTTTGGTCAAACCCCCACCCACCTCTCTAAATCTACCTTGACTTGACTATTTGAGTTTACTGTCGCTTCGACAGTATTTCAGTCATATAGCAACGTCAAGCTAATTACAGGTGGAGGAATACCCCGAATTCTCGGAGGCATCCGGGTAGAACCACCGACCTACCGCAAGGCTTCCTCACATGAAAATCTGAATGGCCCTGCTGGGATTCGAACCCACGCGGTGAGGGGCTGAGTGAGTGTTTAAGTCAGCGACTTTACCCTCTGGGCCACGGAGGCCCCTCTATTTCTGCACATGTAGACTTTTACTACATATACATACATGATTACTGCTACTTTATTTGTTGGAAGAAAAACACTGTAATGACCTGAAAGTCCCTGGTTGGAGACACACCTTTACATTTATGATTTTTTAAATCTTTTTAGTTTTACATAGATTTTTAAAAATCACTCACCAGCTCTCTGATATAAGTAAGAAAGATGTTGGTTGCTAGGAGATGGTTGTTTGGAGTCATCTAGAATACCTGGCGGCAATATATATTTCAGAGGTTTACTTAAGGATTTGACTTTCACTTGTTCAGGGGGCAAGTTACTTTGAACATCTACTAGCCCCCATTGAAAACAGGTGGCCCGATCTTGAAGCTAGTTGGTGTTTGTTAATGTTTAGAACTAAATATATGCAATATTAAGGTGGATTTTAGTTAATATGTATCAAAGACAATTTGCAAGCATTTTACCCCTGATATACTATAGAAAATAAAAAAAAAGAAAGATTTCATTTACATAAATAAACTTGCCCGCCGGGCTATCTTCTTTGAAAAATCATTTTCCCACAGTGATTTTAACCGGCGCCGGCAAGTGGGCGTCCACTTAAGAAAACCCCTGTATTTTGTATAAACAAAGTTAATGAATAATGGCATGTAACTTATGTACAATCAATCAATGAACAATTCAAATCAACCAATTATCAATTAGCCAATCAATCATTAAGTCAACACATTACTAGTGTCACTGGTTGAAATTAATATGCATTCTATATAAATTTGAGTCAGATTGCAATTAATGGACTGCTCTGAAGTTTACCCTATCTTTGTCTTTTCATCAGGATGTTTCTAATGCACATGAGATATCGAGGCTGCGTGAGATGACAGGAGTGTGCCCACAACACAACATCCTGTTTGATGACCTGACATGCACTGAACATCTGAGACTGTTTGCTGGCATAAAAGGTGTCCCAAGCAATCAAGTTGAGAAAGAGGTCTGCTAATGTCCAAATTCATGCATTAAAAGTAATCATTGCAAATAATAGTTTGAGCAGGATAGTTTGCACTTGGAGTAAAGCAGTATAAATTTTTAACTGTGAAAACAATAACAAAACAATATTACTGTACATGACCTAAATCATCAATATCCAAATAGTATCATGTTTTTATCAGATTGCCATGGAAACCATGATATTCATTTCAGATCACAACAGCCCTGGACAGTGTTGATTTGAAGGACCAGGCTGAGGTTCAGTCTAAAAACCTTAGTGGAGGCCAGAAACGGAAGCTCAGTGTTGCTATAGCAATCATTGGGGATCCAAAGGTGAAAAAAAACTGTTAGCTGATCTCTGAATGCTTTCCAATCACAAATGATTGTTTTTCTCATTTTTGTGTTGCCTGGTTAGTATAGCACACACACATACACGCAGGGATTTTTCTGTCTGTCTGCATGGTCATTACTGTCACACTCTTCATTATGTTGCCCTTTAGGTAACTTATCTAACATGAAGTTGGAGAGCAGCAGGTGTCACAAATGTTCTTACGAACACTTATTTTGTGTCACATTTTTCTCTCCTCGTTAAAAGTTTTATTTGTTTTCTTGATTTATTTCAAGCAAGTATTTTTAATTTATCTTTTTAGCTCACATGAGCACAACGTGCTCAAGGTGAGCTTTTCTGATCGCCTTTTGTCCGGCGTCCGTCGTCCGTGCGTGCGTGCGTGCGTCCGGCGTCAACAATTGCTTCAAACAACATCTCCTCCTAAACGGCTTGGTCAATTTGAAAAATATTTTGCAGGAATGTTCCTTGGATGAAGCTCTACTAAAGTTGTATAAATGGTTCTGGTCCATCGCATAATTAGGTCACAGGAGCTAAAAATAGATTTTAAAAATGAAAATTTAAAAAATCTTCTTCTCTGAAACCACAAGGCCTAGCCTTTTGATTTTTAGTATGTAGCATGATCTTATGGGCCACTACCAAGATTGTACAAATCATAGCCCTATGGTGATAAATGACCCCGCACCAGGGGTCACTTGTTTTACATAGAGTTATATAGAAAAATCTTAAAAAATCTTCTTCTATGAATCCATAAGGCCTAGAGCTTAGATATTTGGTATGTAGCATCATCTTATGGGCCACTACCAAGATTGTACAAATCATAGCCCTATGGTGATAAATGACCCCGCACCAGGGGTCACTTGTTTTACATAGAGTTATATAGGAAAATCTTAAAAAATCTTCTTCCATGAATGCATAAGGCCTAGAGCTTAGATATTTGGTATGTAGCATCATCTTATGGGCCACTACCAAGATTGTACAAATCATAGCCCAATGGTGATAAATGACCCCGCACCAGGGGTCACTTGTTTTACATAGAGTTATATAGGAAAATCTTAAAAAAATCTTCTTCCATGAATGCATAAGGCCTAGAGCTAAGATATTTGGTATGTAGCATCATCTTATGGGCCACTACCAAGATTGTACAAATCATAGCCCAATTGTGATAAATGACCCCACACCAGGGGTCACTTGTTTTACATAGAGTTAAATAGGAAAATCTTAAAAAATCTTCTTCTATGAATCAATAAGGCCTAGAGCTAAGATTTTTGGTATGTAGTAGCATCTAATGGTTCATTACAAAGATTTTCAAAGTCTTGGCCCTACGGTGATAAATGACCCTGCGCCCAAGTCTTCTCTGAAACCATATGGCCCATTGCTTAGGTATTTGGTGTGTAGTATTGTCAGGGGTAAAATGTTTTAGATTAAGTTATATCAGAATCCTTGTCTGTTTAAAAACCTTGACATCAGTTGAAGCAATGGTACTCAGGTGAGCGATTCAGGGCCATCATGGCCCTCTTGTTTTCTGAGTATTAAATTTCTAGATGAGGGGTTTTATAACTAAATCATAGCCTAAACTGAGATTTTAAGAGTTTCATTTTACTGTTTACAGATTATTTTCCTGGATGAACCTACTGCAGGGATGGATCCATACTCAAGGCGCCACCTATGGAAAATTTTGAAGGAAAAAAGGCAAGGGCGGATAATTCTACTCACTACCCATTTCATGGATGAAGCAGATATTCTTGCTGGTACTTATAACTTTTTATGTTATTATTATTTTAAATTAAAAATAAAGTTGAAAAAAAAGACATTTAATGGTCACCTCATGCATGAATGGGGACTCTAATGAATTGTTTCCAAAAATATCTCAAACCAATCTAAACAAACCATTCATCTTCGGCTGTTAATTGGAGAGAAATGAACAGATTGAGGATGTCTGACAATGCTATACTCAGTTTTTCATCTGTTTACAGACAGGAAAGCCATTGTGAACAAGGGATCCCTGAGAAGTTGTGGCTCATCTTTATTCCTGAAGAACAGATTTGGTCTGGGATATCACTTGAAGTAAGGATCTTTCAGTACAAGTATCTCAAATGACTCGGGCTAAAAGCTTATACTAACTCAAGCTCAAAGCTGAAATACTAGCTCACTTTATCCAGTTAAATTAATGGGGTTTGCGTTATTCAGAGTTTCTCCTATAATTTCATGTACCCCTATATCCATGTGTACTGGTATACCTAAACAGAAGATAATGAATTTAGAGGAGGAATTATGTATAGGCTGTAAATTGATGAATTCCATGGTCATGTAGTGGCCATTTTATACTGGTAAATCATAAATACATTGATATCTCATAGATTGGTTTATAGTAAATAATTCTATGCTGTGATAGAGTATATACGGTATATTGCCATTTGGCAAGTGTTTTAAACTTTATACTGCATTATTGAAGCACATTATTTTCCTCTGGTAATCAAATTCTCCATATGATTGAAACGTTTTTGTAATGATGTGAAAATTTCAAAGGCAAATTAAGGCACATTCTCAACAGAAAATATGTTGGAAATTTTTATTTCAGCATGGTAGTAGAGCAGGACTGTGAGACAGACAAGATCGGTTCCCTTGTGTCCAGTATTGTCCCAGGGGCTGCGGTCAACAGGGTTCATGGCAATGAGCTGGACATTACTATGCCTCACTCCAGTGTGTCCACATTTGCAGGTCAGTATGACCCTTAATTATACCAGCCAGGTGTGTAAAATTCTGCTCACCTGCTCGCCATTGCGAGTGAGCATTAGTGAAACATTTCTTTGTATTTTTCTTTATTTATTGTAGTAGAGGTATAAAAATGACACTTGTACTATCTTACCATTAAGCTAGCTTTTGTGGCGATGTGGTAGAGTGTCCGATTTGCTTACCAGAGGTCCCGAATTTGATTCCAGCTTGGGACAGAAGGAATTTGCTTGGTTACATAACTATTTAAATTTTGGGAAGGTGAATGATAATTTTTAGGAATATTTCATAAGATCCATGTTTTTCTTCAACAAGTCAGTCTTAAGATTCTTTGGGATACTGTTAGCCCTTTGCAACACAGGCTATTGTGTAAAGAATTATACAGAGGCCTCTGTTGCGGAGAGGGTAAAGTCGCTGACTTTAACACTCACTCAGCCCCTCACCACGTGGGTTCAAAACCCGGCATGGTTATTTGGATTTTCATGTGAGGAAGTCTTCCAGTTGGCTTGCGGTAGGTCGGTGGTTCTAACCGGATGCCTCTGTGCATTCGGGGTCTTCCTCCACCTGTTATTAGCTGGACGTCGCTATATGACTGAAATACTGTCGAAGCGACGGTAAACTCAAATAGTCAAGTCAAGTCAAAGAATTATACAACTTGTATAAAGCAAGACTTATGGTACCTGTGAACATTTGTGAACTGATCAGGTTTTTAAAAGAATTTTTTTTTTTATTTTTTTGATAAAGGTCGGAGGAAAAACTGGCATCGGCATTCTGGACCAGAACTTTTTTTATGGTTAAGTTATTTTAAAATTGGCACTATTGTTAAGCATGATCATGATGAGACGGTGTGCAAGCAAATGATCCAAGTACATACTTATAGTTTGAAGGTAAAAAATGGGAAGATTATGGAAAATCTGGTTTTGTGGAACTTCAACAACACTTATATACTGGATGTTGGAGAGAAATACCATAAATCCTCATCATACTGAAAGTTGCTATCAGTTTTACACTTAACCTCATATAGACACATTTTCATGCTTTGGCAAACAGAACAAACCTTACTTTCAGGTGCTTGCAGATGATGATCTAGCAGAAGGTTGTGTCCCCATCCTTTTGTGCTAGATCCGTGTTTCTAAAAAAATGTCTCTGTTTACTTTTACAAATTCAAATTCAGATTCTAAACCTTCTGCATGGCAATGAAAAATCATTTGTTTCATACACGATTTTAAGATCATAATCATCAAGTCATAAATTTGTACGTGAATATTGATTTGTGGTGTAAAATGGTGAGAGTGAGTGATGAATGAGGCATCTTGCATTAGCAGTTACCCAGCATTCTGATTCCTAGTTTCATTTTTGTGTCACCTGCTGTAAGCAGAGGTGACACATAGTAATAGCTTCTCTTTCATCTGTATGAATGTCTGTCAGTCCATCTGTTTGTCACACTTTATCCATCACACTTTAAAAAGGCGACACATGTGTTTGATGGAACATTTCTTGTTATCATACAAGAAGTATACCCTCGCTTCACAGAAGTGGGGCCATATAGGAATCCCCTCCCCTCCTGTCACGTCCAGTCCTACACTGACATTGTTGACAAGGTGGGATGCTGGGGTATTAATCACCTTCAGTGATACTTCTAGTTGGCTTCTGTGTAGCAAATGTAATACACAAATGTAGCATTTAATTAATTAAAGTCAATAGTAAGCATCAGAGGACTCTTGTGTGATTGTTCTCTTGTTGTTTTTTTCAGGACAGAAATTATAACCTTTTCAGATATGACTTGATCCTAGAGACCCCCCAAAATATTGATATTGGCAAAAAATGTTGCTACACCTAGTATCCTTTACTTTAAGGAAAAATTGTGATATAGAAAGTTAAGCCTTTTCATGCTGCTTTAAGTAGTAGTGTAGTCAAAGAGTCCTGGTGTATAGTAATCTCTCATTGATAATCATAATTGTATCCTTGTGGAGAAATGTTTACTTTTTCTATTTGAAAACATTCTCATAACTCAATTACACTATTGTCTTTTGGTTAAAGTTTTGTATTTTTTGTGTAACGCTCTTTAACCTCTGTATATTACAGATCTTTTCCAAACCCTAGAGAATGACTCCAAAAGGTCATCACTGGGTATAAAGAACTATGGAGTTGCTATGACAACCTTGGAGGAGGTGTTCCTGAAATTAGGTAATGGGTTGACCAGATCTATTAGAGGATCTCTCTCTTTTTCTCTCTGGCTCACTTTTTATGCCCCCGAGATCTGTGATTGGGGGCAAATTGTTTTTGCCCTGTTTGTTTGTTGGTTTGTCAGCAACTTTAACATTGGCCATAACTTAAAACTATAAAAGGTATTTACTTGAAACTTCATATATGAATTCAATGCAACTAGGAAAAGTGCAATGACTAAGAATCATTACTCTACCCGGCCAACTTTTTGAATTATCTCCCTTTTTAATTTTTATTGTTCAACTTTTGTTGTGAGCATAACTCATAAACTATACAAGGTATTGACTTAAAACTCAATATATATAGATATAATAATATATAGATGGTGAGATTTGGAAGTACAGCAACCAAGAATCGTAACTCTACATGGACCAGTTTTTGAATTATCTCCCTTTAATTTTACAATGAACTTATTTACTATATACTTGAAAACTATACAAGGTATTGTCTTGAAACTTCATATATAAGTAGATGACAACTAGGAATAGTGTAGTGATTGAGAACCATAACTCTGCCAAGTCTGGTTTTAATTATTTCCCTTTATTTTTTTAAAGATTTTTTTGGGGAGCAAAACTCATGAACAAAAGACAACAAAGATTTGAAACTTGAAACATAATATGCTCTGCCTGGTCTGATTATCTCCCTTTATTTTATATATCAATTTTTGTCTAGAACATAACTCCTGAACTATTCAAGGTATTGGTTTTAAATAGATAGTGAGTAGCAGAAGTGTAATGATTAAGAAACAGAACATTATTTGACATCTGACCTGCTCAGATGGGGGCATAGTATTTTTCAAAACACATCTTTTTTTTAATCTTTACATCAAGCTCCCATTCATAGCAATATTTTTTTAAAAGTGAAATTGGTTGCTGAAATTGATTACATACGGTATGCCCGATTTTATGTCAAAATAAAAAAAATGGCAGTAAATCAAAAATACCTTTGTAAAGAAAAATGCATGATTCATCAAAATTAATAGTGTATTGCGCACTATTCAAGTAGTTCTATTTTTTTTTCATTGCCATATAATTTATGCTCCATACCTCAGTTCTACAGGAAAAGTGGCATGTTTGTTTATCATGTATCACAGCCTTGACTTTAATGGACCTTTATTTCTCATACAGAGGAAGACCTGGAGCAGATAGATCTATCAGAGGAGGAAGACCATAATGAAAGTCTGAAGACCAAAATCTTATCTGAGAGTCACAATCAGTATTCTTCAATAGATATGGATGGATCAAATCCCTCAGACTCCGTTGTGTGCACATCAGGCCGTGAGCTCATAAAACAGAGGCTGCGATGTATGGTTTATCTCAGGTTACGTCAAGTCCTTCGAAACGGTACCTCTGTGACCATGCAGCTAATTTTTCCAGTAGTGATGGTCATACTTGGACTTGTGTTCGCTAAAGTCTTGCCCCAACCAGACAGCAGTGACCTGGTAGATAAGCCAGCATTTGAAGTCTCCCCCAAGTATTACACCAGTACCAAGGTGAACACAGGACAGTCCTTTCCTTACAACACGGTCCCAAGGTTACTCATCAGAGATCTAGCCAGTAAGTAAACACAGAGCCTGAGTTTCTCATGACATCTCATTTTGAAATTTTCATCAACTCAAGTATCTCAATTTCTTTATCACTACTATCTTTTTTTTTTACAGTCATTGAAGAAATTTACAAAAACAATTCTTTTCTCTTGGTTAATAATAAAGAAAGCAATTCAAGTTGAGAATTTTTTCAATTTTTAGATGTTTTGTATAACATAGACCTTTAATTCTTTTCCAGAGATATAGAGGTAGTTTTGATTAGTTTCCATGGTAACCATATTTTGTGTCAGAAAATCACTCAATGGTCTGGTTACCTAGGCCACTTGCTACAATCTGGGTTAGGGTTGGATTGCCTTAGGAGTATGAGGTGGCGGCTTCAGTCTCTTACCTTGACTTATGAAAAATGGAGAAAAAAAACATACTGCTTGGTACTCAGCATAAATATAGGTTGTTCTAGGTCTGGTTGACCTGATCATGGGGCTAAATGTGGTATCATGCCACATGTCTATAGCATGATACTGTAGCACTTTATGTATCTCATGTAGAAAAGAAGTTTCCAAATGACTTATATACTGTTGGTGGGATGTAAATCAAACAATTATGTTAAAAAAGTCTGGTAGATAAAAACCTTTATTGAAGTGTTTTACATTGATATGGTATAATCTTAGAAAATGTGATGGTTGAACCATAGGTAGTATTCAGATAAGACCAGATATTCAGATATTCACCCTCTAAAATTAAGATTGTTAGCAGAGTGGCCAGGAAATAGATAATTCTTTTACCATTTACAGTCGTAAACTATTATAAGAACCATAGCAATTGTTGTAACTTATCCAGTTACCTGATACAGATGCATTAACCCTTTACATTATTGTGTCACCTGCTTTAAGCAGAGGTGACACATAGGGATCACTTTTCCATCTGTCTGTCTGTCCGTCACACTTTTCAGCAGGTGACAAGCGTTCCAGAGAACACTCTTGTGAATATTTATATACATATTTATATGACTTTATGAATATTTATCTACTGAATTACAATGGAATTTTTATTGCCATTCCAACTGAGTAGCTTCTATGCTACAATATTGTATAGCATACAGAGAAGTCCCTGATCTATCAGTAGCTGTCTGATTTAGTTTGCTCTGATTTCCAATTTGTCAAAACATGTCAGTATGTCGTAAAGGGTTAAGCATAAAAAAGAAAATCTCTTAAACTGAAATTTCATACATGTAATTTTTTTATATTTATGAGCAAATGATACCTGTAATGTTAATTTTTCAGCTCCATTTTTCGAAGAAAAAAGGTGGAGCTATTGTCATGATCCTCTGGTCAGCATCAGCAGTGGTGTCGGCATTGATTATTAGGTTTTTGATCAGGTCCGTTTCTCCATAACCATCTAGCATAACCACTTCAAACTTCGTATACTTGTACACTAACAAAAATAGGAACCCATTTCAGAAAGGGCAGGTAACTCTGAAATTATAATTTTAGCAGAGTTATGGCCCTTTTTTGACATAGAATTGTCATGGATGATAATGTGAATAATGATTATTTATCCCTTATAATCTGTTTCCCAGACAACTCAGATTCTCAGGCTTTAGTTGCCAACTTTTCCTCGGAATATGTTGTGGACGACAGTTATGGTGAGATTTACTACAATGACACATTCCGATTCCTGGAGGAAGGCGTGTCCCCCCACTACCTGGGCTTGGAGCTCAACACCATGACTGTTGCTGGACAGGTAGATAGCCTCTCAATTCTTTGATCTATGAAGGTTCTTTTGAATTTAATTGGTTTTTAGCTCACCTGAGCACAATGTGCTCAATGTGACTTTTGTGATCGCCCTTCGTCCGGCATGTGTCGTTCGTCGTAAACAATTTGGCTTGTTAACACTCTAGAGGCCATATTTTTTTGGCCAATCTTCATGAAACTTGGTCAGAATGTTTGTCTCCATAAAATCTTGGACAAGTTGGAAATTGGGTCATGTGGGGTCAAAAATAGGTCATGAGGTCAATCTTAGAAAAACTTGTTAACACTCTAGAGGCCATTTTGAAAATCTTGGACATTTTCGATTTGGGTCATGTGGGGTCAAAACTAGGTCATGAGGTCAAATCTTAGAAAAAATTGTTAACAATAGAATTAAAAATTTTACAATCTAGAGGCCAAATTTTTGGCCCAATCTTTATGAAACTTAGTCAGAATGTTTGTTTCCATAAAATCTTGGACAGTTCAATTGGGTCATGTGGGTAAAAAGTAGGTCATGAGGTCAAATCTTAGAAAACCTTGTTAACACTCTAGAGGCCACATTTTTGGCCCAATCTTATGAAAATTGGTCGGAATGTCTGTTTCCATAAATCTTGGTCAAGCTTGAAAGTGGGTCATGTGATGTGTTAAAAAGTAGGTCATGAGGTCAAATCTTAGAAAAACCTTGTTAACACTCTAGAGGCCACATTTTTGGCCCAATCTTCATGAAAATTGGTCGGAATGTCTGTTTCCATAAATCTTGGTCAAGCTAGAAAGTGGGTCATGTGATGTCAAAAAGTAGGTCAATATGAAAAATCCAACATATGTTGCTCATTTATAATCAAGTGAGCGATTCAGGGCCTCATGGCCCTCTTGTTTAGCTATTCTGGCTGCCAGTAAATGAGAAGTGTATTATCAACATAAGTGAAAATAACATTAGTAATGACTGTCATTTATAGACCATGTTTTCTAAGACCAGTCTTGTGTTTCGCAAAATATCTCAAATTTAAATTTTCCTCAGTGCAAAAATCTGTATAACCATGTTTTTCAAATTTTTGTATTTAGAATATTTCTGTCATTGATATCTAGGTCAATACATGTCTGCCAAGTTTTGAGGTGAGGGAATTTGAATTTTAGCAGTTTCTAGAAGTACAGACCAGGTGTAAAATAATTCTTTGATATAATCATAGAAACAAAGTTCAACTCATTTAATACCTCAAGAAAGCTCTGTAGCAGATAACCTATGCAACAGTATAGTGAATCAGCCTTGCATTCAGTCAAGCATAACGTTCACAACTGTTTGCACTCTATTCACTACATTACAACAGGGATGTAAAATTAATGCTAACACAATGGAAACGGTAATTGAATGCAGGGCAGGTTTGCTCCATATTGTTTGAAGACCTGAGCCCTTATGCATCATTCTCCTCTGCAAAAAGTGCAAAAAATAGTCCTGGTTATTAGAATGGGGTACATTGGTGGGCAGATGGGCGGATGTCAAACATTTTGTTTTGGTTTAATATCTCCTGTTAGAAAAGAGATAGTTTTTATTTGGGGACCTTATGGGAAGATTGGAGAAAATTGGGATTGGGATTGAAAGGGTCAAGGTCACTGTTACTAAAATTAGATTTTTCATTTCTGTCAAATCACTTCTTTAAGGGGTGAGGTATGATGCTCAGATTTAGTAGATACCTTATGGGGAGAGGAAGATTGGGATTGATTTTCAGGTCAATAGGCTCAAGGTCACTGTTACTAAAAGTAGTTTTGCTTTCCTGGGGTGACACTTGAAAACCTGGTTTCACGTCATTTGATGTGTTTCTTGTTCGATAATTTGGTGTAGTATATCAGGTATCTATACTTGCCAAGTAAACCCCAAATACATGTTATTTGTTATACTGGAGCTGTTCTGTATATGAACAATCACATGCCTGAATAATATAAAGTTTAATACACATTTACTTTTATGAACTAGGGGATATTGCAGTTTTTACAGTGTTTTTTTTTTTATTCCAATAGCTTTCACAGAGCCTCAGTTGTTGAAAGCTTTCAGACATTGATACTTCTTATGACATAATCATGAGGTGAATTTCATGTTGCATGATCTTTGTATATAGGATTCTTCTTATTATCATTCAATGTACATAAGATACTTTATGTAATCTGTTCTATGTATCTAAGATATTTACTAGTAATATGACATATTTACCCCACCTGCAGGCTATGCAGACCTCATACAAGATACTGTACAACGACTCGGCTGTCCTGTCTCTACCTGCCACCATGAACCTGATCAACACATTCCTCCTCAGAACAGTCACAGGACTGGCCGGCACCTATAGTGAGTAGATTAAGTTTAAACTTAATTATTTTATGTCAATTGAGAAACAAGTTCTTACAACTTATACCTTTCCCTCTTGACAGTTCTTGGGTTGGACCAGTGCTTTGCACCGATGGGGTTCGAACCCACATCCTTCGGATCTGAAGTCGTGTATGTTATCAATGAACCATTGCACCTTTTGAGTAGATTTAGAAAAACAGTTGTTGAACTATAGAGGTATAAGTTGTACTAATATGTGTGGTCCTGGGTTGGAAGGAAAATAAATAATCAGACAATTACATGGATCTTCTCTAAGAGTTCAAGGTTTGACAGTTTGACCATTGATATAGCCCCATATAAGTTGAAGTCCAGATGTCTCAAACTTTTTAGGTTAGTTCCTTCAACTTCGATTTGTCGAAATTCTACTGTATTTTATTTTCTTAAGCTTACCTTTTAATTTTTGGAGTGTAAGACCATGTAAAGTGAACAGGGACATGGAATAAACCTGGAACTAGACGTTGTGTTAAGATAATTTTCCTCCCTTAATCACCGTCTCAAACTCAGTTGGAGATTTCCTGTGATATTGAGCCAGACATTTTCAAGTATCTCCTAAGTAATAACCACACTTGTTTTTACTTTTAATGAACAGAAAGTGATGCCAAGATCACAGTGTATTCCCTGGATTGGCCAAGCTCAGAAGTCAAGAAAGTGTACAACTCTGCAGCTTTTGTGTCCGTGCTCATCATTGGAATGGCCTTCTGTATCATACCCGGGAACTTTGGGGTTCTGGTTGTGAAGGACAGGGAGGTAATGATGTGGCTTCTGGGGATCATAGTGACCTCTGGGGTTTGAAGTAGCATTTAGGGATCATAGTGACCTCTGGGGTTTGAGGTAGCATTTAGAGAACATAGTGACCTTTGGGGTTTGAAGTAGCATTGGGAGATCATAATGACCTCTGGGGTTTGAAGTAGCATCGGGGGATCATAGTGACCTCTGGGGTTTGAAGTAGCATTGAGGGACCATAGTGACCTCTGGGGTTTGAAGTAGCATCAGGGGATCATAGTGACCTCTGGGGTTTGAAGTAGCATCAGGGGATCATAGTGACCTCTGGGGTTTGAAGTAGCATTGGGGGATCATAGTGACCTCTGGGGTTTGAAGTAGCATTGGGGGATCATAGTGACCTCTGGGGTTTGAGGTAGCATTTAGAGAACATAGTGACTCTGGGGTTTGAGGTAGCACTTAGATAACATAGTGACAACTGGGGTTTGATATAGCATCTTGGGATCATAGTGATCATTTGGGTTTGAGGTAGCATTTAGAGAACATAGTAACCACTGGGGTTTGAGCTAGCATCTGGGGATCATAGTGATCACTGGGGTTTGAGCTAGCATATGGGGATCAATGACCACTGGGTTTTGACGTAGCATCTTAGGATCATAGTGACTTCTGGGGTTTGAAGTAGCATCTGAGGATCATAGTGACCACTGGGTTTGAAGTAGCATCTTGTTTTGTTTCTATTAAAATACAATGTATATAGAAATAAATTATCTCAATATTTTTTAAACATTTCAACATTATTTGTCATCTTAGTAATTCACTTGAATATTTCATGAAACAGGAATGGTTGAATGATTCTACCTATTTAAGTATTTAAAGAGAAATAAAAGGTATTCAGAGTTAAGTATTGTTTGTGGAATTAAAGTCTGGCTTTGGTGTAAAATACATCATTTTAAATTGAGTTGTAAAGTGTTTTAATTCCTGAGAATTGTTCTAATGATTCCATGTACTCTTGTTCCAGTGGAAGATTCGTAGCCAGCTGAGGGTCTCTGGCTTGCCATTCCTCCAGTACTGGGGCTCGTTCTTTATCATAGACTGTGCAAGTACGCCATTCCGGTGGTCCTGTCCATCATTGTGTCTTTGCAGTGGGGTAATACAACCATCTTCAGACATTCTGTGCTGCTAAAAATTAACACATCATCAGGATGGTAGAACGCTAGATCAGCCTATAAGAGTTACTTCTGGCTGATTTTGTTAATTAACTGTTTTACTTCATGTTCAGCTGGTCCGTTGGCTGAGTGGTTAGAGCATCCACAATGGAATCAGGAGGTCGTAGGTTCAGTCCCCGGCCATGACATACCAAAGTCATAAACAATAGTACTGTTATAGCTCCCTTACTTAGCGCTCATCATATAAGGGTAGTTCCAGGACTGGTTGGCCCTGTGTCAGGATAATGTGACTTGGTGTGGTATCATGCCACATGTCTAGGGGGTTATACTGCAGTGTGGCAGCACTATATCTGTCTCAAGTAGTCATTGTCTCCAAATGAATAAATTACTGTTGGTTGGACATTAAACCAAATAAACTTCATGTTCTTATCGCAATATCTGATTAATGTGTGAGAAAAACATTGCAAAATGTTTAGAATAAAATAAAACTTCTGACCCAAACATAAGTGATACCAAAGTGCATTATGTGGCTCTATTTGGAGTGTTAGATTTAAGATAGCACTTAAGTACAGTAATGCTGGTCTATGTCTGTCTGGGGTTTATGTAGAACCCCCATGGGTGCTGGTTTGATGTTATTTTGCCTTTTGAGCCCTAGACTGGTCTTTCAGGTTTCTTATGTCAGGAACTGTTCCAGCTGGCTTACAATAGAACAGTGGTTCTACCTTGGAGCCCTCTGTACATAATATCATGTACATTGGTCACCCAGGGCCTTCCTCCATTTTTATGCTTCCCGAAGGGAGAGCATATAGTTGCAGCTTTGTCCGGCCATCCCATCCATCCGTCCGTCTGCCAAAACTATAAGAGTTATCAACATGAAACTTCATAGGTAAATAGACCTCAATTAGGAGACGTGCAGTGTATAAGAACCATAACTCTGTTATTTGTTGCATAATTCAGGAGTTATTGCCCCTCGTTATTTTTCATACTTAAATTTTGTCCAGAGCTCATATAGAATAATAAGATACCCATCAAGTGACAAAGCACAGTTCGGGGAGCATTTACCGAGCACTTGTTTATTTGATGGACGTTGCTGCATTATTGTCGCAGTAATGAAAAACTCCCAAAACAACAACAGAAACAACATAAGCAACAACATAAGTAACAGCTGTCAGGATATTTCCTCTCCATTTTTCCTGTCTATTGTTCATTTACAAAGGAGGATAGAGGGTTTAGGGTTCAATTCTACGATGTAAACTAAACTATTGATTATGTGCTTAATGCCCTTGATTTATTGTATGATTCTTGAGAAAAAGTTAAAGCCATAGCAAAAATGTTTCTAAATACTCAAAAATGTAGACACAGCAAGTCTTGTGTATAAGTTAGTATGGTAAAGGTGCAAAAAAATATCATTGATTGTAGTTTATTGATGATATTTTTGCTAGTGTCATAGTCTGGTCTGATGACACAATATTGTTGACACTTGTGTAAGTAGTCTGACGACCTCATACCTGCATGCTAAGGTCTTACATTTCAGTCCCTGATCGGTTGTACATTTTCATCACTATTTGATAAATAATTTGTTATATGATATGTTATACGCATGTGATCCTTGGTGTTTACAGGTGGACAGTTTGTCTCACGCGGGTGCTGTGATCAGTTTCCTGCTGACCAGTATATTCTATCTGCCTGCCAATATCCTGTTCTCCTACTTCCTGTCCTTTGTATTTGACAAGTGGGAGACATGTCAAGGTATCATGCCCACACTGGTCATGATGGTGAGTTGGTGTCACATGTTCAGGCCTTCAATTCACAATACTTCTCAGATTGAGATTTGACTCATCTCAGAATTTATTTTTGAAGATCTAATACTCCCTTTTTAATGACTGAGGACATTTTCTATTATTAGCTTGCTTAATGTAAATTATGTTTTGTTTCTTCAATACTTCATTTCTGTGGTATTACAGAACGGGATTTTTCAGGTGAGAAAAATCTCAATTGAGAAGTTTTGTGAAACACAGGCCAGGCACTAATAATTCTCTGATCTTTTGAGCTTTAGTCTTACAGAGATTCAATTGAGCGATTCTTATATTTTTATGCATTACTTTTCTGCCAAGGAAAATGAATTGCATTTACTATGACTTTAAAGGGACTGCCTCCCAGATGCTAAAGTGACAAAAAAAAATTAAAATTCTAATTTCAAGAAAATCAATTCTATAATTATATGTGAGGCATTGAAATTGGATCACTGATAGCTTAAATTGCCCAAGAAATCCCGAGATATTGCTGTTTTCGCATTTTTTTCCAACACAAATTTTAATGCATTACAAATGCTACAAATTTTAAAAATAGATGTCTGAAAAATCATGTGTTCTTACAAGTGCCCGTTCGCACATGCACATGTAAATTTCTGATGATAGCAGCCTTTGAAATGACTTGGCGACAGCTAAGAGATTTAACCTTTATGTAGACTTTGATCAGTATTGATGTCACTATGATTGATTCCAGACATATTGTAGTCAGGTACAGGTATTTGGTGATAAATCAATACGCAAGGAGACGTGCGGCTTGGTAGCTTAGTTGGTAGAGTGCAGGAATGGTATTCCTGAGGCCCTGGGTTTAAATCCTGGTTGATCCATGATTTTTTTCTCCAACTATTACATTATTATAATGGTGAAATAGCATAACTACTTACCTCTTCGATAGTTGACGTTGAGGACCTCCAACATTTTGTTTAAATCGCATTTATGCACGTGATCTATGTGAAGTGCCCGTATAACGAAATCCAAGTTCTATTTATAAACGGGAAACTCCCTTATTGGGTAAGATCGGAAACAATTTTATTTGCTTATAATTAAAAAATCTGTACATTTCTGGCCGTTGGTAGACTTAATAACAAAATTAATAACATTTACGTCCGAAATTGAGTAGAAATTGAAATGGGAGGCAGTCCCTTTAAAGTAGAAAGTTACATTATTTGCTCAGGCAGTGTAATGAAGGATTTTTATTTCAGAGGAATTTTTAGAATGGTGGAATGTGTTTTAGCTATATTCAAAGAATTCTTTTACTTATAAGTATTACCATACACATAGACTTGAATAAGAACAAGGTATCGTTTATGTTTATCGTAGCTTTTATCTCTAGTAAACGACAGCTGTATTAGGCTAGTGTGTGTATGGTGGGGAGACATTGTGATGATGTTTTCATCAAAAATAACTCCAATGGGACATAACATCTTTGGATTTATTTATTTTTTTAAAGTTTTGTAAATCTAATCACACTGTCCCCATTGGCTGATTGGTTAAAGTATCCACCTGGAGAGTGGGAGGTCGTGGCTTTGATCCCCAGCAGCGACATATCAAAGTTGTAAAAATGGTGCTGGTATAGCTCCCTTGCTTGGTGCTCAGCATATAAGGGTAGTTCCAGGACTGGTTGACCAGATGTCAGGATAACGTGACTGAGAGTTGTGTAATGCCACATGTCTGGTGTAATACTGAAGTGTGGCAGCATTATAACTGTCTTAAGTAGACAAAGTCTCCAAATGACTGTTATACTGTTGATGGGACATTAAACCAAATACACAAACAAACAATAACATAATCATAGACACATTTTCGTACCCCAATGTTGTCAATGTTGTCTTTTGATAATATTCTTTTTCTTTGTGCAAGTTTGGTGTATTTCCATTAAACAAATGCTCAATCACACTGTTTCAGTATTGAATGATTTGTAAAGAACAGAAAATAATATACCAAAAAATAATTTGGATTTATAGCTATAGATTGAAAAAATAAAATAGTTTATTCCTTGCTTGGCAATGAAGTGTTCTCAATACATGATTGTACAGTGTGGCTCCATTATAATGCTAATCCTAGGGTTTTAAGTATAAGTACAGCATTATGATAGACTGTGTGAATTTTGTGCCTGCATTCAACCAAATAAATCATAAAGATTTGGAGTCAACTTTTGGACTGCATTATGCTTGCTTTTATAATATAATGGATCATGTTGTAATGGCTCTGTATTAATTTTCTCAACAGCTGGGTTATCTCCCTTACATTCCGGTTTCCATGGTAGACATGTTGTCAGAGACAGATACAGCTGCCATTATTCACATCATATTCTGCATCATTGATCCTCCGTATGTCATCTTTGGTGCCCTGTACTACATACAGAATGTAAGTTACTGCTTTATTTTAAGTACTGGTACCCTTATTATCAGACTGTATACAATTTTCATCCTTCACAGGGGCATACCTTCCCATATGCCTTATGCAAATGTATATATCTTAAATTTAAGGCATGAGAAATAGATTTTGGTATTTAGACAATCTTTTAAATAATTCCACTGGAAATTGTCAAGAAAGTTGAATATGCAACATCATTACATGTACATAACTAGATGAGTCTGCATTTCACATCCTGATCAAGCTTTATCACTCTTGCAACCCTTGAGGGTTTAAGCATAGCAGCTTGATGTCTTGATTTTTAGAGTGAAAGTGTGATGAGAAAAAATCAAATGCTCTAATAATCTGATAGGCGTAGGAATAATTGACCTTAGGTCTCGAGGGATATTATTTTTCCCACACTGCTCATAGTAAAATACAATACCACAAAAAGCTACTGCAACATAATGTTCCCTATACATTAATTATCTAATGTACTGTTTTTTATATTATCTTTATATTTATGTTCAAATATACTTTCTTTATTATCTTTATTTCTCTGTCATTTTAAAACAGTTGGTCATTTACCCTATTCAGATATGTATGTAAGAACTAATTTTTTTACAAGTGTTAAATGTTTTTATGTGAATACCCTGTTCTATCACATTTTATTATTTTAACCAGATATATATGAGGGCTCAGTTTCTTCCAGAAGGAACAGACAGCATCGAGTTTGGAGATTACTTCAAATTTTCATCTTACATTCCTATTTGCTATATCATGGTAAGTATCATGGAGAATGATATTCAAAACTTAGTGTAACAAGAACTCACTTTTTTTATTTTTTTGATACAGTGTCTTACATAATATTATAGTTAACATGCATATTTTATCGTGATTTTGGGGAAGTTTTCATGTGAGTACATGTCATTCTTTTCCCAAACTTTGTATCAAAACCTGATCTGTGATTTCAACTGTATACTACAGTTTTAAATGGCATAAATGACCTGATGTCCTACATCCTTAGAATGAATATTCATTATATGTTAACCCGCTGCCTCATGAATATTAATGAAACGGTACTAATCTATAACTTATTGTATATTGATTACACAAACTTTAACCCTTTCCCTCATATAGACTCATTTTGACGCACTTAGTAGGTACCACATAAAGCATGATCTGCAGAAAACCACAGTTAAACCTTACCAAATTTAATTACAAAATCCTCATTTCCAGACCACTGAGGAGCAGCGAACAGCATAAAACCTGATCAGCCTGCGAGTTACTCGCAGGCTGATCTGGTTTTATGTTGTTTGCATAGGTCTTTTCCTGGTGTCCTCTATGAGGGAAAGGGATAAATGGTAAATGAAACAAGGTGTTTTTCTTTGCTTTACAGACTGTAGATTCTAAGTTACAATATTTTGTTAGCAAATACAGGAGACCCTGATCAAACAGTTTTTTCCAGGATCTGTCTGATCTGGGCCTGCTCTGTGTGTTAAAGCCTCAGAAAGATTCTGTATGAGGTAATGGGTTAATCTGATGAAAAGCCTGTTCCTGGTTTCCACAAATAGTCGCATGCAAACTTTGTTCATTGACCACTGAGAAACACGTGGGATAGAGATAGTATATTGTATTTGTCCACCAATTAATAAATATATATATATATATCTCAAAATACCTGTCCATTTTAGTCCATTGTGCATATTGCACTGTGCCTGTTCTTCCTGCGTGTGCTGGACATCTACAAGACAAGTGGGAGTGTGAAAGGGGGCATGTCATTTTGGCTCTCCGCCCCCAACACACAACCACGTGACCCCCCAGGAAAACATTAACATCAACAATCCCCACAGTGAAGATGAAGATATCGTGGAGGAAAGGAAGCGAGTCAGAGCACTTCATAATGAGGCTGGAGCAGGGGTAGGCTGATCAGGCTTCTTGTCTCTGTTGAACACTCAGTAAAATTGGACCTTTCAGATGGTCATAAATACTGTCAAAATTGGACCTTTCAGATGGTCATAAATACTGTAAAATTGGACCTTTCAGATGGTCATAAATACTGTAAATTGGACCTTTCAGATGGTCATAAATACTGTCAAATTGGACCTTTCAGATGGTCATAAATACTGTCAAATTGGACCTTTCAGATGGTCAGAAATACTGTCAAATTGGACCTTTCAGATGGTCAGAAATACTGTCAAATTGGACCTTTCAGATGGTCAAAATACTGTAAATTGGACCTTTCAGATGGTCAAAATACTGTAAATTGGACCTTTCAGATGGTCAAAATACTGTAAATTGGACCTTTCAGATGGTCAGAAATACTGTCAAATTGGACCTTTCAGATGGTCATAAATACTGTAAATTGGACCTTTCAGATGGTCATAAATACTGTAAATTGGACCTTTCAGATGGTCAGAAATACTGTCAAATTGGACCTTTCAGATGGTCATAAATACTGTCAAATTGGACCTTTCAGATGGTCAGAAATACTGTCAAATTGGACCTTTCAGATGGTCAGAAATACTGTCAAATTGGACCTTTCAGATGTTCATAAATACAGTAAAATTAGGCTTTCCCAGTATTCAGAATACTGTAAAATTAGACCTTTTCCATGTTTATAGATACAGTAATATTGGACTTTTCCCATTTTTATAAATACAGTAAAATTTGACCAATCTTATATATATAAAAAGAAAAAACAGAGATGCTAGAGGGTTTTTTAACATATAAAGAGGTAGCTGATACACTATAAAGTATGAAAAATGACAAAAGTCCTGGACCTGATGGTTTCAGTTCAAATTTTTTTAAGGTTTTCTGGAAGAAACTTGGATATTTTGTAGTTATAGCTTTAAATGATGCTTTTAAATCAAATTCTTTCTCGAGAAATATTAAGATGGGTATCATTACATGCATACCTAAGGATAACAATCCAAAGCATTTTTTAAAAAACTTAAGGCCAATAACCCTTTTGAATGTATTATATAAAATTGCATTGGGCACAATCGCTAATAGGTTAAAAAAAGTATTAAGTTCACTTATATCTACAGATCAAACAGGCTTTATTAAAGGTCGATTCATAGGTGACAACACACGACTGCTGTATGATGTAATGAAATATACTGAAAATAATAATATACCAGGATTAGTAATGTTGATTGATTTTGAAAAAGCCTTGATTCAGTTTCTTTTAAATTCATTGAACAAACCCTAACATTCTTTAATTTGGCGATTCTTTTCGGAAATGGATTAGGATGTTTTTATATAATACTGAAACAAGTGTTCAAATAAATGGTTTTTTGTCTGAATTCTTTAAAGTAAATAGAGGATGCAGGCAAGGAGATCCTATCTCATCATATATCTTTATTCTTCGTGCTGAAATTTTAGCCATTAAGATAAGAAATAGTAAAAATATTAAAGGAATAAAGATTGATGGAAATGAATATAAACTTTCACAATTTGCAGACGACACATATTTGTTATTAGATGGTACAGAAAATACTTTAAATTCAGTTTTAGACTTACTTAAGGAATTTTTTCTGTTGTCTGGATTACGAGCAAATTACGATAAAACAAAAGTAGTTTGGATTGGTTCATTAAAATATAGTGCACATTCAATAAAAACAAGATGGAAATTAAATTGGGGAGATACACAATTCAAATTATTAGGATTGCTATTTGATGTTGATTTGTCTATTAAAGATGGAAACTTTAAACTTTAATTCTAAATTGTTGAGAATTAAAACATACATTAGTAATTGGAAAAAAAGAAAGTTGACCCCAATAGGAAAAATTACTGTTATCAAGGCTCTTTTGCTTCCACTGTTGACACATTTGTTTATTAGTTTACCTACACCAAGCACAGACTTCTTTAAGACATTAAATAATATATTATATGATTTCATATGGGATGGAAAAAGTAGAATAAAAAACCTGATTCTTACAAAAAAGTATGAAAATGGTGGTTTAAACATGATTGATATTTACAGTTATGAACGTAGTCTCAAAATAAAATGGTTGAGAAAATATTGTAGTGACAGTCCTAGTAAATGTTATATATTGTTAAGATCTTTGTTTGATATAGACAAACTGTTTAACTTGGGGAAGTTATATTGTGTAAACATTATAGACAAAATTTCAAATAAATTTTGGATTGATGTTGTCACATCATATATGTACTATATGGACAAAGTGTGTATTGATGATATATACAAATTTGTACATATGCCATTATTCTATAATGATTGTTTATTTAATATTAAGAATCATGTCTTTTTACCCAAACTCTATAATCGAGGATTCAGATTCGTTAAAGATTTAATTGATGCAAATGGAAACTTTGTTGATATTGAATACTTAAATAATATTACAGAAACAAAAATAAATTACATGAACTTTTATAGTTTAAAATCTGCTATATTCAACTATGCCAAGAAAAAGAAAATACAACTTAATAATTTTCCTGTTATTCTGTTTCAGAATCCCCAAAACAATGTGTACATAAATCCTATTATTACTTGTACTGATATGAACAAGTATGTTTACAATGAATTGTCAAAAAATACAGAAATTCCTACCAGTAAAATTAAATGGATTGAAAAGTTACATAAATTAGATATAAACTGGGAAGCTATTTACACTTACACCTTTAAATGTACCAAAGATACTTACAGTGGTTGCAAACAAGAATAATACATCGAATACTAGGTACTAATTTCCTTCTTTATAAAATGAAAATAAAAAGAGATAATGTCTGTACTTTTTGTAAAAGTGAGGAAGAGACAATTATCCATCTTTTTTGGGAATGTGAAAAAATAAAACCAATAATAGAATATATGATTGATAAAATAAAAGAATTTGAACCATCAATAAACATTGACAGTTCTTTTGTGATATTAGGATCTGGAGAAACAGACAACAAATATGATTTAGTGTTTTTACTCATGAAAAAATTTATTTACTTAAGTAAGATGAAAAATGTGATACCAACCATTTATAGCTTTAAACAAGTCTTAAAATTAGAAATAGAGATTTTTAAAAGTTCTAAGTACACCGAAGATGCAAGTCTAAGATGGACAATTGTAAGCTCAGTTTTATGTAATCATGTTTAATTGATATAAGTGATTTTATATAACACAGATAGCAATCTTTATTGCTTGTATGTCACACTAGATTTATGTTTACATATATATAAATATGAAGGGAAACATGTAAATCTACTTCTTTTTTTTTCTTCTTCTTTATTCAGTAATCTATTCATATGTCCATTTTCTATAATGCTGGAGTTGACAATTTTATTATTGTAAATGCATATAAAATATTGTAAGGTGGTCAGTGGGATGAAAAAACAGTAAAATTTTGATAATTTGAAGACGTATGGGAGTTAGAAAATCCTTGAGTTATTGTGAGGCTTGGACAACTGAGAGAGCATGATTTTTAATCTTCTTTCTTGAAAAGTAATTGACCTTGTGCCAGGTCCAAGAATATGTATTAAATCAGACATGATGTTTGGATAATGACCCTTTGGACTGACACCTTTTTACATTTACATTCATCAGATTATCCGATATTTTCTCAGGGATATTATATGATCTGTGGCTGACCAACGAAAGACCACATGGGTTTGTTTGTGAGCTGTTGCCTTTGTCATGAATTCATATAAATGATCCTTCAAGAATTGACAAAAGCAAGGCCAAAATCTTCACTACAAAAACAGGAATGCTTTGTTTTTCTATGTCCCATGGGTTAGACAACTGAACCCCTTTTGAAATAGGATTCTTTCTTGATTTTGCCAGGGATTAAGTACTAATCCAGCATGTTTGTAAAATTTATACGTTGTATGCATGAATGACATCTTTTTTTTTCTTATGAAGCAATACTTTCACCATGAAAAGTACATGATAAGTTTCAATATATCCAATAAATAAAATCTTTTCAAAACTCTGTTTATGAAACAATTATATGCCATGCAAATACCTATGATTTTGAGATTTATAAAGATGCTATGATGTTGATACAATGTACCAGTTACCATGGTGTTAATTGCCATGGAAGATATATATTGCCATTGTTTTTGTTTTGCCATGGAAGGTACCAATTGCCATAGAAGATCTCTTGCTATGGTCTGGAGATCTAGATAAGGTGCAATAAGTCTTAAGTACTGGTACATGTTATTTTTACAACATCAAATTAAGATTACCTGTTTTTGATTTCTTTTCCAGAAGGCAGTTGCCATGGTGGAGGATTTGCGAAAGCAGTTCAAGAAGACCGGGAAGAAGAAATACAAGAACTGTAGAGCAGTACCTACCAAGGACTCAGTGAAGGTTGCAGTGGCCAATCAGACATTTGCAGTGGATGCTGGGGAGGTGTTTGGGTTGCTTGGACCTAACGGGGCTGGGAAGACAACCACTCTTAACATGATGATTGCTGATGTTGTCCCAGACAGTGGCAAGGTATGGCTACAGAGATCTATGTCGGTCCAGCCATCTCTGTTCAGGAGCTTGATTATGGGTGGACTGGACTGGACTGATTAATTAGGACATGTTAGTGAGATAATAGACTGAACTAATTTACTGTACTTTCTAAGTCAAACTGTCTTACTGAAATTATCCATACTACATGTAATTATACTTGTTTCTACTCTTGTTAAACTATAAAAAGGGCAAATTAAAACTTTCAAAGTAATGAATTTTAAACAATGAAAAATATATTTAAATATTTTTAATATACATCTTTTAGCAGAAATAGGGTTTGGTTATGGCACGGAGTGTGTGTATTCATCACCATTGGTAAAAGCACAAGTTAAGCTTCCATTAAACAGCAGTGCAGTATACTGTAAAATCAATTATTTTCATTGACATTAAATTTTGTGGAATCTGTGATTAAATCAATTTCGTTGGTACATATATTCGTGGAACCATGTTCTAGAAAACACGAGGTCTATGAAATAAACAGTTTTCGTGAGTTATATATGAGAGGATAAAGGATATATTTTTATATATATATTCATATTTATAGGAATCACGCTTGTCACATCATGTCACGTCATGTCACACTTCACGTCTTGTCACATCACGTCATGTCACATCATGTCACGTCTTGTCACATCACGTCATGTCCCATCACATCACGTCACATCACATCATGTCACATCATGTAATGTCACGTCACATCATGTCATGTCACATCACATCACGTCTTGTCACGTCACATCATGTCACATCGTTATGCACTCACACATGTCTCTCTCAACACAATGTCACGACACATCTCGTCATCAATCACTCATTCCGTCACACACTCATGCACACACATCAATCCTACACTCACATGAAGACAAGTTGGGATGTGGGCATATTAATCAACCTTAGTGATAGTTCTAGTTTTCTTTTGATAGGTGATGGTAGGGGGCCATGATATTCAGTCAGGTATGTCGAAGGCCTTCCTGGCAATGGGATACTGCCCACAACATGATGCACTGTGGGGTGATGTCACTCTCCGAGAACACCTGGTTGCCTATGCCAACATTCGGGGTATACCATCTTCCCAAATTGAGGAAATCACAAATTTGTAAGTTATTCTAGATCGTTATTGTAAAACAGAAAATGAATAGAACTAAATTGTATTATGCCATGTGAAATTCCTGTTTTTAGTACATTTATATATACTATACTTTCTCAGAACTGATTAGACTAGTATTATACTTGAGAGGACATTTAAAGATTTAATCCCCCTGTTGGCAACTTAGAGCTCTGAGGATATGACGATTGTGCAGTCAAAATAACATGTTCTGAGAAATATTAATTTATATTAAACTTTCAGTCATCATTTCTAATAGAATTTTATTCTGCATTTAATCAGATTTTACTCAGCTGCCAAAATGTATACAGAACTGGTCTTGATTATTGAGTGGTTAGTGCATCGTCCCCAAATCTGGAAGTTGTGGGTTTGATTTCATGGGTTGGATCCCCAGCTGTGAAATACCATGTCATGAAAAGTGGTACTGGTATAGCTCCCTTGCTTGGTGCTCAGCATATAAGAGTAGTTTCAGAACTAGTTGGCCCAGTGTCAGGATAATGTGACTGGGTATAGTATCATTACATATGTACATTGGGTGATGCTGCAGTGTGGCAATGCTGTCTCAATATCTGTCTCAAATAGACATAGTCTCCAAATGACTGAAATACTGTCAGTGGGAAACCCAATTACGAAATATATCCAGGGTTACTCCTTCTTTGGAGTCCTAGACTCCATCTAGTGGGGAAATTCATGAGCAGCTCCTATACGAATATATCCTTTATGCACCTGGCCAGTCTTTACACCAATGCCTGTAGAGTATTTTGTTGCCTCAAAACCTAACCAATCTTTACTGCGATTGCTATATGAATTCTCAGTACCTGTAATATCATATAAGTATCCAATAAAATCTTAATTTCAGTTTCATTGCCAATTTGAAATTAAAAGAGCATGAGAAAAAGCGAGCAGCTAAACTATCAGGAGGGACAAAGAGGAAGGTAATGCTACATGTATTTCTTACCTTTCCTCATGAGAACATAAAAGACCTATGCACAACATAAACAATCATCCTGCGATAACTCGCAGCTGATCAGGTTTTAACTGTTCGCTGCTCCTCATGGTCTGAAATGAGATTTGTAATAAATAGTAAGTTTAACGTGGTTTTCTGCAACAGCTTTATTGGACATATGTGTCAAAAAGTTATATGAGGGAAAGTAATACTCAACCCTTACTCTTGAAATTCTGACATGAACTTGTTTTATGAATACATAACGGTAACTAACTTCAATGTATTTGAAACAGCAATGTGGATTTTGACCTACAAAATTTAATGAACTAACATAGGAGACACTGATCTGGGCTCTGCTCTGTTTACTAATGCATCAAAATATGTCTATAAAATTGAATAGAAGTCTCAGTATATTCATGTATCTCCATGTATTCATGTTATTAAATATTTTTCCTACTTATTTGCATATACGGTTATCCAACAATTTGCTACACTTTTGTTGCCACCATTTCATCCGTTTAAAGCAATATCCATAAGATCCAAAATTCCACAAACTTTACTTAGTCATAAGTAACATTTTATTAATATAATATTTCCTAGGAATTTATTTCATAATTTTGTAAATTTAAAAAATTTTATGACCTTAGTTATTCATTTAAATATCTTATAATAAAGGAATGGTAAATATGTCCCTGCATTATTCAAGATTTTAAAGTATTGTCAGTGGAGTTTGATCTAGAAGTATTTGAACTTTAATACATGTATATTTTCACTGATTAAAAATTTGTCTGTTGATGTCTGAAAACATCAAAGACTCAAGATTCTGAAATTTGAGAAAGTCAATATATTCTTTTATAATGAGCAAATTTACAAAAAGATACATGTCCTTGATGAAGAGAATAATTACAGGCATGTATTTCTTGAGGATGAGACTAACATATAGACACAGGAAATTGATGAATTAAGGCCCTGATCAGTCAAGACCGCTACCTGACTGATGTTGTTTTGTCATGTAATACTCATTGCAAATGCCATTTATATACCCTCGCTTCACAGAAGTGGGAACTATGTAGGAGTGAGTCACAGTCACACTTCCTCTCCTGTCCCATCATCACATTACATGAAGACAAGATAACCCTTTTCAGAGAGTAACTGTGAATAGTTTTATCTGTACCATCATGAGTAGCATATTTAAAATGCAATTAAGACTCCCTCATAATGTTTCAGCTGTCCTACTGTATCAGCATGCTAGGGCGCCCACTAGTTGTTCTACTGGATGAACCCTCAACTGGGATGGACCCACAGTCTAAACGGTTCCTATGGTAATAAAGGCTTAAAACATTGTGTTTTGTTCATCTGGTGTTCAATTGATAAATTATATATATCTATTTATCTTTTGCTTAAGAATTTAAATTATACCAGTATCTGAAATTATATAAATAAATGTAATTATAGTTAGGGGGCATTTTTCCAAATCCATTTATCTGATATGTCATTCTGATAATTAATTAAAAAAAAAATCCCCTGAGTTAATAGATTTACCAGGTAACATGAACATTGAAATGGTACACATGAATTAATAATTCAGATGGCACTCAGAAATTGGCAAATTATGGCATTGTAATGAGTAATTCAATCATAAATAAAGGTTTTGTTGTTTTAAATGTTATAGAGTATCTTGTAGTATAACTTTCAGTCATATTTTTATGTACATCTGTCACTGGCTCCTTCATGTCTTGTGCATACAGGGACACAATATCCAACAGTTTCAACAACTCTGAGAGGGGAGCCATCCTGACCACACATTACATGGAGGAGGCTGATGCCCTGTGTTCCAGGATAGCCATCATGGTCAATGGGAGGATGGAGTAAGTCAAAAACAGCTCAACTTTAGCATCAAACACATGGGAATTTCCAAAAGGACATTTCAAAATAGAAATCTATCATTTTATGATGTTTTGTCTTGTGGTAGGGTATGTCACTGCAGATTTGAAGGTTGTGACTTGATCCATGTTCATGACCCTCCCAGGCTCAAGGCCCTGGTTCAACCTAGGAATTGTCAAGAGGGATTTGCTGAATTCAAACTTGAGACCTTTGGTATGCAAATTGGACACTTTACCATGTCACCACAAAAGCTAGCTCCATGACAAGATAGTACAAGTGTTATTTTATATCTCTATGGCATGTATTCAACCATGTGCACAGTGGTGATTATTTACGCAGAAAATAGCTTTAATGATGTCACAGAGAAAAATGAAAAAAGAGTTCAGGAGGATTAGATCAGTTTGAGTTACATGTTGTCAATGCCTTTTTGTTCTAGATGTATTGGATCTAGCCAGCATTTGAAGAACAAATATGGAAGTGGGTATATGCTAGAGGTCAAGGTTAAAGTCGCAGATGACCAAACTGACCTTGAGGTCAAGATGAGGAAGCTCCATGGATACATCCACCAGCTGTTCCCCAATGCCACCATAATGGAAGAGTTCAGTGAGAGAGTTCAGTACAAGGTCTCAAAAGCAGACGTAACTTCTTTGGCCAAGGTGTTCACTGTCCTAGAGCAAGGTCAGTTTTTAAAATGTTTTTGAAGCTTATTATATATAATTGTTTTTCTTTACATATGTTATTTTCTCTGCTAAGTTAGATCTAAATTCAAATCTGTATGAACATGGTATCAGTATGCAAAATATTTTTTATTTGTTACACAATTCAAATTGGTATTGATAATTTAATATACATACAAAATATTGAATAATAAATAATAATAGATATAATTATGATATTATAAATATTTGTGTAAATTAAGTTTTTTGGGGCATTTAAATTGACAAAACTGACAGGTTATTTCCTCTTCATTAATAGACCATACATAGCGCCTAGCCCTGTTGGTGATATTGAGGAATTATCTTTTTAAAGAACTATTTATGTCATTATGATTTCTTATATATATATATATTTTATTTTTTTTTCTAATCAGGCAAGAATGAATGTGACATTGTGGAGTACAGTTTTAGCCAGTCTACACTGGAACAGGTAAGTGTCTACTTTTTAGCTTGACTATTCAAAGAATATGAGAGCTATTGTAGTCGCCCTTGTGACGGCGTCGGCGTTTGTGTAAAGTTTTGCATGCAAGTTATTATCAACCTTATATCTCAGTAACCATTTTTATACCCCCCCGCAACGAAGTTAGGGGGGGGTATACTGGAATCAGGTTGTCCGTCCGTCCGTCCGTCCGTCTGTCCGTCCGTCTGTAGACACAAAATTCTGCGGACTACTCCTCCTAAACTTCTGGAAGGATTTTGATGAAACTTGCTGGCAATGATCCTTAGACATTGTATTAGCGCGTTATCTATATACATTGGTTACCTCCCCTATTACCAAGTTATGCCCCTTTGATGATTTTTGCATTACAAACTTCTGCGGACTACTCCGCCTAAACTACTGGAAGGATTTTAATGATACTTGCTGTCAATGATCCTTAGACATTGTAGCAGCGCGTTATCTATATAGCATTGAGTTACCTCCCCTATTCACCAAGTTATGCCCCTTTGATGATTTTTGCATTACAAACTTCTGCGGACTACTCCGCCTAAACTACTGGAAGGATTTTAATGATACTTGCTGTCAATGATCCTTAGACATTTAGTTATCTATATAGCATTGAGTTACCTCCCCTATTTACCAAGTTATGCCCCTTTGATGATTTTTGCATTACAAACTTCTGCGGACTACTCCTTTCCTTAGACATCTATATAGCATTGAGTTACCTCCCCTATTTACCAAGTTATGCCCCTTTGATGATTTTTGCATTACAAACTTCTGCGGACTACTCCTTAAACTACTGGAAGGATTTTGATGAAACTTGCTGGCAGTGATCCTTAGACATTGTATAAGCGCGTTATCTATATATCATTTGGTTACCTCCCCTATTTTCCAAGTTATGCCCCTTTGATGATTTTTGCATTACAAACTTCTGCGGACTACTTCGCCTAAACTACTGGAAGGATTTTGATGAAACTTGCTGCCATTCATCCTTAGACATTGTAGAAGCATGTGTTAGTTATATAACATTGGATTACCTCCCTTTATTATAGTTATGCCCCTTTGATGATTTTTGCTTTACAATTTTCTGCAGACTACTCCTCCCATTGGATTACCTCCCTTTTTTATAGTTATGCCCCTTTGATGATTTTTGCTTTACAATTTTCTGCAGACTACTCCTCCTAAACTACTGGAGGGATTTCAATGAAACTTGCTGTCATTCAACCTTAGACATTGTAGTAGCGCTTTTTCTATATAACATTGGGTTACCCCCCCCCCCCCCCCCCCCCTGTTTTAAAGATATGTCCCTTTGATGGTATTTGTTTTACAATTTTCTTCCATTGATAGATTTCAGTGAATCTTAATGATATTTATCCATAGACATAGGTATATCCATAGGTATGTGTTACAAAGGATCACTAGATTTCCATGTAGTTGGCACATATGTCCTCTGTATATTAAGATGGAGTGTTGCATACAAGAATTCTGATTTCATGCTCCAAAGCCATGTTTGACAAAAACACTTGCGGGGGGGTATTAGTAAGCCCTTAGGCGACAGTTCTAGTTGGTATTGACTTGAAAGTTTATAAATATGTTAAGGGGCATCAGACAACCAAGAGAGATAACTCTTGATGGAATATGTTACAAATTATGGCCCCTTTTTAACTTAGAAATTTTGGTTAAAGTTTTACATGCAAGGTACTTTCATGCTTATAGCTCAGTATCCTGGCATGCAATTGATTTGAAACATCTTAAATATGTTTAGGGGTATCATACTTTCATGGTAGATAACTCTGGATAGAATATGTTACAAATTATGGCCCCTTTTTAACTTAGAAATTTTGGTTAAAGTTTTGCATTCAAGCTACTATCCAGCTTATATCTCAGAAATTGCTTGTGGAATTGACTAGAAAGTTAAGGAGTGTCTTCAGGGGCATCAGAAAACCAAGGAGGATAACTTTTGGACTGAATTTTATGCAAATTATGGCCCTTCTCTAACTTGGATTTTTGGTTAAAGTTTTGCATGCACAGTGTTTTTGTGCTAATGTCTCAGTAACTAGGCATGGGATTGATTTTAGACTGCATAAAAATATTAAGGGGTATCAGACTATCAAGGTATATCATTTTTGACTATTATTATGTACAGGGTATGTGAAGGGCAAGAATTGAAATAGATTTCATTTGATTTACCAACAAGCATTTTGAATAGTCGGGCGTGCTGTTCTCTGACAGCTCTTGTTACAAGTCATACTAATCCTTCTTAACCCTTTCCCTCATATAGACTCATTTTGACACACTCAATAGGTACCACATAAAGCCTGATCTGCAGAAAACCACAGTTAAACCTTACCAAATTTAATTATTAAGTCCTCATTTCCAGACCACTGAGGAGCAGCGAACAGCATAAAACCTGATCAGCCTGCGAGTTACTCGCAGGCTGATCTGGTTTTATGCTGTTCGCATAGGTCTTTTCATGGTATCCTCTATGAGGGAAAGGGTTAACTGTTCCTCCCATGTTTAGCCTTGTTAGATAACTGGTAGTCAAGCCTGTTTCTGGACTTGCTTATGAAATGGTAAAAGTCTGCAAAGGATGTAGGGACAAGTACATGAAATATACAAAGTGTGAATATACTTTCACTTAGCTTGGTGAAGTTGGGGCCAGGTTGCATTCTGTTCAATCCTGTCCATTACATGTACCAGCAGCTAATGGTACTCCATCAAAATGTTTAAACTTAATTCTTCTTATGTCAGTCGAGCAACATTTTCTGATAACTTATACTAACCCATCTTGACTGTTCCTGGATTGGACCAGTGCTTTCTGCCTGGGTTATGAAATATTCTTGGTAGGAACCTACAATCTTTGGACCTGCAGTCATGTATGCTGGTACTGGACCACAGCATTTTAGAAAAGTCTCAAAAGGAAGTTAAGGATTGTGTTTGTATTGGCTGATATTAAGGTCGCTTTTTCTGAAGAAGGATGATTGGAATTTATAAATGTATGGGAGTTTGTGGATTGAACATTTAGAAAACATTGCGACAGAGAAATCAGTCACCTTCAGTGATAGTTCTAGCTATGTCTACCATAGTTAATGGAGGTATACATTGTATATATTTTGATTAATTACAATTTTGAGTTATTTCAATAGAATGTCTTTTTTATGTATTTAAAAAAAAAAGAAAGAAAAAATATCTAAAGAGAGTCTTTTTATTTTTCAGGTGTTCCTGGAATTTGCCAAGATGCAAATTGCAGAGGGAGAAGAGAAGGAAGAGACAGAGGTGGAGCGAGTCCGTTCAATCATGCGAACAATGTCAGTGGAGGGTGATAAACCCCGCCTCACAGAGAAGCTGTAAAATAGTGACCTCACAGCATCAGTGATGTCATATTTGTGGATTTATGGAAAACATTTCCTTACATTGATTAGCCTTCATATCAGCATATGTGTATTCAGCTGTTGAAATTACTTTATTGATTTCAAATCAGATTATTAGCAACAGAAATCTTTTCAAAAGACCTGTTTATTTTTGATCAAATCAAAGTTTCATTACTGGTAAATGTGTACATGTATGGATATAACTTAGTATAGATGTTGTGTTATTATATTATTTTAGTATGTTGTTGTTTATTTAACTGAAAAAAAAAATCAGCTTTCCAATTTATTTAAAGGCCTAAGTCAAACAAAATTTGTCAAAAGATTTAAAACAATGAACAGCATGTTTATTTTAGCTTGTTTTTTACATCATCATCAATGTTTTGGACGCTTTCCAAGGTGTCCTGGGTTGGCTATTGCTCCAACAATGGCCTCTCTCCATCTGTCCATATGTATATTTAAATAAGATGATCAGGGGCTGAATTCATAAAGCTCCTTAGGAAAAAAAAAAACCTCAGTTTCTAAGATTTTCCTTAAAGTCACACAGATTTCCCTTACTTATTAAGGATTGCCTTTAGTCTTATTTATAAAACATTCCAGTTAAGGAATTATTTTCCTTAAAAACTAAGGAGCTTTTTGAATAGCTTCACCAAGATATCAAGTGACTAATGGTTG
>CM037777.1:40061076-40071626 GCA_021229015.1 Solen grandis | reverse complement strand
CAAAGGGATGGAAAAGACATTGCATTGATATCCTAATATTTAATATTCCGGTTTATCAGTAAGTTTTACATCAATTTGCAGTAAATGTTATCTAATTACTTCTCGATTAGAGCACGCTCAGGTGTGAAACTGTAATGCTTTTAGTCTTGATTTCGCAAGTCATTATTATAAATGTTGTCGTTTTTGAGACCCACAGTTTTTTGTTTCTCATTTGTTCTTTTTTTACTTTATTTTCTTGGCCTACATAGAATCATTAGTACATGTAGTTTATTATTACATTTTTTTCCCTTCTAGATCACATAAACTGAATTGTTTAAATATATGTGTGTGAAAAAGATGATGTACTTTGTGAAATTCTTAATAAATATCTGTTCTGTTCTGGTCTTGATTAAAGCTTAGAGAAATTGTTATTATTATTAGGTTTTCGCCTCTGCAGGGCGAAAACCTATTGTTCTTCTTCTGTTGATTTGTTTTTTTAGGTTTTCGCCTCTGCTGGGCGAAAACCTATTGTTCTTCTTCTGTTGATTTGTTTTTTTTTTTTTTATTTTTATTATTTTTCCAATTCCACCCATTTTTGTGTCCAGCCTAGCGGCCAGATGAGAAAAGCTACAGCTATGAAATTTTGGTCATGAAGTCATCTTTATCTGAACATGTGCCTAATTGGTCAAACTTTTCACATTTCTTTCTGATTTAGCCACTAGGGGGCGCAATGCATGTAATCACTGTTTTGCTAATAACTCAAAAATTTGAAACCTGATTCGAATGCGGTTTTTTACATAATGTTCCTTGTTGACAGCCCAATCAAATATGATGGATATCTTATCAACGAGTACGGGAAAAAAAATTGTTCTAGGAGAGGTTGAATGTTCGAACCTTGGAAAAAAAGTGGAAAAATGAGGGTAGGTCTACGAAAAACCTACCCACTTTTGTTAGAGATCAGATAGAATAATTCTGTTTGCTGCATACGATTTGCAAGACATATACGCACAAAATATATGGGGTGGCGAATTAAGGAAATGCGTGGTTTGTCCTCTAGAAACGGTCAAACTTCACTAAATTTTAGGAAAAATTAAAATTTCAAAAACATGTTTTTGTCGCTCCTGACTTTATTTTCTGTTCATTCTTCATGAAATTTTCACACGATATGTATTGTTATGTTTGAAAGGGCCTCACAATTCAAAAAATAAAAAAGAATTGAAAAGGTCAAGGTCATATTACGATTATTGTGTTTTTATTCGGCCACAAATAGCTCCAAAACTAAAAGTATTTCATTGAGAGTATATGAACAAAAGTTTTAGTTCTTCAAGAGCTCTTTCCAGTGATACTTAGTTTTTGAAGATCGGGAATTGTAAATCAGGTTTTATGCTTCAAATTCTGATACATAAGAATAAAAGTTTGACTTGTGCGACTAACGTTAGTATACTTGATTGAACTATTTGCTGCTTTGCTAGGTACCTAACAGTAAAATTTTAATCAATTTTCTTTCTCATTTTGCCGCTAGGGGCGCTTTTCTTGAAATCATTCTTTTGCTTATAACTCAAAAAGTTGAAGTCCGATTCGAATGCGTTTTTTTTGCATTCTGTTCCCTGTTGATAGCCTAATTACATATGATAGGATTCGAGGGTCCGTGTTGCTGAAAGCTTTTGAGCTACGGAAGGTTGAATGTTCGAACCTTGCAAAATAAAAAAAAATAAAAATAAATAAAAAACTGTGCAAATGAGGGTAGGTCTACGAAAAACCTATCCGTTTTTGTTAGAGATCAGATAGAAGAATTCCGTCTCCGGCATACCATTTAAAAGACGTATACACACAAAATATATGGGATGGCGAATTAAGGAAATGCGTGGTTTGTCCTCTAGAAACGGTCAAACTTCACTAAATTTTAGGAAAAATTAAAATTTCAAAAACATGTTTTTGTCGCTCCTGACTTTATTTTCTGTTCATTCTTCATGAAATTTTCACACGATATGTATTGTTATGTTTGAAAGGGCCTCACAATTCAAAAAATAAAAAAGAATTGAAAAGGTCAAGGTCATATTACGATTATTGTGTTTTTATTCGGCCACAAATAGCTCCAAAACTAAAAATATTTCATTGAGAGTATATGAACAAAAGTTTTAGTTCTTCAAGAGCTCTTTCCAGTGATTCTAAGTTTTTGAAGATCGGACTTGTTTTGGTCATTATACGCCAGTCCAAAGTTTGATCCTTTTTTGGAATAATTGTAAATCAGGTTTTATGCTTCAAATTCTGATACATAAGAATAAAAAGTTTGACTTGTGCGACTTATATACTTGTTTGAACTATTTGCTGTTTTTGTAATTTTGTTTCTAATTTTGCCGCAAGAGGGCGTTTTGATTAAAATCACTCTTTTGCTTATAACTCAAAATGTTAAAGTCTGATTGAAATGCGGTTTTCAGTATTTTGTTCCTTGTTGACTGCACCACAGAATGTGATGGATTTCAAGGGACAGGGTATGGGAAAATATTTGCGCTAGAAGAGTTTGAATGTTCTAACATTGCAAAAAAACAACTGTGCAAATGAGAGTAGGTCTTCAAAAACCTTTTCGTTCTGTTTCATATTGAAAATTGTGGCTGAGATGAAATAAAGTGTTCAAGTTGATTAGGTTAAAAGCGAAAACCGAGATACCGCTTGCGGTTCTAGTTTTTTTATTATTATTTTTCCGTCTCTTTTTTGTGAACGGCATATCAACAAGATAGGAAACAGTCACAGTTCTGATTTTTTTACCAGTTTTGTCCTAGGATCTGAATTTGATCCTAACGTCGAGAAAATTTTCATTTTTGTCTTAATTTTGCCGCTAGGGGGCGTTTTGTAAAAGTGACTAAGGGCTAATTACTCTGTTATTTGAAGTCCGATTGAAATGCGGTTTTTTGCATTGCGTTCCTTGTCAGTTACTTAATAAAATATGATAGTTTTCAAAAAGTGGCGTATATATAACTTTCGTGCTACAGGAGGTTGAATGTTCGAATCTCGAAAAAACTGTGAAATGAGGGTAGGTCTGCGAAAAATTTATCCACGTCTTTCAGGAATGAGATAGGAGAATTTTGTTTGTTGCATATGATTCGCAAGACATATACGCACAAAATATATAGTGTGGCGATTTTGAGGAATGCATGGTTTGTCCACAGTACGTGGTCAAACATAACCAATATTTTCGAAAAATCATCATTTTAAAAGCATGACTTTAAAATCATTTGAAGCTCCCGACTTTATTTTTTTGTTCAATCTTCATGAAATTTTCAAATGGAAGTTTATTAAAATTTAAAATTGTATTGTAAAGGTCAAGGTCATATTAGGTTTATTGTATATCTATTCGGCTTGAAATAGCTCAAAACCTAAAAACAATTCATAAACAATATATGAACAAAATATTTATTTTTAAAAGAGTTCTTTCCAATGATGTTTAGATTTTGAAGATTTGACTTGATTTGGTTATTTTATGGCATTCTGAAGTTTGATCCTTTCAAAAATCATTGTATTAAAGCATGACTTTTAAATCATTTGCAGCTCCTGACTTTATTTTTTGTTCAATCTTCATGAAATTTTCACATGTTATGTATGACTATGTCATTAAATTTCATATAATAAAAAAGTTTAAAATGTATTGTAAAGGCAAGGTCATATTAGGATTATTGTATATCTATTTGGCTTGAAATAGCTCAAAACCTAAAAACAATTCATAAACAATATATGAACAAAATATTTAGTTTTAAAAGAGTTCTTTTAATGATGTTTAGATTTTGAAGATCGGCCTTGATTTGGTCATTTTATGGCAGTCTGAAGTTTGATTCTTTCAGGAATCATTGTATTAAAGCATGACTTTTAAATCATTTGCAGCTCCTGACTTTATTTTTTGTTCAATCTGCATGAAATTTTCACATATAATGTATAACATTGTCTTTAAAGTTCATATAATAAAAAACTTAAAAATTTATTGTAAATGTCAAGGTCATATTAGGATTAGTGTTTTTTTCAAAAATGTATTAAAGCATTACTTAAATCATTTGCAGCTGACAGGTAATACTCAAAAATATTCTTTTGGGTAAAAAGTTTGTTTAAACATTGCGACAAAATTGTTTGAAAGATCGCTGTTAACAGTATCAACAAGCCATTGAACGAAGATATGTTTTTCGGATCATGCGACTCGTGCGACTGAATATAAGTGCTTTCGCGAAAACCGATGATATCGCAATAGCGATTCTAGTTGGGTTTTCGCATCGCAGTGCGAAAACCCTTTGTTCTCGTTCTGTTTCTTTTTTTTTTTTTTTTTTTTTTTTTTTTTCTAACCCTTTTTTGTGAACGGCATAGCTCCGAGGTGAGAAAAGCCACATCTATGAAACTTTTATTAGTAATAACCACATACTTGAAGATGATCCTAACGTCGAGATAATTTTCATTTTTGCTTTGATTTTCCCGCCAGGGGGCGTTTTATATGAAAATGTTTAATAAGCAATATCTCCATTATTTGAGGTCCGATTCAAATGCGGTTTTTGCACAATTTTCCTTGTAAATAGCCCAATAAAAGATGATAGGTTCCAAAAATTTGCGTATATTAAACTTTCGTGCTACAGGAAGTTGAAAGTTCGAATCTCGAAAAAAACTGTGAAATAAGGGTAGGTCTACCAAAAACGTGCCCATTTTATTCAGAGATGAGATAGAAGAATTGTGTTTGTTGCATATGATTTGCAAGGCATATACGCACAAAATATATGGGGTGGCGATTTTGAGAAATGCATGGTTTGTCCACAGTACGCGGTCAAACATAACCAATATTTTCGAAAAATCAACATTTTAAAAGCATGACTTTTAAGGTTATTTGCAGCTCCTGACTTTATTTTTTGTTCAATCTTCATCATTTTTTCACTGTAAATGCATTTTTATCAATCAAATAAAATCATAGAAAAAAAATCACCCATAATATGCAAAGGTCAAGGTCATATACCAATTATTATTATTTTTATCGGCATAAAATAGCTCCAAATCTAAAAATATTTTATAGAAAGTATATGAACAAAAGTTTTAGTCTGTGAAGAGATCTTTCCATTGGTGTTTAGTTTTTGAAGATCTGACTTCATTTGATCAAATGACCTTAGTCCAAAGTTTGATCCTTTTATCAAACAATTGTAAATCCATATGTTTCCTCTTTTTTGCAGCTCCTGACTTTATTTTTTGTTCAATCTTCATCATATTTTCACTGTTTATGCATTTAATAAACAAACAAACTCATAGTAAATAACGATGAAAATATGCAAAGGTCAAGGTCATAATACCGATTATTTTTATTTTTATCGGCACAAAATAGCTTCAAATCTAAAAATATTTTAAAGAAGGTATATGAACAAATGTTTGAGTTTGTGAAGAGATCTTTCCATTGCTGTTTAGTTTTTGAAGATCGGACTTCATTTGATAAAATTACTACAGTCGAAAGTTTGATCCTTTTATCAAACAATTGTAAATCCATATGTTGCTTCTTTTTTGCAGCTCCTGACTTTATTTTTGTTCAATCTTCATCATTTTAAAGGTCATAATACCGATTATTTTTATCGGCACAAAATCGTTGAAATATTTTATAGAAAGTAAAACAAAAGTTCTGTTCGTGAAGTTAATGATGTTTGTTTTTGAAGATCGGACTTAATTTGATCAATTAACAAAATATTCGAATAAAGTTAATATCAATCAATTATGTCTGCAGTTGAAACCAGTACTCTTACTAGTCAAGTTAAAAGCGAAAACCAAGATGCCGCTTTGCGGTTCTAGTTATTATTATTTTTCTAACCCTTTTTTGTGAACGGCATATCACCATGATAGAAAAAAGCAACAATTATGAAATTTTTACCAGTTCCTCATATTTATCTGATCTTGACCAATTAAAATTTTATTTTTGTTTATTTTTGGTTTAAAAAAAAATTTTTCGGAAGGTAAATTCGAACCTCGCAAAAAACAGTGAAAACGAGGGTAGGTCTACAAAAAAAGTGCCCATTTTTATTGGAATTGAGATAAAAGAATTTTGTTTGTTGCATATGATTTGCAAGACATATACGCACAAAATATATGGGGTGGCGAATTCGGGAAATGTATGGTTTGTCCACAGTACGCGGTCAAACTTAACCAATATTTTCGAAAAATCAACATTTTCAAAGCATGACTGTTAAGATTTTTTGCAGCTCCTGACTTTATTTTTAGTTTAATTTCTATGAAATTTTCACATTTAATGTAAAACTATGTTCTTAAGTGTCACATAATATAAAAAGTAAAAATGTATTGTAAAGGTCAAGGTCATATTAGGATAATTGTATATCAATTCGGCTTGAAATAGCTCAAAATCAAAAAAAAACAATTCATAAACAATATATGAACAAAAGATTTAGTTTTAGAAAAGTTCTTTCTAATGATGTTTAGATTTTGAAGATCGGACTTGATTTGGTCATTTTACGGCAGTCCAAAGTTTGATCCTTTTTTTCGAATAATTGTAAATCAGGTTTTATGTTTCAAATTCTGATACATAAGAATAAAAAGTTTGATTTGTGCGACTAGTATACTTTATTGAACTATTTGCTGCTTTGCTAGGTACCTAATGGTAAAATTTTAATCTATTTTCTTTCTCATTTTGCCGCTAGGGGGCGCTTTTCTTGAAATCATTCTTTTGCTTTGAACTCAAAAAGTTGAAGTTCGGTTTGAATGCGGTTTTTTGCATTCTGTTCCCTGTTGATAGCCTAATAACAAATGATAGGAATCGAGAGTCCGTGTGGCTGAAATCTTTTGAGCTACGGAAAGTTGAATGTTCGAACCTCGCAAAAAAAAAAACAATAAAAAAAACCCTGTGCAAATGAGGGTAGGTCTACGAAAAACCTATCCGTTTTTTTTTTTAGAAATCAGATTGAAGAATTCCGTCTCCTGCATACCATTTGAAAGACGTATACACACAAAATATATGGGGTGGCGAATTTAAGAAATGCGTGGTTTGTCCACTAGAAACGGTCAAACTTCACTTAAATTTAGGAAAAATTATAATTCCAAAAACATGTTTTTTTGTCGCTCCTGACTTTATGTTTTGTTTATTCGTCATGAAATTTTTACACGTTATGGTTTGTTAAGTTTGAAAGGGCCTCACAATTAAAAAGTTAACAAAACATTGAAAAGGTCAAGGTCATATTACGATAAGTGTGTTTTTATTCGGCCCCAAAGTGCTCCAAATCTAAAAAATATTTCATTGAGAGTATATGAACAAAAGTTTTAGTTCTAAATAGTTCTTTCGTATAATGTTTAGTTTTTGAAGATCGGACTCGATCTGTTCATTTTACGGCAGTCCAAAGTTTGATCCTTTTTTGGAATAATTGTTAATCAGTTTTAATGCTTGAAATTGTGATATATAAGAAAAAGAATGTTCGACTAGTGCGACTTATATACTTGTTTGAACTATTTGCTGTTTTTGCAATTTTGTTTCTCATTTTGCCGCTAGAGGGCGTTTTGCTTAAAATCACTCTTTTGCTTGTAACTCAAAACGTTAAAGTCTGATTGAAATGCGGTTTTCAGCATTTTGTTCCTTGTTGACAGCACCAAAAATGTGATGGATTTCAAAGGATAGGGTATGGGAAAATATTTGCGCTAGAAGAGTTTGAATGTTCTAACATTGCAAAAAAAAAAAGGAAAAAAAATGTGCTAATGAGAGTAGGTCTTCAAAAAACCTTTTCGTTCTGTTTTATATTGAAAATTGTGGCTGAGTTGAAATAAAGTGTTCAAGTTGATTAGGTTAAAAGCGAAAACCGAGATACCGCTTGCGGTTCTAGTTTTTTATTTTTATTATATTTCCAATTCCACCCATTTTTGTGTCCAGCCTAGCGGCCAGATGAGAAAAGCTACAGCTATGAAATTTTGGGCATGAAGTCATCTTTATCTGAACATGTGCCTAATTGGTCAAACTTTTCACATTTATTTCTGATTTAGCCACTAGGGGGCGCGATGCATGTAATCACTGTTTTGCTAATAACTAAAAAAATTGAAACCTGATTTAGATGCGGTTTTTTACATAATGTTCCTTGTTGACAGCCCAATCAAATATGATGGATATCTTATCATCGAGTACTGGAAAAAAATTGTTCTAGGAGAGGTTGAATGTTCGAACCTTGGAAAAAAGTGGAATAATGAGGGTAGGTCTACGAAAAACCTACGCACTTTTGTTAGAGATCAGATAGAAGAATTCTGTTTGCTGCATACGATTTCGCACAAAATATATGGGGTGGCGAATTATGGAAATGCGTGGTTTGTCCTCTAGAAACGGTCAAACTTCACTAAATTTTAGGAAAAATTAAAATTTCAAAAACATGTTTTTGTCGCTCCTGACTTTATTTTCTGTTCATTCTTCATGAAATTTTCACACGATATGTATTGTTATGTTTGAAAGGGCCTCACAATTCAAAAAATAAAAAAAAGAATTGAAAAGGTCAAGGTCATATTACGATAATTGTGTTCTTATTCGGCCACAAATAGCTCCAAAACTAAAAATATTTTATTGAGAGTATATGAACAAAAGTTTTAGTTCTTAAAGAGCTCTTTCCAGTAATGTTTAGTTTTTGAAGATCGGACATGATTTGGTCATTATACGGCAGTCCAAAGTTTGATCCTTTTTTGGAATAATTGTTAATCAGTTTTTATGCTTGAAATTGTGATACATAAGAATAAAAAGTTTGACTAGTGCGACTTATATACTTGTTTGAACTATTTGCTGTTTTGCAATTTTGTTTCTAATTTTGCCGCTAGAGGGCGTTTTGCTTAAAATCACTCTTTTGCTTATAACTCAAAATGTTAAAGTCCGATTCGAATGTGGTTTTTTGCATTCTGTTCCCTGTTGATAGCCTAATAACATATGATGGATAAGAGGGTCCGTGTGGCTGAAAGCTTTTGAGCTACATAGGTTGAATGTTCGAACCTTGCAAAAAACAAAACAAAACAAAAAAAAAACTGTGCAAATGAGGGTAGGTCTACGAAAAACCTATCCGTTTTTGTTAGAGATCAGATAGAAGAATTCCGTCTCCGGCATACCATTTGAAAGATGTATACACACAAAATATATGGGATGGCGAATTAAGGAAATGCGTGGTTTGTCCTCTAGAAACGGTTAAACTTCACTAAATTTTAGGAAAAATTAAAATTTCAAAAACATGTTTTTGTCGCTCCTGACTTTATTTTCTGTTCATTCTTCATGAAATTTTCACACGATATGTATTGTTATGTTTGAAAGGGCCTCACAATTCAAAAAATAAAAAAGAATTGAAAATGTCAAGGTCATATTACGATAATTGTGTTTTTATTCGGCCACAAATAGCTCCAAAACTAAAAATATTTCATTGAGAGTATATGAACAAAAGTTTTAGTTCTCAAAGAGCTTTTTCCAGTAATGTTTAGTTTTTGAAGATCGGACTTGATTTGGTCATTATACGGCAGTCCAAAGTTTGATCCTTTTTTTTGAATAATTGTTAATCAGTTTTTATGCTTCAAGTTGTGATATATAAGAAAAAGAATGTTCGACTAGTGCGACTTATATACTTGTTTGAACTATTTGCTGTTTTTGCAATTTTGTTTCTAATTTTGCCGCTAGAGGGCGTTTTGCTTAAAATCACTCTTTTGCTTATAACTCAAAATGTTAAAGTCTGATTGAAATGCGGTTTTCAGCATTTTGTTCCTTGTTGACAGCACCACAGAATGTGATGGATTTCAAGGGACAGGGTATGGGAAAATATTTGCGCTAGAAGAGTTTGAATGTTCTAACATTGCAAAAAAAACAACAAAAAACTGTACAAATGAGAGTAGGTCTTCAAAAACCTTTTCGTTCTGTTTCATATTGAAAATTGTGGCTGAGTTGAAATAAAGTGTTCAAGTTGATTAGGTTAAAAGCGAAAACCGAGATACCGCTTGCGGTTCTAGTTTTTCACTATTCTTATATTCTGATTTCATATTTCTTCTTTGAGACCAAACGTCATGTGCCTTTTTGGTGTACTTTTAATATGTTTTAATAGTTATATTTATTTTTAATATTATGACGTAATATTTTGTACAACGTCATATCCTGCATAGCATCTTTTTATTATGTTTGCAGGAAATTGCAAATATGTAGTATCGTCAATAATTGTCTTTATTTTGATTAAAGTCTCTGGCCGATATAAAAAAAATATATATAACTAATGTAGGTGAGGTGATAGAATTAAAAAAACTTCAGTCACTATTTTCAAATGATAAATATATAATTACTATAAATTGACCTCTTCAGTCGAATAGAACTTTTACTGTTCATTGATCAGGCCGTTACACACATTTCAGGTATACATTTTTCCTATCATTCAAACATTTAGCAATTCACATGTGTGTGTGTGTGTTCTACAATTGAAAAAAAGACATTTTTTGTATTGATAACAAAAACTGACCATTGTCTCTATACAAGTTATATTATCAAGTTGATGTGTGTGTATTTGATTTGAAAGCAAGCCATACCTACCATACTTAAAGCTAAGGACGAATTCCATGAGTTATTTTTTTCT
>CM037777.1:40010976-40060976 GCA_021229015.1 Solen grandis | reverse complement strand
GGACATTTTTTTTTCCTTTTTTTTATTTATTTATATTTTTCAATTATTTTTTTTAAAATCTCTTCTTTCATATTATTACACATCTCATCTCGTAAAATGTATCAGTTTTTTTTTCATTTACAACAATATATAGTACTGTTATTTTCAAAAATTTAATCAGATACATACTTAATTGCTTTGTCTAGTAATTAGCTTTATTTTGCCTATTCTATGTAAGCATATGTAGACATTGAAATTATACAAATTCTTTTAAGGAGATGGCCGATACTAATGTTGTTAGAACTTTTGGTCAGACCTTTTTGCTTATTTTCTAAAATCTTCAATGTTGTATCATCATTATCTACGGCAATAAAATATGTCTAAACTAAACTAAGTGGAAGGGTAGAGTTCTTTTGTTATTTTGGATAAATCAGATTGCTGGTTCACTTTTGATGTTGTGCTTTTCTTTTATAACGATTTTCATGCGTCCCCATCAAAAAAACCTGTAACACATTACACATGCGTGATATTGGTAAACACATAAAGCTCCGCCTCTCGACACACCTTACCGCACATGCGCACTGAAGGTGCTTGAAGCTGGTTTAAACTGATCAGCTGATTTAACGGAATAGTGTTTAGTGACAAGTTTATGCCGATTAAATGAATTAAATGGAGACAAAAATTCGAAAAATGGAATGATCTCATTGGACAAAATATAATTTCAAACACTAATGTCATCATCACCAGTGCCTTCATTACTATAACCAACTTACTCCGCGTGCGTATAATCTCAAGTCACACGATATCATGCTGATATCTATCCAAATCTCTTTTATCTCCTTGTTAACGTATGCCTAAACATTCACACTGTTTAATTAGAACTTTCATTTAAGCTTATTCACTTCTCATTGTCAGAAACAGAAAATATAAAAACATTCTAAATTCTAAATCCCGAATCTAGACGGGCCCAAAAACTGTCATGTTAATAATTGGGTATATGGCACTAGTGCTCGCTAACCATACCTATAATATAAAACTTCCAATTCTATTCATGCATTAAACTGGTTGTCCGTAGGGTGGCAAAGACTTTAATTTTCAGTAATAAAGAAAACATTATTATACAAAAGGGTTAACAAAATATAAACAACTTCTCTAGTCTTAAAATTCTGTCTCCTTTTTAGTACTAAAGCCAATGTTCGTTATCTGAAAAATGTCTAGTCTTTACCAGCCACTATTTTCCCTGCTAATTAATCGCTTAAAATAGGTTACAAGCTACAATAACTAACTATAGTTGTCAACAACGATTCACGGCCTTATGATAGCTTGTCAAGTAATTAATAGGACAACAATCTTTAAACACTTAACGCCACATTAAATCTGATATACAGCGGGATGTATTTTTACTGTCGTCATGAGGTCACTATTTATGCAGAAACCCCTATGTGATTTCTGGTAGTACCTGTATACACTGTTCTCGCATTGATAGCGTAATTCTCAAATTCCACTGTGAAGCAACTTGCCGGTATTTGAGGAACAAAGTGAATTTATCCCGAGTTGTCCGCGTTGGGCAACGTTGTTTTTTTTCTACAAGAAACATTAAGGTAAGCAAATTATCAAAACAAAATGTCTGAACCTCGTCTTCTCATATTTTTTTCTTTTCTTTAACGTTTATTGGACAAGACTTATAAACATGATTTACGATATTGTATCAAGTAAGGCAGCCTTGGAGACTTCTTTATCGATCGATTGCACGGTCAATATGTGACTTTAAATCAAACACTATTAAAACTGATGGACATTAAATCAAATTGTTTACGATGAGGACAAGTTGTTTTTGTTTTGATTTGAAATTTTATAAGCTAAGAAACCTAACACACATTTTTTACCTGCTTAACCTTTATTATCTTACTTTCACTAAGCTTTGATTCCAAATAACTTTGATTTCATTATTTTTTCTACCACATTATATAATTGGACGATCACAGAAAATCTTATAGGGATGAACGTGTACTTTAAGTTGATATTGGCAATCATAGGGCTAATCAGGAGGGTACAATTTAATGACCTGCTCAAAGACACAAACACACATACTTGCAAGAGGTGTACAATGAGGACACATGATATTTGCCTCCGATTGATAACACCACTTTCTGACAATCATAGAGTCTTGAAAGATTTTTTTGGGTGGATTCTACATTGCCTTTGACAATAAAATATATTTAAATTTCCTCTAAGACCCCAGGGAAGAAACTTATAAACAAATACTTGATACACTTCGCACTGAGGTCCGACCATCAGTGAGAACATCTGTGATACACTTCGCACTGAGGACATGAATATCAATGAGGACATCTGAAAGGTGAGGACAACTTACACACACATTTATATATATACATACATACATACACCTACATCAAGGCTATTTCGGAACCATTTAACTAAACTATTTTATATGTCTCAATTGTATTTACAATGTATCATTATGTTCATTGATAAAGAAATGACTGAGAAAAAATAACGACTTCTAACAAGTCGGCACGACTTACACACACCTGGATCAAAAATGATAAACACCATTCTCTCGGTCATTTTACATCCCATTTACTTTATGTAATTCATCGTATTAATATATTTAATATAAAATAGTGTGTATATCCTTGAAGGAATAACTGAGCAATATATACCCGATTCACATTGGTCGTAGGGTTTAAAATATATACGGCCTGTAGTAATTCTAGTTCCACCGCAGAATTTCTACGGTCACAGCCAATAGCAGTTACATACGTTAAGTTAGCCACACGACGTATTTTGATTTTGTGTTGACAGAAAACTTGCGGCACCCTTTAATCGCCATACGTCATTCCTGGGAAGGCCGTAGGGTGACCAAATAATATGCTAAAGGTCTATTATTCTAATGGACAGTATAAAGAACTACAGACATTATCATTTCCGAAAGTAAAATATAGTAGACGATCAATTGTAGAGTTTTAATGGGTTTTACCTTCTGTATCTTGGGTTACGATTGTTCTTATTATTATTTTGGATTCCTATGTCCAGCTTGGCGGCGAAAGTACAAAGAGAGAATAAAGGTAAAAAACAGATATTTGTCACAAGATGTGTAAATTCTTCACGAAAATATTAGCTAAACATTTCTGCATATCATTACAGAAACAGGAGTATTTTTTTGTACAATGTTCATAAAATTACTGAATATTTGCGTACTATCTGTAACATATTATTAGTAAAATAGTGAGATTTGCTTAACAAATTGCAGTATTTAATTATTAACTTTTACCCAGGAGTTTAGATCTCATTCAGAATTAAAGTGAAGCAAGTACCTAAATTCAAAAGTTTAGCTTGGTACACAGACTTAAAATAATGCAACACAACAATTACATCATTTCTTAAAGAATCTTTTTCATAAGTAATTCTGACATAAGTAAAAAATTAACAATGCTTAAATTGTAATTTATATTTGTTTCATAAATATGTGTAATGTGTAATGACTGAAATACTGTCAAAGCGACGGTAAACTGAAATAGCCAAGCAAAAAAAAACAGTGTAGGGACCACTTTAATCATTTATTATTTTCAATATTTGGTTCGTAAATGTCAAGTTCAATATTCATAATCAATCTACGTTTGTCAATTTTCTCCTATGTCATTGCAATGCACCACCCATGTCTCCCTCAAGTACTGGTAACATCAGTAACGGTATTTAATTTAATGTGAATAGTTTGATTGCCTCCTTATTCCTAAAAAGGCGTGAAACAATTTAATTCCGCAAATTACTGTATAGCGGGTATTATCTGCGGGGGTTTTATTTTGGTTTTATTGGCGGAAAATGTAAATGCGCCAAATATAAACACCGCTAATACAAACCTCCGTAGTTATAAGTCGCCGCCATATTGTTTACTAAGGGACATTACTCTTATTAAATTTTGTGTTCATTAAAATATGTATGTATTAACTCCCTTAAAAAACAAGAATTATGTTGTGAATTAGGTACGATTTATTATGTAAATGAACAACATTAAATATTTTGAATAACACAAAGTAATTGATACAAGTTATATAATTATGTAGCAAACGAAAATACAGACAGACAACACAGTCAGGTGATTAATGCTAAGTATGAATACCAGCACTTGGTTCAAATACCAGCCTTCGAGAACGCCTCTGAAATCACATCTGGCCTCTCTTTCAGCTTGTTTGCAGACATGACTAGCCACTTTGCATGTATTGCTTTTATATATGATGTACGCAGATCCATGTTTACATTTATAAATTAATTTATAAAGGCTTACATAAGGTAAGTAAGTACCAGTACTAGTATTTGCTTAGTGTCGTAATAGGTTTCGCAGTTTTATAAAACAGTTTATCACACCTTTAAAGACAGCGTACCGTGAATGGCGTAAATACAATGGTCACAATAAATACGATAGATAGTAAACAGTTTTACCTTTCTCTTCCATGGTCCAGTTGCCACATGGTACAAGATTGACTCCTTATCACCTTTACAAACATTTACACCTACTTATACTTGCCCTCTCATTCTGATTTCACATTATTTATATAATCCGATAATCGTCAATTATCATACAGGTAGCGTACCGTATACGACTCAGACAGACAGGGTTAGTACCTTTGACCATCTTTTACCTGGAGGTTAAAATTTGGCGCTCAGTGTAATTTCCGCCAATATTTAGCATCGCCAATACAAATACAAAACGCTCTTGTTTACGCGAAATTTTTGCCCCGCAGAAATAACCCGCTATACAGTATAGTCTCCCACGAGAGCAAGATGAATAGAGTTCCGGGATATTTGTCAATATCCAGGTTTCATCTCACTTGAATTGTCACTGTAAAACATTTTTTTTAATTTTACCTACCTCTTCCATAAAGTTGATTTTAGTATTCATTTTTGTTTGTCTGCAACAATCGTTAAATACCAAATACAGGTACATGTGTTTTTATATTTATCGAGACAATCTCTTAACAGTTTTTCGCTCGACGGGACACTTCATTACTTCTATTAGCTTTACCAGTGTTCTTCACGGACTTGGTTAAATTTTATATTTACAAAAAAATTGAATTCAGGACAACAGAAAGTATGTGTTTGTTTGTTGGGTTTAACGTCCCACCGGCAGTTGTTCAGTCATTTTGAGACGATGTCTACTTAAAACAGTGCTGCCACACTGCAGTATTACGCCGTAGACTTGTGGCATGATACCACACACAGTCACATTATCCTGACACTGAGCCAACCAGTCCGGAAACTACCCGTTTATGCTGCGTGCCAAGCAAGGGAGCTATACCAGAACCATTTTTACGACTTTGGTAGGTCGTGCCGTGGATGGAACCCACGACTCCCGCTCCCGTTGCGGACCCCCTAACCACTGATTGAAAGTGTAGATACATGATAATGCTACAGTTACCACAAACGAAAACAAATGCATTCGTGTCTTTCCTCTTGCAGTTTTTCAAACGAAAAATTGTGCCTTTCTTGTGATACATCTTTTGTAACACTTGATGATCGTGATATCATTAAGTCACACAATTGTATATATGTGGCTGCGGGATTGGAACATTTTTCAATAGACCTATTTAAAGTCTTTAAGGGCTGGCCGGGTAGTTTGATTGGTAGAGTATTTCACTCGTGATCTAGAGGTTGGAGTTCAATACCCAAGCATATCAAAGCATTTCTATAAATCCACAACACCATTCGTATGATGTACTCTTTGATCATAAATGGAACTATCAATTCATGATAAGTCAATAAATTCTTTTTTCAATTTGTTTATTGGAGAAACACAATTTGTCAGTACATGTTTTGGGAAAACAAGAAAACACGTAAGTGAATACAAAAGGGCAATAACAACACTGAATCCAATAGAGATTTTTATAATTGCATTAAATGCTGTATTTGATGGTTTTTACTAAACAAAAATTCCTCAAGGAAAAAAAAAAACAAACAAGATGGCCAAGTTTTGCTCTCCTGAGGAATCTGACTTGGTTGCTCTTATTTTTTTTCTGTGATTTTCCCAGATGATCTGCATTCTAATCGAAGGTGATCTTATCTCGACCTTATACAATATATCATTGAGAAAAACATTCCTACTAAATTTCATGAAAACTAGCCATTCATGCAACTTCTATTGTGTTCACAAGATTTTTTAAGACATGACCTGTTGACCTACTTTTAGACCCAACATCATCTAGTTTCAAACTTATCTAAGATATACAGACAAACATTGTGACCAAGTGTCATGTTAATTGGGGAAAATGTATCTTCTAGGGTGTTCATATAATGGTTACAAAGATACTTATCAAGTTTAATGAAAACTGGCAAAAATATAGCAAAAGAATGGAAACAAGTTTTTTTTTTCTATAATTTGATATAGTTGCATATTTCAAACTTAACCAATATATGAAGACAATCAAAAAGTGAAAATTGGACTGAAAATCAGGCTTCTTGGATTTATTTTTGTAATCTAAAGTTGACCTTATGAAATACACTGAATTCAATTTTGATCTTGTTTGACATTTGGTCACTTAACTAACACAGACTTAATCCCCACTGGTCTTCAGTTAGTAGAGCTAAATATTTGCTTCAACACAAAATCATACAATAAATAAAAAATGTTAAAATTCATAACTATATCAATAATTCACATTACACAACATATAAAATACAAAGGACTGTATTAAATACAGCTGGATATCAAATAGTAAAGTTGGATTTAGATTTCATTAAGGTTTTCCTAACCTAGCAAGATTTTCCTTATATTTAAAATTATTAAAACAACTAAAAATCCACATTAATACCTTAGATTTTACTAAAGTATTATTATTCTTTCTCTACCCTTGTTTTGTTGTGTATTTTAACACAGGTTTGGAGTTTAGTCGTATATGATTATATCGCCAGGGCATAGTCTGAGTGAAGTAATCATTCGCACCTGAATGAACTTTTGTTTTTGTTCACTTCACTTCTCCTCATTGAAATCTATTATCTTTGTTTCATTTTGATACCTCTTGTAGTTTTTGTGATACACTCAGGACAAATTATGACGGATGGACGAGACGGACGAATGAACGGGACGGACAAAGCAGCAACTACGAGGGTCGTCCAGAAACGAATGCGAGTTGCTTAATTACGTAAAAGCTACAAGTATTACTCACAAAATCTCTTCATAGTCCCTCAATATAATCTCCCGTGGATGCTATGGTCGACTCCCATCTTTTTGGCAGATCCCGAACTCCCGTTGCCAGGCAACCTTTGTTGATGTCCCTAACGACCGCGTTCACGGCGACATATAGTTCATTCAAATCGTCATATCGGACTCCTCGTAGTTGTTCTTTAAGTTTTGGAAACAGGTCGTAGTCGGGGGGACTTAAGTCTGGCGAATATGGCGGGTGATTAAGAACTTCCCAGTGGTAGACGTTATCATGCAAAATTGATGGCGTCACCTGTAAAAGTTCCGGTCGTTAGCAGCGTATGGCTGGTCGAAGAATTTTAGTCAAATACCACTCATCACTCATAGTACTCTTTATTAACCGTGCTTCCATGTGGAACTCTGTGTGTTGTCAAAACGCCGTAAATATTGTAACCGAATATCATGAACATCTTTGGACAGTTCATACTGCGGTGATATTTCACAGGTCTTGGTGAGTTTTGAGTATGCCATTCAGAGCTTTGGCGTTTCAATTCTGGCTCAAATGACCGGATCCATGTTTCGTCGATAGCAAACACACTCATTCAGCATCATTTCATCTTCCTTTGAATATCTATTCAACAATTCAGTGCGAACACGTTTGTCTTTTTCAGTTTTTGAGAGTGCGCGCGGCACCTACCGCGCGGCGATCTTTCTCATGTCTAAATTCTGCATCAGAATAACATAAACGGAACTCTTACGTATCCCCGATTCATACGCTATTTCCTCGCATGTAAATCGTCTATCAGAGTTGAGAAGCTGAACAACAATTTCGGTGTTATCGGCGTCTGTAACTGTCACCGGCCTACCGGAGGAGGGCTTCTTGTTAGACTCTTGCCGTCCATTATTGAAATCCTTCACCCATCTACAAATAGTGCTAAATCCAACTGCACGTGTCGGGTCAACCTCCTGGAGTGCATTAAATATTTCAGTCGCTTTCTTTCCGCGCCTACTCTCTATCTTGATATACGCATATATTTCTTCTCGCGTCAGCGCGAACGCATTGTCCGCCATTGCGTTGTTTGATATGGCGTCATCAAAAATGACGTAACGTCACGATGCTTATTAACACGTGCGCTTACGCGCAAAGTGTTAATTTAGTTACGTGCTAAGTTTTGTGGCTTTATGTTTTTTCAATCAAAAGTTACAAACTAACTCTCATTCATTTTCGGATGACCCTCGTATATGCTCTCCCTTCGGAGAGCATAAAAAGAATTAAAACAAATGGACAGAAAAGGTGATTCCTATATAGCTTCCCTTATCCAGGGATAGTAGGGACTACATACACATATTTCTAGCATATGATTTACTCACACAGCCACACAAATGACACAAATGAAGATTTTGCATTTACAACTATGGTCCTCACACTAACAAAAGAGTACTAAACACACATATTTCAAGTATATGATTGGCAAACACAACCAAACCAATGAGGACTTATCACTTATAACTAAGGTCCTGATATCATTAAACAAGAAAGATATAGCAAAGGGCCATAACTAATTATAAATCAAACAAATCATGACGTGCCAACAATATGCCCAATTAGGCTTGGTACTTGTCAGTCTTGCAAATTTGTATCAAAATCTGACCAAAAGTAGCAAAGAAATAGGGCGGACAAATCTCATCTACAGACGGACTGACATAACTCAAATTTAGCCCCCATACATTTCGTATCTAGGGATTGAGCCTAGGCAAGTGTATTAACATTGATTTTCTTTTGTTGACCTCCAAGTATGACCTTGACCTGTGAGTTAGCAAGCTGGTTCTTTCGCATAACACTTCATCTTAATATAGTTAACATTTGTGCCAATCCATCTGGAAATCCAGCAATCCTTTGTCAAGTTACAGCCTGGACAAGCATATTGGCATTGATTTTCTATTAGTTACCTCTAAGTATGACCTTGGCCTTTGAGCTGATAATCTGTTGTTTTTTTTTCCATTTAACACTCCATCTTACTATGGATAACCTTTGTGCCAAACCATTTGCAAATCCAGTGAAGCATTGTCATTTTAGAGCTCAGACAAAAATATTCAATACAAACCAACGGACAGATCAACAGATGGACAGCCAATTCCTATATAACTTCCCCTATTCAGGGATAGTGGGGGTATAATGAGACTTTTCAAAAACATATTTCTAGCATATGATTTGCACACACAACCAAACAAATGGAGACTTAACATTTACAACTGAGGTCCTCACATTAACAAATTAGGACTTCATACACATTTTTCTAGAATGTGATTTGCACACACTGCCAAGCAAACGAGGTCTTCACACTTATAACTCAGGTCCTGACATTATTTAAAAAGAATTACAATTGCAAATGATGAATTCCCTCAGATACCGCTTTGTCACAGATACTGTAACAAAGTACGACAATCTTGAGAAATATAACAAAGGGTTATAACTCTTCAAAATCAAATGAATCATAACGTATCAACAATATTCTCAATTACGCTTGATACTCTTCAGTCTTGCAAATTTTCATCAAAATTTGACCAAAGGTAGCCGAGAAATAAGGCAGGCAAATCTCGTCTACACCAATGAATAATATTTGATGACTCCAAAATAGCCCCCTTATACTTCCTATCTGTGGGTATAATAAAGACCTCACACAGAGTATGAGAACTAAATACGCATAGATCTAACATATGATTTGCACATAAAGCCAAACAAATGAGGACTTAACACTTAAAATTGAGGCCCTCACCTTAACCAAAGGAATCACCCCACACAAAGAAATATACAATATACGTTTAACTCTCGATACAACAGCATTCAATACAACGGCAAATTCGGGTTCCAGCACTAAAATCCTTTAACATATTTATGTGTTCTTTATTTCTCTCTTTACAACAGCAAATGTGATTGTCAGTACCGGCAGTAATTTTCTGCAAACAAATTTCCCTTTCATAGTGTGTTTACTTATCGATAGAGCGGCAGCCTTATCGCTGGAGTTTTCCGGTACCAGCAGTAATTTTGGCAGACAAATCTCCCTGCATTGTTTATTAACGGCAGCCTTATCGCCTCAAGTGTAAATCCCGCCCCCTACCAATACCTAACCTGTTTTGACACAGTTGATCGCCAAAATCACGGATGAGCCTTTGATTGCACATGCTGCACTGCCTGTAGAGAATTTCATTGTTCGAGAGAGTACATGTAAGTAATGGGTTGTAACTACAGTAGACCTGTGAACAATGCATACCTGTGAACCCTACCGATTGTTGCAGTAAACTACCAGAGTTAAAAGGCGACAATAATCTACCGGCATTCTACCACTTTTTGCTAAAATTGTGTAAAACAATCTAAAATGACATTTAAACTGGACTGGGGAAAACATAGACTGGATCCTCAATATCATGTATCAGATTACAAATTTGCACATAAATCAGGCAAACATGTTACATGTAAACACAAAAAATAGTAGACTGGTTCTCCAGTGTCGCTTATCGGAAACCAATCTAAGGCTTGAATTAGGTTTTCTAATAAACAAGTCAGCCAGCAGGTGTGTGACCTTGCCCTTGTCAGATTAAACTGAGAGAGAGAGAGGGGGGGGGGCTGTATGTGGTTAAAATAACAATTATCTGGTACAGTGGGTTTAGTATCAATATAGTAAAGTTTAATGACCAATCAAGATTACAGTAGGCACAGTTGTAAAATCACACTGAATAGCCTGTCAGAAAAATGTGTGCTATGATCGCAAATTCCTGCCAGAATTGAGAGCTACTTTTATACCTACCAAGAAGTTTTGTACTCCTGCAACGCCTACAGAGTGAACTACTATGGTAAATTAAGAAAAACACGTACACTTAAACAGGTAAATCACAAATACAAAATATGAATTAGTATTACATTTACATTGCATAACAAAAGATCTAGTGTCTCCATGTATATGAAACTTCCTCACTAAGCTTAAGTGGGTGGGGTACAGTTGGATTTGCATGTCATGGAATCATCACGATACATCGGCTGAAACGTGATTTACAAACACTGCTATTGTACAGAGAGTTGACTGTACTAAAATTTCTAAGAGTTTTCTTCTTAAATGCATTATCATAGGTAGTATTTTTTCTTTGAGTTTTAGTGACAATCATAAGACTCTTTGCTTATCATATTCATGCAACATCATATAAAAGGGAGTCTAAGCAAAATCATAGATATGTGCGTATTTAAATATAAAATACAGTATAATTAAACTATAATTTTGAGTTCTTAGGCAATGCAATAATTCTGGCAGAAATTCCTTGCTAAACTTTGAAGGTAAAAACTTCAGGATTCATTTCTTTAAGTGAGTTTAAAGTTATATATATGCAGAGTGGAAAATAAATTCAAGTGATTTTAACAACACCTGTGCACCAACTCACCATGATGAGTGAATTCTTGTGCAGAATTAGTGAAAATCAAAACCTTTTTATTTATTTCTTAATATCTGTCTGTTTTGTTTTTGTTTTTTTTAAACACCCCACTGACTGAAATAGTATTTCAGACATTTGGAGATGATGTCTATTTTAGACAGATATAATGCTGTCACACTGCAGTATCAGTATTTTTCTATGACTTTGGTATGCCGTGGCCAGGGATCGAACCAACGACTACTCGGTCACCAGGGACTGTATATTTTCTTAATATGACAATCTCAAATTTGGGAAGTGCATGGATGGCTAGTGATAATTTTAGGATCTTAACGCCCCTGTTTCGAAAATTTCCAAATAATATGATCAAACAAAAATAATTATAACACTTTCTTACCAAATCACCCTGCACTGAATGAACCTTCGAGTCGAGGCTGATTTGTTGTCAAGCTCCACTGTAATCATATTAATGACAATTTAAAAAAACACATGAAATTACATCCTGAGTTTTGAGCTAAAGATTTGACATGGTATATCTACTTTTAGCCTTGTTCATTATGGAGCTGAACAATTACAGCAGTCGGATGATCATTTGATATTATTCCGAATTAGAACCACTGGCTTGGGAGATGTTATAATATTTTTAGCGAAAACAGCAACTGGTTCACTGGAGCTAAAAAATTAAAACAATTTCTAAATTAAGCATTTTATTTTGAAATGGCCAGGGGGGAAGGTGTCATTTAACAAGTAACTGCCGTTGAACGCAACACTTGAGTCCCCTACCGGTGAGGTGCACAATTTTTCTGTTACCATAGCAACAAGCATTTCGGTCAGAGAAAAAAACAACAACAACAAAGTAACAAGCAGAATCTCCATACTGCCATTTATTCAAATACCAAATTTCATAATATTATCTTAAAAATGTTTTTTAAGTTATCATGGGATCTATGTTTCCAGACGGATGGACAGACAGACATCGGGAAAACCTACAGACCCCTCAAGTGTTAACACCGGTAGGGGACTAATAATTATGTCTTCCAAGCTATCTTCATATGGTGATGCATGTTCCATAATAATGGTTAGTGCTACCATAGCAACCAGAGGTTTGACAGCTTGTTTGTTACTAAGGAATTCAGATTTCTATACTGCCAGATGAATGGACAAATGAGACCTGCATAATCTCTATATTGCCATCTATTCATTAACATAGCTTGTATACTTCTTGATTTATCAAAGGATTTATCTGTTACACCCATATTTTGAGTATTTCTGCTGCCATAGCAACCAGAGAATTTATCTGAGGAAAAAAAAACACAACAAAGTGACTTGCGAAATCATCAAATTGTCACCTATTCATATACAAATTTTCATTATTTTACCTTGTATACTTATTCAGTTATTAAAGGATCTCGAACTTAAAGTCACATTTGACTATTTCTCTTACCATAGCAACACGAATCCAATTTGATTCAAGAATAAGAACAAAGTGACCTGCATAATCTCCATATTTCCATCTATTCATATATTTATTTTCATCAACCGACCTTGCATACGTTGAGTTATCAAAAGATCAATGTGTTAAAGCCATATTCTTTCCATTGCCATTACCAAAGCGACTAGAATTTTGGTCTGACAAAAAAAAGTGACATACATAATCTCCATATTGCCATCTATTCATATACCTATCTTAAACGGTTTTTAATTTATTGTGGGATCCAGATTTCCAGGCCATATTTTGCCGGTTTCCTTTACCACAGCAACCAGAATTTTGGTCCGAGAAAAAAACAACAACAAAGTGACGTGCAGAATCTCCATACTGCCATCTATTCATAAGTTTCATGAAATTATCTCCAACGATTCTGAAGTGTTCGTGGGATCCAGTTTTCCAGACATCTGGAAGGACATACGAACAGACAGAAGGCAAACCTATAGTCCCCTGCGGTGTAATCACCAATAGGGGACAAAAGGCTATTTCTATTGCGGAGCATATTAAGTAATATTTTAAATGGTCATTATAAGAATATTTATGTGAAATAATTAAGAATCTGATAATTTGCTGAAGCTATGTTGTTTTAAGAATATTTATGTGAAATAATTAAGAATCTGATAATTTGCTGAAGCTATGTTGTTTTAAGAATATTTATGTGAAATAATTAAGAATCTGATAATTTGCTGAAGCTATGTTGTTTTAAGATATTTATGTGAAATAATTAAGAACTGATAATTTGCTGAAGCTATGTTGTTTTAAGAATATTTATGTGAAATAATTAAGAATCTGATAATTTGCTGAAGCTATGTTGTTTTAAGAATATTTCTGTTTGTTGCTCTAGGCTATCTTGAACAGTGGAGCTGAATAATTGAAGCAATTTTTGAAGTGAGAAATAACATCAGTAAAGAAAAAAATGACACATAAAAATATTACGGTGACATTTTACTTACAAGCAGGAATTATGAGAATGTCTGCTTCCGCAGAATCTGATGTCAAACGAAAATCATGTCCAAAAGCTTTTTTCATTAGAATCCTTGTTGATGAGAAACATTATTACATGTATATTTTTCATGTATTTAGTTCAGTTCATAATCATTGTATTTTAGTATCAATGACCCACATTTTTCAGTCTTAGTTTTTTCTGTTTTGACATATAGTCTAAATCAATAATATGGGCAACTATTACGAGCGATTTTCCCCAGTCCAGATTATTTACCGTGAGGCTTCGATTCCCAGCAGGGTCATTCGGATTTTCATGTGAGGAAGCCTTCCAGCTGGCTTTCGGTAGGTTGGTGATTCTACCCGTATGCCTTCGTGCATTAAGGATCTTGCTCCATCTGTAATTAGCTGTACGTCGCTAGATGTATGACTGAAATACTGTTGAAGCGACGGTAAACTCAAATAGTCAAGTCAGTCTAGTCAGAAAAACATCTGCTAGAATTTCTTCTTTCAGTTACATGTTCAGTTTTCTAAAATAAACTATCAAGTAATAATTACTATAAACAAAGTTTAAAATACTGATATTGTGTTCGGACAGCTTAGCTGAGATCTTACTATCTGGTAATTGTTTTACCCGACTCATTGCTTTAACAGTCTGGGTTATAGTAGGATTATAAAGGCTCCTCTTTATTATCATTGTCTTGTGAGGTAGTGAAGTGTTTCCAATAACCATAACTGGAATCTGAAAACAGATCATTGAAGAATCTTTGTACATACTGAGGTATACGCTTTCAAATGGCTTGACACACATTTGTACAAACTTTATTTTACCAGTTGTTCATTCAACCGTGACATATAGGTCACAGCCATGAATTTATTTTATTTTTTTTAGATTATAATATGAGGTACAAGTGTACCTAGTTTCATAAAGATGTGAAGTCATCTTCTTCGACAAAAAAGCTTAAACACAAAGGTAAACCTGAGGTGTAACCGGTGGACAGGTGAACAGACACACACAGAGAAAATCTATGTGACCCACAACGGAGTTGGTGGGGCATAAAAATACTATCTTGACTTTTGGTGTCTGGCTGAGATGTGTTTGCCTGCCAAGACAAACTTAACATTTTCAGCAGGACAAGATCACATGACCCAGACTCATTTAAAAATTCCTTCTAAAGATGTTACTAATGATAGTTATCTGCATATATAAGAAAACTCAAGACTGCTAGCACAATGTTTTTTTTGTCTGCCTGTAATCCTGGAAGATTCTGTCTAGGGTTTATTGTACAGGTGGTGCAGTGAGAAAGTGATCAGAGATAATTTTAGGCCAGAATGTGTGAGATTTTTTGGAAGAATACAATGGAATTTATGAAAAAATAATGAACTTCTCGGAACAGTGACAAAAAACATTAAAAAAATATCAACATGGTATATTCAGAGCCAGAGGGGAGAGAGGTGTTCTCAACTGACATTTCAAAGGTGGGGAGTGGGGGGGGGGGGGGGGGCATGTTTGTTATAGAACATTCATCGCCTGTGAGATCGATACCTGTAATATTTTCTTCTGTACAGTATTTCAGATTTTTGGTTATTTTGATCAGGAAATTATTTCGGAAAAAATCATTAGGAGACGATGTCTATACAAGTTGCAAATGCCAAGCGCCAAAGCAGGGAGCTATATCAGAAATATATGTTTACGACTAAATGGCATGTCGCTGCCGGGGATCAAACCCACGACCGCTCACTCACAAGTCAGATGGTCTTACCACAAAGTACCGGGACAGTCAAGTAAATTGGTACAGAACATGAGTGTGAATGGTTAAAAATGACGTGGAATACAAAATAAAAAAAAATATCTGGAAAATACAATTAAACAAATGCATGATTTATGCCTTAGTGTAAATCCTGTTTAATTGTGAATGGAACTACAGATCTGGGTCTGTTCAGAAATGTGAATGGGTCCATTTACCAGTACCAGTTAAAGAAAAAAAAACACTTTGTTTTAAATCTAGACATAAAATTGATATGCAAAATCAGCAAAAAGTGCATTCCTCTAATGAAATGTATAACGCGCAGCCCAAGTTTGCGGCTTGAAACCTTGAAAAAAAAAGTATTTCCCTTCTATAAAGCGCATATCTTTTACATACGGCGTGGTTGCGGATGTTCGATTGCATAACAGGTGGAAATGGTCTACTGCTTCCGCAAGTCAGGTGTAAAGCAGTTATTTTTTTTACATCTTTAGTATCCATGTGCATTGTTACCTTATATAAGCTGATAGTTTGAGTAATAATCTGAAACTACCGACGCCTAGTTTGTTTTTCGCAAGTCTCTCAACAAAGGGTATTTGAAGTACACAATTATCATGAACCAAACAGATCTGTCCAAAACGAAACTAACTTGTCAAAATTTCATAATGTTGTACTGAACAGAATAAAAAAACTTTTTATCAATGCGCGGTTACAGTAAGGACGATGCAAACATCGCATTTGTCTGTATATCACCAATTAATTATTATGTAAAGCATAGTACAGTACAGAATATTCCGGTTGAAGCGTAAGGAAATGTAAACACCAATATGAAAAAGCGAACAATGATTTCGTAAGCATTTCTTTACAAAACCACGATAGAAATCATAAACAGACAACATTTTACAGGCGTGTACATATAATCATGCTTTAATATCAATTTTGGGCATAAAATATACCAAATGGCCCTACCGATATGGCTTTCTAGTTGTTTATTTTAAATTCCAGACCATTCACCCCAAACCATTTCCTCCCCAAGACGTTTTACCCCCAAACCTTTTCTCCCAAGTCGTTTCACCCCCAATCTTTATGTAAATTGTTAATTAGGTTTTCGTGGACTGCAACGCAGCCGCGAAAACCTACTGTTCTTCTTGTGTTTCTTTTTCCCTTTTTTTTTTTTCCATTATTATTATTCTTTGCACTTTTTTTGTGGCCGCTGTTGCGGCATGATTAGAAGTGCTACAAATATGAAAATTGCCATGCATACTCACATGTATCTGAAGTTGTGCACCATTAAGTTTGTTTTTTATTTTAGTACTAAGTTTTGCCGCTAGGTGGCGTTTAGCATCAAAACATATAATTGCCGATAACTCTGTCATTTGACATTTTATTTGTATGCAGTTTTTTGCATTCTGTTCTCTGTCAACTGCCCCTTTAAATATGATGAGTGGCAATATCCATATCTTTGAAAATTTTGAGCTAGTAGAGGTTGAATGTTTGAATCTTTGAAAAAATCTGGCAAATTAGGGTGTGTCCACGAAAAACATGCCCATTTTTGTTAGAGATTAGATACGCTCATTCTGTTTTTTGAAATTGATTCCGAAGATCTTTGCGCACAAAATATATGGGGTGGCGATTTCAGAAAATGCATAAAATGGCTTTCAATAAGCGGTCAAAGTGCACTAAAATATGGAGGATTTTTTTTTTTGAGAATAGGCATTTTTTTAGTTTTTTGATGATTCTGCCATTATTTTTTAATCAATCTTTATGAAATTTTCACAGATTGTATTGTTTGTTGTTTCAAAGGACTTCGCAGTTTCAAAATTTCAAAAAATGCAAAGGTCAAGGTCATATTGCGATTATTGGTTTTTTCTTTGACCTTAAATATCTCAAAATCTAAAAATATTTTATCGAAAGAATATGGGTAAAATCAAAAGCCTCTAAAGAGTACTTTTTGAAGAAATTTAGTTTTTTCAGATCGGGGTTGATTTGGTTGTTTGGTGGCAGTTTGAAGTTTGGTCATACTTTGAACTGATTTCAAAGCCTTTAAAGTTTAAATGTGTGATATATTTTGTCATCATTGGAAAAAAGAATGTCTTACCTCGTCAACAAAAAAAGAATTTTGCAAATCTGTCGAGAATTGATGAATTTATAGAGAATTTAAATACATGACCCAGAATAAAAACTGAGAAAATTTGACAGAATGTGCTTCACTGGATACCTATGTTCTATAATTAGAACTCTGCTCTGCTATCTTTGCTCTTTAAGTTGGGATGTAACAGGTCATGAAAGTATGTGTAAACTAGCCTACTATCTCACTTCCATTGTAGCAGGTATTTTAGTTATGCATCAACCCATCAGAGGTTTTACACACATAGCTACTGTATTGGTTAAAGACTCCCTGCAGTGATGACCAGATATTAACAGGTCTGATCACAGCAGATGGGGGCCTGGCTCAGTGGGACATCACATTCCTTTGGAGATGCCTTTAATTTAAGTTTTGGTCACAGCTGAATTCACCAATGAAGAAAATCACTAAGATATATAAAGCATTTTGCATTTTGTTGTTTTTCTGGTATTTTAACTTGGCTGATCAGGTTTGAAACTGTTGATCATCACGAAAACCGGTGCATTTGCAGTATGCAAATCTAGTATTTATATTATTGCGCTATTTCATAAAGAAAAGTATGGAGGATAAAGCATTATAATATTTGCTTTAAATATGTTTTTCATATTATTTTTTAGTTTGAAATTTTTTTTAAAAAATTTTTTTATATATTAATTAATGTAAAAGAAAACTATACATTTGATATATTGTATAGACATTATATCCTTTTTTACTGCATGTGTTAGATAGTTTTTTGATACTGATACATATATTTGAAACAATTTTTTTTATATATATATTCAAATGTGTATGTAAATACTATGTAAAAAGGGTATCTGTCGTTCTTATATTTTAGGTGTGTTCTGTTATTCTTGGGTGAAAAAAGGACAAACTTACATGAATAAATTGTGATATTTTATATTTCAATTAATTTCTTTTGATTTAAAAGCAATAATGATTTTTCATCGGTCTAATGTACTCAAAATATATTGTGAAATTTTGATCAGTTAGAATTATTCAATCACATTTAAGGGAGCCCAATATAAATGAAATTAATACATGGTATATTTCTATCTAATGTTTTTATTTATGCTGCAATTATCATCGTTGTTTTTAAAGCTGATAAGTCAAAAAGTTCTATTCATTGAGTAATGCTAACCCGGTATGTATATAATGGCAACACTTAACGGTACATGTCAAATAGTAGCACCAAGTGCATGTCCATGATTATGTAATATAATGCAAACTTTTCTTTTACTTTTTAATTGCACAGTAATGAAAGTATGCATTTATATACCCAGTAAAGTAATGTAAATAATTGCATTTATTAAGAGAGTACATTTCTGGGTTACAAACAAGATAAAAACAACATATTTATCACTTGAATGAAATTATTTACATGGCAAGATTATTGGAATTTTATTTGTAAATAGGAAATTGTTCAGATATCCAGAGAGTAACACTTGCCATTTCCATTTGTATAATCACATTTTTGCAACTGATCGCATACCTTAAAAATTTTCATACAAGGGCAGATACTATTATTAAAATTTTATTGAAGAAGGGTGTTCATTCTGGGCCGGGATTAAAATGTTGTTTGTTTTCCTTCCCACGCTTCATACCAATTAGGGTTGGGTAGGTAGGTAGGATTTTTTTTTCATTCAAACATTTTAAACAACATATATAATAGCTTAGCTTGTAGGCTTATTAGCATGATTTTTATTTAGGCAAAACTTGATTATATCAGTTTTAGTTATATATATTAGAGATTCATAATGTTAAAAAAATATAATTGGCAGTAGTCAATGGAGATGAAAAATGACTTCTTATGTAAAGAAAGTTAAGTTTTCTTTCAGATGTTTAACACATTGTCAGGCCTAAAACTGTTTAATGTGACAATCTATCATTCCCTTCTGCCACTGGAAAATTAGTTGTAAGATCAATGCTAAAATGTCTGCTTCTGTTATCAGTCAATATGTTTTGGATGTATCCAATATTACGCTGTAATAAACAAGACTTAGTATTTTTCTTTGTTATTGGTGTTAAAGATAACCCAGAGAAAATGTCCTTGCGGGACATTTAATATTTCTTACCATTTTTTTTTATTTATTTCATTCCGAAGTTGTTTACAATCACAATTCCAAATGCAGGGAGACAGAGGGTCATAGTGTTATATTCTTATATGCACATAAACTAAACCTGTTAGTTGCAATAAGGTCCGTTTATGGGATAAAGTAGTGTCAACAGGGTGAGTAGATTTGGCCAAGTTTTTGTAATAATTATGGGATGAAAAGCTGTCAGTTATATATTCTTGAAATGAGTACTTGCATAAGAGTCACAAAATACACCCCTCTGTGCCCCTTCAAATATTTTCAATTTCACCTTGAGTGACGTCATCATTCCTTACATACAGGAAAAGAAAATAATAACACACTGCAGCAGTAAAGTTCAAAGGGTCTGAAACTGACACTGTCATGTCCCGGGTTTGACTTTCAGCTTATCAGAACTTACAAGAGTTAAAATTGTGTTAGTGGTTGTTTGAGTTTAGATTGCTTTGAAATTACCTATTGTGTAAGATTTCTTATGTGTAGGATAAAAGTACAGTCGATCTAGCCAGACAGTTTTCTTACCCATACGTACCAGCAGTTTAAGCTCTTATGTGGTTTTAAATGAGAAATCAATATCAAAGTGAGGTGGGCATTTCTCACGATTACGTTTTTATCTTCTTCTTGTTGTTTATTAATCCATAAAGAAGTGATATCCTGAGTAGTTTTATTAGTGTCATACTTTGACCTCATATTGCTTCAAAAAGCTTTTATCTGAAAGAAATGGACGATATACGATTTTTGCAACTGTGTACGTAGGACGATTTAGAACGAGTCCGCATTTTAATTTTACCGCCACAACGGCAAAGAAAAAAAAAGAAGGTCAAACTGGAATTAGTTTCTTAAGATTTTATAAGCAACATTTAAATGAGGCAAATATACTCAAAAACATAAAAACGTACTGTAAAAAAACAACACACATAACCGGAAACGGATGAAAATTTTAGCGCATGCGTATTGAAGAAATGTGTGAAACTATCGGAAGTAGGAAATTGACCAAATTGCGAAAATCCATACACACGTGTGAAAAGTGCTAGGAATCTGAAGTCAATTTGGACTTATTCAGTTGAAAGTTTTTTTTTTACATGTTTTAAACAAAAATATGCCTTTTTAGATGATATTGTCATAATGTTGAATGAAGGCGTCCACAGTGTGTCAACGAGCCTTTATTCGTTCCTGTTCTTACCATCCGAAGAACACAATGGCGGGCGCTTGCATACACACACAAACACACACACACACATACCGGTCTACCTTACAGAGAGAGGTATCTGTTTCTGTACCTTCACACTGAGGTCTACCCTTATATAAAGAGATAATTCATTTCCGAAAGCAGCGGTCAAACAAAAATGAAAGCCTTATCTTCATGATCACTTTGAATTTACCATATCTTGCTGTTTTGATTATGCGTACCGTGCATACATACAGAGGTGCAAACCACAGTCTGTATCACACACAGCACACATGCATGACAATCACTTCGTGGGGTAAACACACACACAACCAACGTAGGTCCATCGCTCAGAGGTTATTTAAAGATATCTTACCTCAGTCTGTATTACACACAGCACACATGCATGGCAATCACTTCGTGGGGTAAACACACACACAACCAACGTAGGTCCATCGCTCAGAGGTTATTTAAAGATATCTTACCTCAGTCTGTATCACACACAGCACATACCATTGCAAACACAAACTGTGGTAACTGACACACACAAAAAACTCGGGTTATCAAGGAGAGGTCCTATTTAAATAAAATAATTTTTAAATAACATACTTAAGATCAATTTAGTATTAAAAGAATTATACGAAAAAAGCACACTACACGGCTTCTTCCAGTACATAAGTCTTAGTGTTACCGTCTGCGGTGACGTTCAACAGAGCGAACGGGCGCCGCGATATAGTCGCACTGACGTGGCTACGTTTTATGTTTGCGCTAAGAGTTAAGAACTGCATTCCACCTTCTTTGTACTCCAGTAATGAACTATATTTGACATATGGATTTGTGAACAATATATTGGGATTTTTATGTTTTTTCCAATCTAAGACACACGAGTATGTTTGTTTGTTTGATGGGTTTTACGTCCCATCGACAGTATCTCAGTCCTTTGGAGACGGTGTATACTTGAGACAGATATAGTGCTGACAAAATGCAGTATCATTCCGTAGACAAGTGACATGATACTACACCTAGTTACATTATCCTGACACCGGGTCAACCAGTCGTGCAACTTCCCTTATATTCAGAGTGCCAAGCAAGGGACGAGTATATGTTTTTCCTAAAAAACACTATAACAATATTCTCGTCTGGCCGCATTTGAACATAAACATGTTAGATCATCTAACATAAGTATTGCTGTGTATTTCTGAATTTGATATATTGGGATTTGACTTAAATATAATTTGAATATTCTTTGTTGCTCAAAAAGCTGAAGCTTTCCATTAATTGTACAGGCGTGTAATTCAGAACTAAAACCCTTTTACTCCTCTATACCACACATCACACAGACGGACGAGAAACGGACTATTTTGCGTCCATTCGTATTTGTTGCTATGTGGTTGGTGCAAAAGAGGATGAAATGAAAAGTTCATGAAACGGAGATGTAGAGAACATACGAGTATGTACGAAAATCTGCAGTTTGACAAAGTGACGTTTGATACCATAAACATATTAAAGTCACAGACACACCACAAGGCCTGTTCACTGCGTTTTCATGACGTTTTGTCAAATTAACAGAGAGCCGTTGGATCGCATGCAAAATTCTGATTGGTGGTGATACTGAATATTACACTTTTTTGAAGAGTGTGATGTTACGAAATTCCCGCTGTATTCACGCTGCTACGGCGACCCCATGGTCACGAATTCAAATAGAGCAAGAGAAAGAATTGGTAAACAAGGATAAGTCGGAATGACACTGATGCCCCGCCCGCATATTATTCGAATGTACTAGGCATTTTTTTTATTTGCTGGGATTTGCTGACCATATTATGATGAATTAGTGAGCAAATTATCGTAGAGATATGATTAACGGTTCCTGAGAAATCTGCATAAACCCTAAGGCAAATACCGGGTGTGACAAAACAACAGAGTGCCACTCACAGACAGGCTTTACTAAAAAATTACATGACGGCATTGCCCATATATTGCTGGGATATGTTGTTCATAATAAGATGAGGGGCCTCTGTGGCCGAGCGGGTAGAGTCGCTGACTTAATCACTCACTCAGCCCCTCAACGCGTGGGTTCGAATCCGGCAGGGTCATTCGGATTTTCATGTGAGGAAGCTTTCCAGCTAGCTTACGGAAGTTTGGTGGTTTACCCGGGTGCATCTGTGTATTCGGGGTTTCCTCCACCTGTAATTAGCTGGACGTCGCTATATGACTGAAATACTGTCGCAGCGACGATAAATCCAAAACCCACATTCACTCATAATATGATGAATATTTGAGCAAAGTATCGTACAGATATGATTACTAGCATCAGTTTCTGAGAAATGACTTTAAACGTAAAGTTAAACGGACAGATAGACGTACGGACGAATGGACGGAAGGACACACCGAAAAACTATATACATGTATGCCCCGCAACATAAAAAATATATAATAAAGCGAAAAAAAAAAAGTTACATATGATGGACTTCATTTAACGGTTTATATTATGAAATAGCATAGGAATTTGTAGGGTATATTTTACATTAAAACCTGCTTTGAATCAAGCTGTTGTCCATAATGTCAGGTGATGATCACAGGTGGGACATTTCTATAAATCACGATGGTAAAAGCGATTGTTCCAGACATTTCTATATTTTTATTTAAATGTAAATACGGGCGAAATATAGATGTACACCGAATACAAGCGAGGTGGATAGGAACAAGGAACTTTCATAATTAGAAGATTTGCCGTTGATTGTTCATTTCCGTATTTTTTTGCAGATATTTCTTTAGTTATATGGTGCACAAATCATAACCTAGTAGCACTATTTTTAAAAACGGATATCTCCAAAGGTATAACAAGTTTACTCGTCTGTGACGTTTATTGTATGGCGATAGCATGACGATAATATACATATATATGTAAAAGAACCCATTATCGTTGTTGACATGTTTATATAAGAAAATTGTGTAAACATTCAAATTCTTGCAACGGGAACAGTTTTTATTAGACACTAAGTAGATTGAACTAAGTATGGACGTCGACAGACCTTCTAAGATAATATCCGTTCTGACACCGTCAGTTCGATGTCCTGTGAATTGTTGTGCTTAAAACCCATCTCCTCAATTGTTTGTCAAAAACATTTGATATGTCACTATTCCCACAAAAAGACACAAAAATCATCACCTTAGTAATTTACAGACGGCATATACATTCGGTATTTTCATTGTAAAATTAAACCAACGTTCCTACATTTTAAAGAACTTTCTTTGCACACTATTAGAAAGTATATTTTAATCAAGGTTGTTGACCATTGCATTGTAAATGAGATCACATTGAGTTGTATGATATCACTGAGCTACCTTGGCGAATTTATGATGAAATTTGTCCTTTTAGGGATCTAACCTTAGTCTGTATCACACACACATGACAAACATCAACTGTGGTAAATGCTACTATCAAGGACAGTTCTTTTTAAATAATGATAAATGCATGTAGATTATTAGTTCCATGCGATTATTTGTTCTATGCGATTTATGTCGAGTGGTCAGATTGTTAACTTGAATTATCCCTGTAGTATTTTAATAATGTTGGAGCCATGCTTTGCTTATACTCTTAAATAGATTTTACCAGAACATGCGTTCCCGTATACAAAACTAGTCACATACCACAGCCTCTATCGCACACATGCATGGCAATTAACTCGTTAGATAAATGCATATACAACTAACGTAATTCCATCGCTCAGAGGTTATTTTAGGGTGTCTAACTTCAGTCTGTATAATACACACAACAAATTGTATTATCCCGGTGTTACTTTCATGTTCAAACAAATAAGGTGATGGTTGCCCACACATGCTTAAGGTATTGAGAAGTTACAGAACATCTGCTTCAGTAAACCTTAATAAACTATAAACAAATAATACTGGTGAAATAAAATATTGGACAATAAAAAACAAAACAAAAATTAAACAACGTTTTTATTTCCTGTATCTTTATTTTGTCACAAGAACAGCATTTGAGTAAATTGGACAGAAATTGTACTATGACATTTATTTCTTAAAGTACAAATATATGTCCCATTTTAAACCAATACTTGTGTTATACACTATATTCCTATTTAGAACCAATACTTGTGCTATATATTTGATATAATCAGCTATGACATTTGATTTAGTTTTTTTATAACAAGAGGGCCATGATGGCCCTGAAATGCTCACCTGAGTACCATTGCTACAACTGATTACAAGGTTTTTAAACAGACAAGAATTCTGATATAACTCAATCTTAAACATTTTAGCCCTGACAATACTACACACCAAATATATAAGCACTGGGCCTTATGGTTTCAGAGGAGAAGACTTAGTGCGGGGTCATTTATCTCCAAAGGGCCACCATTTTGAAAGTCTTGATAATGAACCATTAGATGACGCTACATATCAAAAATCTAAGCTATAGGCCTTATGGATTCATAGTAGAAGATTTTTTTTAAAGATTTTCCTATATAACTCTATGTAAAACAAGTGACCCTTGGTGCGGGGGCATTTATCACCATAAGGTCATGATTTGTACAATCTTGGTAATGAACTATAAGATGATGCTACATACCAAATATCTAATCTCTAGGCATTATGGATTCATAGAAGAAGATTTTTAAAAATGTTCCTATATAACTCTATGTTAAACAAGTGACCCCTGGTGCCGGGGCATTTATCACTATATAGGGTCATGATTTGAACAATCTTGGTAATGAAAACCATTAGATGATGCTACATACCAAATATCTGAGTTCTAGACCTAATGGATTCATAGAAGAAGATTTTTAAAGATTTTCCTATATAACTCTATGTAAAACAAGTAACCCCTGGTGTGGGGGCATTTATCACCGTAGGGCTATGATTTGTACAATCTTGGTAATGGCCCATAAGATGATGCTACATACCAAATATCTAAGTTCTAGGCCTTGCAGTTTTGCAGAAGAAGATTTTCAAAGTTTGCATTTTTAAAATCTATTTTTAGCTTCTGTGACCTAATTATGCAATGGACCAGAACCATTTATACAACTTTAGTAGAGCTTCATCCAAGGAACATTCCTGCAAAATATTTTTCAAATTGGCCAAGCCGTTTAGGAGGAGATGTTGTTTGAAGCAATTGTTGACGCCGGACGCACGGACGCACGCACGGACGACGGACAAAAGGCGATCAGAAAAGCTCACCTTGAGCACGTTGTGCTCAGGTGAGCTAATAAAACAACAAATAGATATGGAGGTGGATATGTACTGAAATAGGTTATTATTCAAAAAAAAAGAAGAAAAAAGAAAGAAAATAAATTCTTGAACAAGATTTGTAGTGGTATGGCAAAAATCATGAAGACAAGAATTAATTCAATGTTACAATTTACATGTGAACATTCTCCGTTATGAAACTAATATTAGACAATTTAACTCATGGGTTGCAATTTTTTTTCGAAAGACAAGTTTAAGAAAAGGTAGACTAATAGTCATAGTCTATGAAGAAACAAATTTTAATTTTATGATGTTTATTATGCATTTATCATAATTGCTAACAAAAAACAGTCTTAATATCTGATTAACTTAAAAAATGAAAGTGATCATAAATTTACAAAAGTTTCTTCGTAGCATAACATTCATTAAGGACAAAAAACAAAACAAACAAAAAATACTCAACATAAGCCATTTGCCTGAATTCACATCGTTATTAACTGTATTAAAATGACAATCTACCACCGGACAGCAAAATTGTTAAAAACTGCACATTACATCCTCTTGCTCCCATCAATATAGTTAATATTTAATCATTGTTACAAGTTACACGCAAACTTTTTCAGTCACTCATTAAATCAGTATCAGGCAATTTAGCCTATGGCTTACATTCAACCCTTTCCCTCATGAAAATCACCATAAAAAGACCTATACGAACAGCATAAAACCAGATCAGCCTGGGAGTAACTTGTTCAGGTTTCATGCTGTTCGCTGCTTCTCAGTGGTTTGAAAATGATGTTTTAGCCATTAAATTTGGTAAAACTTTACTGTCTTTCTGTAGATAAGGCTTAAAACCGAAACCATTAAGTGCATCAAAATGCGTCTATATGAGGTAAAGGGTTAAGAATCGAAAGAGAAGTTAAAGAAACAAGTATTTTTAAGATTTTAATAATACCGTACATTTACTATATTCGCTTACAAATGACAATCTGAAAATCTTACAAAAATAACCTGTAATAAGAGTCCACATTTTGAATTTCCTTAAGTAGGCAATTTCATAGATTTAAAGCTTGATTGTGAGACAACCTGTATTCAGAGACCACAAATTACACTTCCTTGAGTAGTCTTTTTCAACCTTATCAGCACTGGAGTCAAAAAATGAGACTACCTTGTAGACTGTTGAAGAGGCATTTTTGCTACTACAATCTGTATAAAAAGACCACAATTCAAAATGTGGACTCTTATTACAGGTGGCCTGTAACAAAGGTTTGACATAGTTTTTGATGTTTCAAATCTAATTTGGCACTATATTTTGTGCTTAATTAAAGGTTACATTTATCACTAGAAGCCCAAGGGCAACATGTCAAGCCCGTAAATTGTAGAGATGAAGAGAATAAGGTATATAAACCTGTATACAACTTGACTATTACAATAAATGAATACCTTTTGTAAAGGCAATGGCAATATGTATGGTTAAAAATTAAAAACTATTTTATATAGTCCCTTGCAATAGTAAAAGAGTAACGGTCCAGACAAGTTGTTTCAGAACATTTTGCCAAGTTAATTTAAATCCCCCCCCCCAAAAAAATAATGAAGGAATAATGAATCGTCTGGACAAGCTATTTCAAATCATTTATTTTACATTAAGCTTCAAAGTGTGACCTTGAACTTTGGTCTAAATACACTATTCTTGCACACGACACAGCATTTCATCAAGGTAAACATTTGTGCAAAGTTATTTTCAAATCCTCCACCCTCAAATAATGAAAGTTATTATTTCAAGATCAGGTTTTTCCAGTTTCAATACTAGTGCCACTGTGGCGACAGGCTTCCTAAAGTTTGTGCTGGTGATATGAATAGGATTTGCTTACCCTGCTTTTTTTGCAAAGTACCTTAAAACGTCTGAGCTTCTAAGTGGTTCATTTTTTTTTTCATGTGGTTCTAACCAACCAAAATTGGCCGTGCAAATACAAAAACATAAACCCACTCATCTTCACATCAGGTCAAAAAAATCTACAGCTCTATTTTCCTGCTCAGTATCACCTTTAATTTATGCTTCACACTTTGACAACTATGCACACTTTTTCAATAGTTGACCAAATTTCAGAGCAAGGGAAGGATTTCCAAAATGATTTTCAATATGGTCAAATTTGCACAGACTCCATGCAGAGTTCAATGCCAAAGTTTACTTTTCATGCACAACAATGTCGAACATTCATCTTATATCAGAATCTAGCACTCTTGCAGAAAATAAAAAAACAACCTAATTCTCGCATCTTTTGACAGATATGTGAACTAAAGTAAGGCAGATGTCCATGCTTTTGATAAAGTTTCTCCCCAATTCTAATTCTAATTATAACAAGAAATGATTTTATGATATATAGGTCCCCCTCCTATGCTTGGTCACCATTTAATGCATAACGCAAGTAAATCAAATTCATTGTGGCCTTGGCCTTTGACCTAGGGAGGGTTCATCTAATGGTCATAACCCATCTCTATACTTAATAGGAAGTTCTTAGGCCCAGGCATTCTCAAGTTATTGATTGGAAACAGCTTGGTCTTCATTTACATAACCAAGGTCACTGTGACCTTGACCTTTGACCTAATGACTCCAACAATAACTGGATCATCTACTGTCATGAAAATCTCCATACTAAGTTTGAAGTTCCTAGGCCCAGGTGTTCCCAAGTTATTGATCGAAAACCATTTGGTCACTATTTACACATCCAATGTCACTGTGACCTTGACCTTTGACCTAATGACTCCAAAATAAGTAGGGTTCATCTACTGGTCATGAAAAGACCCTATATTAAGTTTGAAGTTCCTAGGTCAAAGTGTTCTCAAGTTATTGATTAGAAACCGTTTGGTCTACAGACTGACAGACTAACCTACATGTGCAAAGCAGTTATGCTGCCTCTTCTTCTTCTTCAAAAAAAAGGGGGGGGGGACAAAATAATATCGCTGTGAGCAGCGGTAGTAACTTTATCGGCGGGGGGCAGCCATTTCACTAACGATGTTAGTTTTCAACCTTTCATGTATCCCTATGGGATTAGACAGAAGAAGAGCTACATCGACTTGAACCGTTTAAGTCTTATGACCCTACATAACAAATTGGCATACTTGTTTGTGTCTCCATAAACTTTCTTTCAAAAAGAATCCTTACAACCTTAACAGGGATGTAAATCATGTGGCTTTGTTTCAATTGAGTGTCTTGCCACAACAACTAGTTCACCCTTGCCGTCCTTCAGAACATCCACAATGTGTTTGTAGTTGCCAGATCTTCTGCTTCTCAATAGTTCCAGACTTCTCATCTTTGATTTTAATAACAAGTCCAAATTTTTCATAATATAATCTTCAAATTTGTTTGTTGATTCCTTTGAACAGTAAAGACAATTTTAGTTTTTGTCCCATTTTCTTCCATTTTCGTTGTTGGATGCATGTACAGTTACATCCCTAGACAAGTGACTTTCTGAACTTGATCTAAGATCCTTTTTGACTTGTTTTTCCTCATTCTTTTTCAATGTGCTCTCATCCCACTATCATGGAAAACCCATTTTCTGTCAAGGGCTTGTAGAATTGGAATAGTTGGAATGACAACAGAATTATCACTTGATGAATCTGGAATAGTTTCACTCCTAAGCAGGTTGGATGTACCTTCAATGTAGCTTGACATATCATTCTGCATCTTGGGTCATTTACTGAGTCATCAAAACTCTGGTTCTTGGATTCGGATTCCAGCTATGAGTCAAAAAAGTAGATGAATCATCATGCCCTGCAATGAATCACAGTACAAACATTGTGAGGTACACACACAACACACATCCTGCATCATAGCACAAACATTGTGAGGTTCATGCCACACATTTACTGATGATTGTACACACACACATACTGAGGTATTCATTTAATAACTGTTATGAATTTTCTTGACTATTTTGTCAGTAACTAAATTTACCAAACATTCACAAAACCAAGAAAAATAGAACCATGTCTGGTTTATCACTGGGACACATATCACAAATGAGTGTATCTGTTCTGGTATAATACATAAGAACAAGAAATGACAATGCCACGAAAACCAGATATTTTTTTGTATTTTTAGCCACAGTGACCTTGACTTCATCTACCCAGAAAACAATCTCAACCTTATTTTTAATACAATTTAACTACTGACCAAATTTGGTACAGATATCTCTTTCCTAACACGTTACCATCAGGAAACAAGAGTGATGACTGCCAACCAGACTTTGCGAAATGTGTCAGACCGTCAGACATGTCTGTTAAGATTTTGTTTCAGTCTGATAAACATTTATTTCCCGTCAGTCCAGATGACTGGCAGTTATTTTTCAAGAAACTAAAAACTGTAAATAAAAGGGAAATGACCTTATTCGCTGTTTAAACTTATTATGATCCTATCTTCCTTGATTCTTGTAATTAAAATGTTTAGCTGGCTGAACTATATATGAGTATCAGTTGAATTTACCATAGAAGACAAAATTAGATATTTTCATATCACATTTGTCTTACGGTCTGATAAATTTTCTTTCGGTCTGATCAAAAGTTCATACTTGTCAGACCGAATGTCTAACAGATTTGTTTGACTTTTGCAAAGTCTGGCCCACACGGTTTAAACTTTGGTAAAAAAGTTTAGTTGAACTAATGCTATTGTATAGGACATATGTAATATATGTGGGTAGTGTCGGGTTCCTACAGTACAATTAAACTGAGGCTGAAGAACATGTTCACACATTTATTATCATAAATATATCCACTATCACATTCATCACAATGTTCTCAATATTCCAGTAGGCTTCCTAATCCTGGTAGAGCAGAAACACTCTGAAATAAACAAACAATACAAATTGGCAAATGTTTCTACTGCTATAACTTTCCTTCTGAATAATATATATTAATGAGTAATTGTGTGTCCAGTGGCCCTAAGACGATATTAAACATATAACACAGTTAAAAGAATGTTAAGAGCATCAGTACAAACAATAGCATACAATATCATAGAATACACATTAGACATTATCAGTTTCCATCTTACAGATCTCTACAATACATCTGCAGCAGGTTGCTTAACATACACAGACAACAGAAACAATACATTGACAGGACTTACCAACTTTGGGCTGAGTGCCTTTCTAACTTCTCTCTCTCAGTACAGGTGTAGATGTCTCATGCAGTGGATTACTCTGTAATATTAGCAATCAATATAACATTCCATGCCTGGTTATTAATATGGTTTTGAACATAAATGCTACCATCTTGAGAGGTAGGCTTTTAAACAAAGCATAGAACTTGTAAGTTTACTCCAAATTACTATAAGGAAATATTTGCAAAATAACACAAGCACTGCCCATTGCAATTACCAGAAAGAACAATAAATAAGAATAGATTATGAATAACAAATGAATAAAACTTACCAAACCAATGACCAATAATGAACAATACAATTTAATTAAGAGTAGCGTCCTGCTTCTTGTAAAAAATCGTGCAGAATGACTCCAAAGCGGGAAAGTATAAAAGGGAAGTCACTCTTGTCAAACAAAGCTCAACCAAAGGGAAATAACTCCAAAGGTCATATAACACCAATTTACTCAACCCTGTTACACATATCTATTTGTTAACTGTTGAGTAACATTGCGTCTGACCCAAAACCTTGTGTGTCTACCATACAATGTTACTTTATATGCTATACAATCGCCATGTGTGAAAAGATGTTTGACTTTCCAGGACTCAGTCAGTGTTGACTGGCAGACAGACATTTTTCCATTACCTTTAAAATATGTTCTTTATACAATTAGCTCATTAAGAAAATGCTCTTAACACAGTCTATTAATTTATTTAATAAGATGTAACACAAACCTTTCTTGTTGTGGGGCATGTAATTCCATTAGAGGGTAAAGTCGCCTATTTCAAACAGCTCATTATCTCTCAGTTGATGAATTATTTCATTATTCCTAGTTCCTCAGACTCAGAAAATCTGTAAATAATAAATGCTGTAAAAATATTTTGTACATTGAGATGTGTTTTAAACATTTTTTTAACGTTTTGTACATGAAATAAATCCGACAGGAGAAGACAGAGTTATGATCCGGACAAAGAACAGGACACCACCTGTAAACCATGGTGATCCCATGATACATCCCGTCTTTAAAAGGGCATATAAATAATTAGAACAGTGAAATCATCAAAACAGTTCAACAAAATTATGGATTTAGTGTATGTTTTACATGTTTCAAAGCACATCATTTAAACTGCAACAGCAAATGGCAACTAAAAAGGAAAAGTAAGATTTGGTTCTAAACTGCAATCCCCCAGCACAAACAAAATATGCCATTACAAAACATAGTCTAACCAACTATAAACCAAAATGACCCCTTAAATTGGCTGGTCTATTTAGGAAAGGTTAATAAGCATAAACAAAAGAGTCATGATGGCCCTCATTCATTCACCTGATGACATTTTTTTTTCATTCTGTTGCCATGGCAATCAGATTTCTGCATGAAACCAAATAACTTGAATAACTTTGAAAGGGCAACACACATTGAATATTTCTGTTAAGATTCATCAAAATCGGCATAGTGGTTAAGGATAAGATATTATTCAAATAAAATTTTTGACATGGGACTGCCACACAGACCCACTGACGGACACACATAATGCTCAGGTGAGCTAAAAAGAATAACACAGTGAAAAATCTTACCACAAAATTTTTAACTTCTAAAATAACCTTGTGGTCACTGGTGTCTCCCCTTTTACAAGATGCAGTTGGACTTGGTACTGCAAAAGGAATAACATCACCTCTGTCAAATGAATGACTGATACTAAAATAATGATGCAAGAACTTAACAACAAGAGGACCATGATGTACTTATCTGAATAAAACAGCTCATCTTGAAAAGCATGGGAGATTTTAAGTACCAACTGAGGGTGCCATGGTCTAGAGGTAACGCACCCGATTACAGATCTGAAGGTTGTGGATTCAAACCCCGCCAGGAGTAAGAATTTTTCATGACCTTCCCAGGCGCAAAGTACTGGTCCAACCTAGGAACCATCGAGAGGGATAAGTTTAAGTTGTAAGAACTTGTTTCCCGATCAATGTTAATTTAATTAGTTTAAGTGCCTACTGAGTTACCTCTATATGTACATATTGGGTAAATTAAATCTACACCTGGTGGCAATCTTGTTTGACTGACTAGGTTGATTTTAGCTATTTTTCCCAGGATCAATCTTATGAAATTTCATCAAAATTTGCTTACTGCTATAGGAGTTGTTCATTAAAGCAAAACTTGACGACGGATAAAAACTGATCACAATACCTCACCTGAGCATGTGAGCTAAAATATTCATGGATTTTAAGTTTTCAAATGAAAATTTAACAAGTAATAATTTTAACAGTTAGCTGTTGCCAAGTCTCAAAAACAAACAAAAGACAAACAGATAATCATACACCAAAGTAGTTCTTGTACCATACTATGTGTTTCATCATGAGGAAGAATGTAATATGGATTAGGAGTGTTGTTGAGATATAAGGTCATAAGCAAAATTTAAGGGGGTGCTACCTGACCAGTTGATGACCCCAATGGAAATAAAGTAGTAAGATTCAATCAATCTCATCACGAGGAACAAGAATATATATGATTAAGGGGTTTGGGATCTCAATGATTTTTGAGATACACATGTATACAGTGATAAGTAAAATTGAGAGGGAGGGGCCTGACCCCTGGGGACACCAAAGTAGTATTATTAATTCTGTCTCATTATGAGGGGAAAAAAATATGATTCAGATTTGAAGAATTAAAATATCTAATCAGTTTTTTTTCTTCAAAAAATCCACCATTGAGGGGATGGGGCCTGGCTCAAAGGGACCCCCCAACCATTTTCAAAAATCATGGAGGCACCACTCATTGAGGACTATAAGTATGTGAAGTTTCCAATCTGTAACAAGAGGGCCGTAAGGCCCTATATCGCTCACCTGAGGGGTCTTGATGTGTAGGCATTGAAGACATCACCATAGGGCCAAGATTTTCTAGGTAATTAATCATTTGATGATGCTGCATACCAAATATCTAAGCTCTAGGCCTCATGGATTCATAGGATAAGATATTTGAAAGTTTTTCCTATGTAACTCTATGTAGAACAAGTGACCCCTGGTGCGGGGTCATATATCGCCGTAGGGCTTGGATTTGAAAAAATCCTGGTAATGGCCAATAAGCTGATGCTACATACCAATTATCTAAGCTCTAGGCCTTATGGATTCATAGAAGAAGATTTTCAGACTTTTCCTATATTACTCCATGTAAAACAAGTGACCCCTGGTGCGAGGCATTTATCACCGTAGAGCTATGATTTGAACAATCTTGTTAATGGCTCATAAGATGATGCTACACACCAAATATCTAAGCTCTAGGCCTTATGGTTTCATAGAAGAAGATTTTCCTTTAAATGATTTGAACAATCTTGGTAGTGGCCCATTAGATGACCAAATATCTAAGCTCTAGGTCCTGCCGTTTTGCAGAAGAAGATTATTAAAGATTTTCCTATATAACTCCTTGTAAAACAAGTGACCCCTGGCGCGGGGTCATTTATCACCATGGGTCCATGATTTGAACAATCTTGGTAATGGTGTATCAGACAATGCTACATACCAAATTTCTTAGTTCTTGACCTTATGGTTTCAGAGTAGAATTTCCTATATAACTCTATGTAAAACAAGTGACCCCTGGAGCCGGGTCATTTATCACCTCAGGGCCAATCTTGGTAATGGTTCGTTAGACAATGCTACATACCAAATATCTAAGCTCTAGGCTTTTTGGATTTGGAGAAGAAGTTTTTTTAAGATTTCACTTTTAAAATCTATTTTGTGACCTAATTATGCAATGGACTGGAACTATTTGAACAACTTTGGTAGAGAGTCTGCCAAGGAACTTTCCTGCAAAATAATTTTGAAATTGGCCAAGTGGTTTAGGAGGAGAAGTCGTTTGAACGAAAAGTTGACGACGCACGGACGCACTGACGCACGCACGGACGATGGACGACGGACAACGGGCGATCACAAAAGCTCACCTTGAGCACTTTGTGCTCAGGTGAGCTAAAAATAGAATGAGTTGCCTCCGAGATATGGGTGGTACATGTACAAAGTTGCCGGAGAGAGAGAGAGAGAGAAAAATGATAATACATAGGCCTATGTAGTAACCCCACATGTAGTAACCCCACATGCGTCCAGTAAAAAAAATTCAAACATTGATTCCAAATTGTGGAAGTGGTTGGTGTCTGTTACTTTACATGTTTATCCTTTAACTGTGCAAGATTATGTAGGGACAGGTCCAGCAGTCGCACATCGTGGACAGTGCAGTGACATGGTTAAGAGACTATTAATTGTAAGCAAAAACAAAACACTAAAACCTAGACTGTTCATAAGTGAGCATATAACTTGCAGGCATTATTTTTGTATTGAATTAATAAAAGCACCTTGCACGTCAAAATTTTAATACTTGAGAGACCTACCTCCATCACTTTGTTTTTAAGTAGACATTATGCCTGAAACAGGGGTACTAGGTCCAACTTTCTCTCCTCTTTCCTTCGACTCATCTGATGAGTCATTGGGTTTGCCTCCATCAGTAGATGTCCTGTACAAAGTAGAACACTCACTTATAGAACTTGCACTAACATGGTGAGGTTCACAATAAACATATTGTGTGGAATTAGTGTGGTTCAGGTTACCCGACTGACTTAACCTTACATCTGAGTACAAAAATGAGAAGGGGAAACTGATAAAGCAGTTATGTATCATGCCACCAATATGGAAGCCGCCACAGTTTTGTGCTGTGACTGTGCATATATGCCACCATAGGCCGGAAAAAAGTGTAATGAAGACCATTACACAGTTCTACCATGAAGGAAGTGTTCGAAGAGGCACACAACTCGTCCTCCGGCTCAAAACCAGGGGTTTACCTGTCCAGGGGGCAAGTTACTTAAAAAATTTACTAGCCCCAAGTGAAAACAGGTTGCCCAATCTTTAAGTTAGTTGATGTTTGTTAATGTATCAAACTGAACAGCTTTAACATTCAGGTGAATTTTAACTAATATGAATCAAACACAAATGTTCAAGTATTTAACCTTTTATTTACTGTAGAAAATAGAAACAAGAAAGTCAGTAGAACTGACAGATGCTCACCGAAGAATGTCATTGTTACAAATAAGGCCTTGGTCAATGGGTGGGAGGATATAGGAACTGGGTCAAGCCGAGGATATGCGCATCTCCTCTTGGTAATAAAGCTTCACATAAAGTTTTATTGAAATCAAGCTGTTAGTTCCTGAGAAATAGCCTGGTCAAGAATCATGCAATATGTACTATAGGCCGAAAGGTCAAGGGCCCAAAACTCTGTGAAAAATCGAGGAACAGGGTCATGCAGACGATATGCGCATCTCCTCTTGGTAACAAAGTTTCCCATAAAGTTTTTTTTTAATTTTTAAACCCGAACAAGAGGCGGAAAAATCAAGGGGTCATAACTCTGAGACAAATTGAGGAACAGGGTCACACCGACGATATGCACGTCTCCTCTTGGTAATAAAGCTTCACATAAAGATTTGTTGAAATCAAGCTATTAATTCCTGAGAAATAGCCCGGATAAGAATCACACTAGATATAACATTTGCATAAAAGTCAAAGGGCCATAACTCTGTGAGAAATTTAGGGACAAAGTTACCCCCATGATATGCAAATCTGCTCTTGGTAATAAAGCTTCCCATAAAGTTTCGTTGAATTCAAGCCATTAGTTCCTGAGAAATAGCCCGGACAAGAATCATGCAACATGAACTATAGGCCGAAAAGTCAAGGGGCCATAACTCTATGAAAAATTGAGGGACCAGGTCACACCAACGATATGCTTATTTACTCTTGGTAATAAAGCTTCCCATAAAGTTTCGTTGAATTCAAGCCGTTAGTTTTGCTTACTTAAAATTGTATATGTAATAAAGTTCTAAGTTCATCAACAGATAAATGAGATGAGGAAAACTGTAGCTAAAGAAAGTAAATAAGTTTTTGGGAAATAATGCAAAGAAAATCAGCAAAGGGCAATAACACAAAAGAAAATCAGTCAACTGTAACCATTTAGCAATACTGTAAAATCATAATATTTTGTGGGGGATTTATTTTCGTTGATTTCGTGGATGCCATGAATAAATAAATAAGAAACCATTTACCTAACAAAATAAATTCTTAAAGTGACTCAATATATTTGATGTATCTTTGAAGCGAACGTAAACCATACCCCTCCCACTTTCACTTTTGCTTAATATCGCGGTTCCTGTTGTGATTTAGTACTTTTTTATTCATATATTCACATTTAGTATAAAGTTGAAAAATTAAGTATTAAACTATATGTGACTATTGAGTCTAAATAAGTTTTTCACACCTATACCAAGGTGGAGATTCGTAGTTACCCCAGACCCACCCTGCTAGATTTCCGGTAATTAGCCATACCATATCAACCCCGTATATTACACCACATATCAACCTGTCACTTGTCACGTAATTGGCACACAGCTGGTGATACTTGGCTTTTATTGTCAACAAAAAATGACCGAAATGTTGTGAGATTGATCGAGACTTTACAATAACTTTCGTCTGTCTCATGGTTTGTAAGTTAGTTCTCCAATACGTATCATTTTAAAAAACTAATGACAAACACATACAAAATGTTAAACACTTGATGAAATAGCTGATTTTGTTCATCTTTCTTCATATTTCTTAACGATTTTTAGATCTTTAAAGTTTTCGTGTTTTTTTTTTTTTTGGTTTTTTTATTTCAAAATAACAAATCCACGAATTTATGTGCCCACGAACATGCATATGATTCTGATTTCACGAGATTTCATGGCCACGAAATATAATGATTTTACAGTATGCACATCTATCCTTGATAGTGAAGCTTCCTATGAAATTTGATTGAAATCCATCCAGTAGTTATGGAAAAATAGCGTGGACAAAGAAAACTCCAGGAAATCAACAAAGGGCCATAACTCAAAAGAAAATTAGTCAACCGTAACCGTTTCATAATATGCACATCTGCGCTTGATATTGAAGCTTCCTATGACTGATTGAAATCCATCCAGTAGTTATTGAGAAAAGCTGGAAAAGAATACTCGAGAAAATCAGCAAAGGGCCATAACTCAAAAGAAAATCAGTCAACCATAACCATTTCATAATATGCACATTTGTGCTTGATATTGAAGCTTCCTATGACGTTTGTTTGAAATCTATCCAGTAGTTATTGAGAAAAAGCTAGGATAAAGAATACTCGAGAAAATCAGCAAAGGGCCATAACTCAAAAGAAAGTCAGTCAACCGTAACAATTTCATAATATGCACATCTATGCTCACCAGTGAAGCTTCCTATGAAGTTTGATTGAAATCCACCCAGTAGTTATTGAGAAATATTGTGGACAAAAAAACTACAGACGGACGGACAGACGGACGTCCTAACGCAGGTATACTTGTGTGGCTATCCTATTGTTCTTTCTATTGTTCTTTTAGCCACCTAAGAGACAATTTTAGCCACTTAAGAGAAAAGATCAAAGGCTGCTAACCCTAACCCATTGTTCCCTAGCCCTGTAAGTACCCCTACGTGTGTACGGACGGACAGACCGACCAACCGACATGGTGACTCCTATATACCCCCCCCCCCCCCACTACGTTTGTGGGGGGTATAACTACACATTTCTCAGGACTGCAAACAAAATATGATATCAAAAACTTGTCCACATTTAAAAAAAAAAACTAAAAAAAACAAAAAAAAAACATCCATCTAGAAAATCAATGCAAACCTTTTTATAATAAATATGAAAAAATATCCATTTATAGCTACAAATAGATTTTATAACTCAATAGAATGCATTCATTGAGAAATTGAGGATTTAATGTGTTTGTTCCGTTTAACGTCACACCAACAGTATTTCAGTCATTTGGAGACAATGTCTACTTGAGACAGATATAATGCAGCCACACTGCAGTATCATGATGTAGACATGTGGCAGCCGCATGATACCACACCCAGTCACATTATCCTGACACCGGCCAACCAGTTGTGCAACTTCCCTTAAATGCTGATCGCCAAGCAAGGGAGCTATAATACTACATTTTTTTTACAACTTAGGTATGTCGCCACAAGGGATCGAACCTCAAGACCTCAAGCTCTAACCACTTAGACACTGGGGTTGATATATTAAAATTGTTTAAAATATAAACTTGTGAAATCCTGGAATATGGAACATACAAACCACATCTGAGAAGCTCTGACATTTGAGCACTTATTAGTTTTTTTTTAATTCAGACAAAATATATTTAGTGTGGCACTTGGACACAACAATTCAATATACTTATAAAATGCGAGTTTGAACACTGGAATTTCTCCTAGTACATTTCTAATGGAATGAAGTTCAGAAAGACCTTGATTGGATTTCAGGGTGATAGTTTAATATACTTACAGATGATAGCAAACTGAGATTCCTGTTATTAAATTACTAATAAAATAAGAATGGTTAATGTCTACAAAATTATCTAAAACATGTTTCTATATCCCATCCTTAAGTTCTGTATACTGATTCAATGTTGTCCTTGGATATGTGGTACATTTTTGCAAGGTCCCTTGAACAGACTGTGAAATCTTCAACACAGAATTTTATATCTCAGATTTGATATATTTTTTACTTTTTCTTGTCAGAGTCAGACCAACTAAAACCCAATTTAATTAAAACATATTTCACAGATTGGAGATAATATTGGAGAACTGGTAAAAGTTACATGTGTCAGCCAAATTAAGACAAATGCAAATTTAAAGATAAAGCTGTAAGAAGCAGTTTTGCCAAGACAAAGACGTAAACCATGTTTTCAATCTGAATAATGAATTATGTCTTACGACCTGGCACAATAATTATGGTGCATTTAATAACAAAGTGTTTTTAAGAGCTGTAATAGATGTTTTCAATGTTTCTTTCTGAACAATTTTGATCACTTACAATGAAATCACTTGCATTAGACTGGGGAAAAAAGCCTACCTACCCTATTTTCTGACCAATGTTAACTGAAACCCACATATCTTTTAGTTTGACACTGAAAGCACCTTGTACACCTAAATTATACACCTCCAAATCTTGTTTTTTTAAGTAAAATTTATTTTGCCAATTGGGAAATATAATACCTATTTTAGATTGGGAATGGGGCCAAAATTTGGACCCTACAAATGGGATATAGGAGTGTGTAAACTGTAAAATATTGTTTATTCAAATCCATGTACCTTGACACACTTTGAACTTGTTTTATTACTGAACAATCACAATGCCAGTGTTGATTCTAGGATTTGAGTAAAGGGGGCCCCAAGGGCCCTCTTCCTTTGAAAAAAGGGCCCATGAGCCCTTCTGCATGGGGATGTTTAAGCGTATTTGAATTTTTGTTATAGATACTGTTTAAATTACCTTAGGTTTGAGTATCAGGCATCACTCTTTTCTTAACATAGATATTTCATTGAAATAAATTTGAACATAAGTCTTCCAAAAGTTTTCTGTGATCTCTTTTATTAATTCATTCCAAAATGCCATTCAAGTTTCTGTTGATTCAAATTCACATACTGGTAGCATATGCATGTATCTTAAGCTAGGATAATTACCCTCATCAAACACTGTCAGTGCTTTTTCCCTGATTAAATAGCAAATATTTATGCAATTTAGGCAGTACAAATTAAGTACAATATCAATGTCGCTGCATGAAAATATAATAAAAAAACAACACAGGTTTTCCATTACGCTTAGAACGAAAACGAAAGTAGTTTCGTTTCCACTTTTCCTAGAAATAAAGGAAGTAAACAACGACACTGCCCGTTATACTAATCATATCTAAAGAAAAGTAATTTATCCAACTTCCTAATGTACGATTCGAGGTCAGTCAAGCAGTCCAAAGCATAATTTGAAGAATGGTGAACTTTTATTTCGTTTTGAAACAAACTGAAATGGAAAAGGAACTCGTTGTCTCAAAACAAGGCTGTTAAAAGTGAATATCTGACCTCAGTTCATGTACGATCCAAATATCCATCACAATTATTGGTTACAGACTGCTGTTTATGGTTAGACAAGTATGTGCCTTTTTCTTATTTTTCTCGAAGAAAACGAACAGTGTTCCTTTTATTTCCATGCACTGAAATGTCTATAAACGCACATGTCTATGCTCACATGACGTCACATGCATATGGAACTGGGGATTCCCTTGTTACTTATAAAAGAGTGTATCTGATTGGCCGATAGTACATGGCTACTGACCAGTCAGTACTAACATGAAATGCATGTGGAACTGCATGGGGATTCCTATGTCGGTAAAGAACTAATCAGATTAACCAAAACGTGACGATCATGGTAAACACACTGACCAATTTATTATGCGGCATTTGTATTAATTTTGCGGCTCTCAGGGGGCACTCTCAGTGGTGTTATATGGCATTTACAGAAAATTAGCAAGAATCCCGCACCCTAGAAGCAACACTGCAATGCTTCAAGCCTTTTAAAGTCACAAAATACATAATCAACTAATTACGTGTGTGTGTGTTTTAGGTTTTACCAACGCTGTGACAGTATTTCTGTCATACAGCGGCATCCAGCTAATTACAGGTGGAGGAAAACCCACAAGCCAGCTGGAAAGCAATATAATTATAAAACCACTTGTAAACATCATAGAAAAGGAATGTCTAGAAGAGGAGCAACAGTTACTTATTACTCACCTTATAGCAAATTAGGATAGGTGTCCACAGACATCTTTCATTGTGTAATTCTGCTCCTTTTTCTCAACATGACTGACTAGTCGGTTTCATCCGATGCGTCAACACTGAAGCAAATGAAAATATCAAAGATAAACATATTCATTATTTCCTCGTGGGCATAATTTAATATCTTTTTAAAACAATAAGGGAACTTGTGTGATTATCAAAATCATCGACTTGTCACCATTGTTCCACCATAGCATAAAGATGGTGAACACTACTATGAACCTTAAATGCATCATCATCATGTAAATAAAATAGAAACACGTAAATGAATCAAAATTAACACAGGTACTGTTATATTTAATAACCATCTTCTTGTAAATATTTGCGAAAATCTTGGGTTTTCGTACAACATTGATGCGACTCTTTCGAGTCTTCAGCACATGGACGTAAAATTCAGAATTGCATTCAAATACAGATTTTGATGCCAAATAAGTAAAGATAAACATATAGATCTACCACACTATGTTGGTGTGTACTTCTATGAATTACCACGCTGTGTAGGGTACACCAACGCACACACACACGTTTTCTTAACCTTTCACAAAGTAATATTATGTTTAAATAAACCCCTTTGCAAAGGGTTGTAAGGATGAAAAAAATCTTCAAAATACCCAACTTTAACATGTAAGCACCTTCCCACTTTCTTTTTTACTGCATAAACGTAGCATTCTTTTATACTGGATAATGACTGGCCGATTTAGAGTGAAAACAGCCACACATTATGGCATGATTATTTATTTTTGGGAAAAGGAAACATGTCACAGGAGGATAATCCTAGCAAATAGGGTATATTAAGCAACACGGTAACTTCCGTTCCTCGCAAATATTGGGGTACAATATATGTCATGTGAGCATGGGCGTTAAATATGCACCCGTATAACAAAAAGAAAGACGGTCACTGAGTGTCTCAAAAGTGTTTAAATATTACCCAGTTACAGTTCTGCCATTTGAAATTGCAGTTTGAATTGTTGGACCACGATGTTTGAAGAAAATTGTGTACACTATTTTTTTTTACGTTTGCAGTAATTTCGTCAACGAAAGGGGGCCTGCAGTATTTGGTTGTCCATACATTGATGTTCACTTTTCTGTGTGGTTCGTTATAATTAACCCAGGTTTTTTCACCCGTTACTAAATTATAAAATACTAGGGTAGAATTTTAGCTATTTACGAGCTGACGACATACGTTGACGTTTCTGCCCGTTTGTCAAGAATCCATCTCTCAGTAGTCCCCCCTGAGATGCAAAACGATATATTTCAAGATTATTAAGGTGGCCCAAAATAGATGCCTACATATCTAACAATCTTTTTGTTGTGTATCGAACATCCAGTGTAAGTCCTTGACATTCTAGATGGTTTGGTCGTCACACAACTCACAGGTCTGCCTGGGCGAGTACAATCTTCAACCCTCTCCTGTCCAAACTTGAACCTTTTTATCCAACGTAAGAAACAGTATTGTGTCAGTCACTCATCTCTTTAAAAATGATACCAAAAATAAGCGCAAACTGAGCTCTGATAGACTGAATTAGATTTACATTCGACCATTTTAACAAACAGTTTCTAAATGTATATTTTGAAACAGAATATCGCGTATGCACCTAATTTTCAAAATAAGATCGCGTTCAATTTTTAAAGCAGTGAAACGTCATATACACATGAGGTCATAGGAAGTTTGTTATTTTGTACATGTATAGAGCTAGTAGTGCATTACTTAAAGGCATACGTGCAAAATGCAGTTATTTTCTATATAGCCAAAGAAGGACAATTAAAATAATGTATGAGAATTTTATAAAACTCTGTATGATTATAGAGCTTTACATCAGAAACTAATTTATGGAAGAAAATGGGGTCACTACTCTACTTTTTGTGTTTTCTGCCCCTGAAAGTGAGTTTTTTATGCTCTTTTATGTCATTTTCAAGGGTTTTAATTTTCATCTTTTGTCTAAATTGAAAATAACTGCATTGTGCGAGTATGCATTCAATGAACAACTCTCGTGTTACCAACACGTTAAAACATGTCTTCAGCCCTCTTAGCTTTTACATCGGTATACCTTAGTAAGTTAAGGTCGTACAACTCTTATGTACTCTATTCAAGACTTTAATTAATTATATTAATATTATGAATCAGTATTGCTTCACAATTACAAATATATATTTTTTAAAGAATATTTACCGTAATATAAAGAAGAACATTGTACATTTGTTTTGTTTCCCCCTACCACCGTTTTGACTTATAAAAAAAGTAAATGAAAACACATAAGCAAAACAAAAATGGATTGAATTTAATATAGTGTCAATAATATGTTCGAATTGGTTACCAAAGTAACCATGCATATATTTTTTAAAAAATAATATGTTTAAATCATATATAACACCATGTGCATTAAATAGTTTATCAAAATGTCTTACAAAATGGATAATTACAGTATTACAGTATAGATACTTTAGATGATTTACTAAATACACGGCTGGATATAGGATTGAGTTAGTGAGAAATCTCTAAAACAATTTAAAATCAAAAGAAAATACGTAGTAAATATACATGTTTTCCGGTTTGGGGTGTATTATGAAATAATATTGCAGGAGAAAAGACAAATTATATTAAAGACATATTACAAGAACATTTTATTGTCATGAATATACATAGAACTGTTTATCAGTAACCACAGACCAGAACAGAAATATTTATTCGTAAATAAAGGCCATCGGCCAAATATACACATCAATAAACAAATATTACACAGAACAAAGTAGGGTTGTGTCGAAGTATAAAATTTATATTTGTTCATATTTCTTTGTAAGATTACATTTAAATAACAACAAACAACATTGTTACTGTTACAAATATTGGAAGAACGACGTTACCAGTTCAATAATTTTGATACATGCAAGGCTAATTTCCGAACAACATACTCGTGGTAAGATTCATGAATATGTAAAACTCTTTTTAAATTACTATTTCCAGTACCAACTTTATTCATTGGGTTCTATTAAGAATATATTAACACTCAACAATACATATTGTGTGAATAAAAACAGTGTGAACATAATCTATTTGCTCTTGGTTCATTTACATATATATCAATATTAAAACGAAGACTAACATCTTAATTTTGTTATATACTAGAGATAATAATATTAAGGTAGTTTTTAACATTAAGATGCCATCCTTGATTCTAGATATCAGAGATTATTTGCCTAAATTCAGAAAAAAAACCTATCATTATTAAACTCCTATGCTATCTAAACGTAACCAAATCCGTATGTATACATACAGTTAAACACGATTTGCCCAAGATCGTAAGCCAGCGTCATCGAATATTTTAAACATTTGATAACAATCCTGATTTTTAATGCAATTTGTATAGTAGGTTGAACACAGTGGTAATCGTCCACATTCACCAAAACAATAGAGTCGTCAATACAACTGCTCACTCGTTCCGGTTCATGAAAGTTTGATTGCATTTTGTGTGACGGAAATAAAGGATTTTCTTGTGATATACAATATATTACGGATTTATCGTATCATTCTATAATGGATATAATGTTATAATGTGTGATCGTGAAGAAAGATATGATCATGATAGTGTAGAGAGTGAATATTTTACAAAAAACCAATTCGAAATTCTGAACGGCGGGAAAATGGCGGAGAACAAAGGTGAAAATGGCGACTCGGAACAAGGCTTTATTTCTGCTGTGAGGAATCGTGCGAGAATAAACACAGGTGGTGAAAGTGCACATAGAATGAGCAACACGGAATTCGACGACCTGAACCTAGATGCCAAAATGTCGGTCATGTTTGCTCAAATCAACTCCATCGGACAAAAGGTGGAGGATTGTTTTGCATTACATAACAAAGTAAGTAGCGCTGAAAAGACACTCCTGGCTCATGAAAATAGAATTAAGTTACTGGAGTATAAGTCACTTGATCTGGAGGCGCGATCTAGGCGCAATAACCTTATTTTTGGTGGAATATCTGAACAAAGGGATGAAAATTGTTATACAAGAATTGCGCAATTTCTCGAAAGACACCTTGGCATTGAGCACTGTCCCGTTATCCCTCGAGCGCACAGACTCGGTCGTTACAAAAGTGGTTCAACCAGGCCCATCATTGTGTATTTTCTTGATTACCGGGACACTATGTATGTTTTAGGTAATGCCAATAAACTAAGGGGTACATCCTACACAATTAATAAAGATTTCCCCAAGGAAATTGCCTCAGCGAGGCGTAGGATTTGGCCAGAGTATAAACGCCTACGACAAGCCAACCCAAACAACAAAATCAGCTTGATGTATCCAGCAAAGATCGTGATGAACGGTCGCATAGTGCGTGACGAATTTCCAGACTGGGATATTATCATGCAGGGGTCACGAATACGGGAAAACACGTCTTCTAATAACGCTATTCAACACACAGATCAGTGGCTATCTATTCACGTGCAGCAAATGATCGGTCAACTACTCCTGAGCGTGTCGGTGATGCGCTTAACGTGCGGGGGCGTCAACACACGTCTAGAAGGACACAGTCCCACTCTCCATTCCCTGTTAGGCAGCGAAATCATGCCCCACAACGACATAGATCCCCAACGTCCAGTAGGGAGCCTGCATCGAAGCCCAAACACACCATCCAACGGCCTTGGTCTTCACCCACTACCAGCCCGGCGAGGAACAGCCCTCCGCGACACGATGACCATGGATCCGCTCCAGGAAGTATGTCCAGTTCACAGCCGGACTTCGGTGGTGATATGAACACTGACTCACAATCTAACTAGGACAGTGGGGGGGCTAGACTCCGCACATGGTCTGAAAAAAGAAACACTGAAATTTGGAACTCTAAATTTAAATGGTCTTAAACAGCGATTAAACTACCCAGATTTTATAGACTTTGTAAATAATTATGATATATTTTGCATGTCTGAAACACATTTAGATAAAACAGATATTGTCGACATTGAGGGTTATACTTTTCTTGCTAAAAACCGTTCTTATGCTTTTAAACGGAAGTCGGGAGGTATAGGCGTTTTCGTTAAAGACTGCATTGCTCCATATATTGAAATATTATCAAATGAATATATGTTTTATGGATCTCAATTAATAACGATTTGACCGATTATAGTGAAAATATTATCGTAGGGTCTCTGTATATCCCGCCAGAAAACTCGCGTTTCTTTACAGATGATCAGTTTACTGACTTAGAAAATGAAATTTGTCAGAAATGTAACCAACATAAATACGTTTACCTTGCTGGTGATCTCAACAGTAGGATGGGTAGCTTACGAGACTACATCATGTCTGATTCTTTCATTAATGAGGTGTATGATATTGATCAGGATATACAGGTTCAACTTGATAAATACAAAATTCTTGAAAACCTATCAATTAGCCTTAAAAGACACTCCAGAGATAATAGAACTAATTCGCATGGTCTTAAATTTATAGATATATGTAAAAACAACAATCTGTTTATACTTAATGGCAGGTTAATTGAGGATAAAAACATTGGTAATTACACATTTCGTGAAAAGTCAGTTATAGATTACGTAATTGCATCAGCAGAATGTTTTCAATTCATATCTAATTTTGAAGTCATAGAAACTGATACACTTTTCTCAGACGGACATAACGCATTGACATGGCATATTAATATATCACATGACTACATACCCATACAAAAACAGGTCAAATATAGCAATCGTAAACAATGGCTACCTAATATGGAATCTACCTTTTGTAATAACATTGACCTAACACAAGTCCAAAACCTTACTCACCAGTTAAATTCTACCCCGCATTCCCAGGAGAGTATTGAACACATCACTAACCAGCTCCAGGCTATATTCCACGAAGCCGCTGACCTAACGTTCCCGGAAAATCGCTATTCTTCACCTGAAATAAAAAGAAAACATAATCAAAAACCTTGGTTCGGCCCTAAATGTCATCAAGCAAGGAATAATTATAACAAAAAAAATTACCAGAAAAACAAAAAATAATAAATTTTTATAAACGTACTATGAATTATTTCATAAATAAACATAAAGAATCAATGTCACAAAAACTTAGAGCCATGAATAAAAACAATCCTAAACTATACTGGAAATTTTTAAATAATCTAACCTAAAAAAAAAAAATCAATATGACCCAAGATTTCCAAATAGAAATGACAATGCTGAAATAATAAATACAAATATATATCTTAACTCTCAAATCACGGAAACAGAAATAAGTAAATGTATAGCAAAACTAAAAAACTCAAAAGCACCTAGTCCCTTCGATAATATAATAAATGAGTATATAAAAGTCACAAAAACTATTTTATTACCAATTTACAGTAAACTTTTTAACCTAGTTCTCGATACAGGTCACATTCCAAATTCATGGCTAGAAGGTGCTATTATTCCGATTTATAAAAACAAGGGCAGCTCGAAAGATCCGTGCAATTACAGACCAATAACAATTCTAAGTTGTTTAGGCAAGCTATTCACTTCAGTCCTTAACAGTAGACTAACACAATATTTAGACGACAATAAAATATTGGAAGAAAATCAAGCAGGTTTTAGGAAATTATTCGTGTTCGATATATTTTCACACTCCATTCTTTATATCAGATATTAAAAAAGAGAAAAATCAAATTATTTGCTGCTTTTATAGACTTTTCACAAGCGTTTGATAAAATCTGGAGGGCGGGACTATGGCAAAAACTTCTAAGTTATGAAATTAACGGTAAATTCTTTAATGTTATATACAACATGTACAAAAATATAAAGTCATGTATTTCTCTAAATGGCACTCTTTCGCCAAATTTTATATCGGATATCGGTGTTAGGCAAGGCGAGAACCTCTCCCCTCTTTTATTCTCTCTATTCATGAATGATGTACAATCAAACATGTTTAACAATGGTGCAAAAGGCGTGGAGTTGAAGGACCCTAATGATTTAACTTTATGGCTTAAACTATTAATTCTTCTCTACGCCGATGACACTGTCATATTATCTACTGATCAAACAGACTTTCAAAACAGCTTAAATATTTTCAACAACTATTGTAATGATTGGCACCTACATGTAAATGTTAATAAAACTAAAGTTGTAATATTCGGCACAAGGACTTCACGGAATTTTCATTTTAAAATTGGGGAACACGCGCTTGAAATAACAGACAGTTACCATTACCTGGGTTTGACTCTTTCCAATAACGGTTCATTTCTAAAGGCACGAAAACATCTCGTGGAACAGGCAAACAAGGCAATGCACTTTCTCTTCGCCAAAGTAAACAACTCTGACCTCCTCCTTGATCTTACTCTAAAACTCTTTGATCATACAATATTACCTATACTGACTTACGGGGCTGAAATATTTGGTTATAAAAATGTAGAAATACTAGAGAGGGTACATAACAATTTCTTAAGAAAAATTACAAATACAAGGAAATCTACTCCAATGAACTTTCTTTACGGCGAACTTGGCCGATACCCCGTTTCTGTTACTATCAAATCACGTATGATATCTTTCTGGTCTCGCCTAGTACAAGGTAAAGATGACAAAATATCTCTTCAAATTTATAAATACATGTTGAACTCTACAGATAATGATTTTAAATGGCCAACTAAAATAAAAGAAATACTTACCTCAGTTGGAAGACCTGACCTATGGCTTAATCAGTTTCAACTCAATCAACATGTACATAAAATTGTGACACAAACACTTATTGACCAGTTCAAACAACAATGGCATGAAAAACTACAAGAAACAAACAAGGGAAACATATATTTAAGTTTTAAAGGCAGTCATGTTTTTGAGAGTTACCTACAAATCTCAGATAAAAATATATACTTACCTATATTGAAATTCAGAACTGCTAATCACAGGTTACCC
>CM037777.1:39975788-40010876 GCA_021229015.1 Solen grandis | reverse complement strand
GATTCTAATGAAAAAAGCTTTTGGACATGATTTTCGTTTGACATCAGATTCTGCGGAAGCAGACATTCTCATAATTCCTGCTTGTAAGTAAAATGTCACCGTAATATTTTTATGTGTCATTTTTTTCTTTACTGATGTTATTTCTCACTTCAAAAATTGCTTCAATTATTCAGCTCCACTGTTCAAGATAGCCTAGAGCAACAAACAGAAATATTCTTAAAACAACATAGCTTCAGAAAATGATCAGATTCTTAATTATTTCACATAAATATTCTTATAATGACCATTTAAAATATTACTTAATATGCTCCGCAATAGAAATAGCCTTTTGTCCCCTACTGGTGATTACACCGCAGGGGACTGTAGGTTTGCCTTCTGTCTGTTCGTCTGTCCTTCCAGATGTCTGGAAAACTGGATCCCACGATAACTTCAGAATCGTTGGAGATAATTTCATGAAACTTATGAATAGATGGCAGTATGGAGATTCTGCACGTCACTTTGTTGTTGTTTTTTTCTCGGACCAAAATTCTGGTTGCTGTGGTAAAGGAAACCGGCAAAATATGGCCTGGAAATCTGGATCCCACAATAAATTAAAAACCGTTTAAGATAGGTATATGAATAGACGGCAATATGGAGATTATGTATGTCACTTTTTTTTGTCAGACCAAAATTCTGGTCGCTTTGGTAATGGAAATGGGAAGAATATGGCTTTAACACATTGATCTTTTGATAACACAACGTATGCAAGGTCGGTTGATGAAAATAAATATATGAATAGATGGAAATATGGAGATTATGCAGGTCACTTTGTTCTTATTCTTGAATCAAATTGGATTCGTGTTGCTATGGTAAGAGAAATAGTCAAATGTGACTTTAAGTTCGAGATCCTTTAATAACTGAATAAGTATACAAGGTAAAATAATGAAAATTTGTATATGAATAGGTGACAATTTGATGATTTCGCAAGACACTTTGTTGTGGTTTTTTTTTCCTCAGATAAATTCTCTGGTTGCTATGGCAGCAGAAATACTCAAAATATGGGTGTAACAGATAAATCCTTTGATAAATCAAGAAGTATACAAGCTATGTTAATGAATAGATGGCAATATAGAGATTATGCAGGTCTCATTTGTACATTCATCTGGCAGTATAGAAATCTGAATTCCTTAGTAACAAACAAGCTGTCAAACCTCTGGTTGCTATGGTAGCACTAACCATTATTATGGAACATGCATCACCATATGAAGATAGCTTGGAAGACATAATTATTAGTCCCCTACCGGTGTTAACACTTGAGGGGTCTGTAGGTTTTCCCGATTTCTCAATTATTGCGTGATTGATTTCAATCAAACTTCATAGGAAGTTTCACTAGCAAGCACAAATTTGCATATTGTTCAGTTGTAATGGTTGAATTATTATATTAGGAGTTATAGCCCCTTAAGGGGTTTTCTTGAACTTTTTTTGTCTACGCTATTTCTCAATCGCTACTGGATGAATTTTATTCAAATTACAGAAGTTTTACTAGCAAGTACAGATGTGCGTATTGTGCAGTCGTTACTGTTAAATGATTTTTCTTTGAGTTATGGCCCCTTTCTTGGGTTTTCTATGTCCGCAATATACAAATGACAGAAAAGAGCAAAAAAATCACTTCCAAGGGCAGAAAACTCAAAGATTAGAAAGATGACCCCAATGTTTTCATATAAATTTGTTTCTGATTTTTTTTTAATAATCATGCAAAGTCTTAGAAAATACTCGTGGCAAGTTTTAATTTTCCTTGTTTGTCTATATAGAAAATAACTGCATTATGCGCGTATGTATTTAAGTTAGCTCTACGACGAAGATGAGGCGGACGTACATATCCTTATATTTTCAGACCGTATGGCCCAAAAAACCCCGTTCTGGTCTACAACAAATAGAAAAGAGGGTCGGTAGGTCGGGATTTTATTTTGTTTTTATTTATTTTTAGTTTACATACAAAACGAAAAGTAAAAAAATATATATTTTTTAAAAAAAAAAGGAAAATGTAAAATAACTTTAGGGAAATGTAAAATAACATTAGGGTCGGCCGTTGGGAAAGGGGGTCGGTCTAGATACCAGAAACGAAACTATTGTTTTTGGCCTAACGCATAGTTATACTGTTTTTATTCTTTTGGTCGCTATATGCATTTGACAGGCCACTGTTCACGATGACCATACGCAGAGCGTGCGTTGGTCTTGTATATGCCGTGCGGCTGCCCTAAGTACTTTCGAATTCGAAACAAATGGCAATTATTAATTATTCATTTTTAATTTTATATTTATGTCAGTATTACTTCTGAAATAATTATATTGAATAAAGATGATGTAGATGTTGTCTTGTCGTTTTTAGGTTTACATACCAAGGTAAATTGACGTTTGATTTTAGGTTCTTGCTTCATTTACTGATAATTAAATTTGATGTTAAAGTTCATACTTTAAAATCTTCCGTATTAAAACTGTTAAAGTAAGTCTCATGATTGTTAATATATATTACACAAATTACGCGACTAAAGATTCAGTACGTTTTTAAGCATTTTTAAAACAACAGCTATGAGAATGTCTTGACTTGACTATTTGAGTTTATCGTTGCTTCGACAGTATTTCTGTCATACAGCGGCGTCCAGTTTATAACAGGTGGACCCCGAATGCACAGAGGCATCCGGGTAGAACCACCGACCCACCGCAAGCTAGCTGGAAGGCTTCCTCACATGAGAATCCGAATGACCCTGCCGGGACTCGAACCCACGCGGTGAGGGGCTGAGGAAATGTTAAAGTCAGCGACTTTACCCTCTCGGCCACGGAGGCCCCCATAGCTATGAGAATGGAAATGTAGGACAGTTAAAACATGATACTGGGCATATTGTTTCTTGGTCCAAGTGTTATGTTTGGATAATATATAGAACACTTTAACCAAGTTTTAACACATAATTACACATTCCATAATATAATGGATTTTTTTCGGCTCTAAGCTAGATATTGGGATAAACAATAAAGCATGGCATAGCTCAAGATAAAAACATTTAAACTTAACACTAATTTCCTGATATATTTTTATTTTGGAATTAAAATGTGTTCATGTGATTCTTAATAGCATGCTTAGGAATCTCGATTTAATATATTATGTGAATGATATATCAAAGACCTATGGTCACCATAGGTCACCATACGACGGTGTAGGGACGAAATGTAAGACCCAACGGCCGCCGTAACAAATGTGACTTAGGTATTGATCTATATGGCACAATATTTATACTTACGAAAGAGATTATCTAATGGTAAAATTAAAGGTTATTTAATGTTTTATTATCATTTTATCCTGGCAATGCTACAGTTAAATAGATTTCAACAAATCTAAGACATTAATTAATATTATTAAAGACACTGACAAAGCAAATATTCCGTATGAATTATGTAATTATATAATTATTAGAATTATTTTTATTATTAGAATTATTGTTATTACAGTGTTTCTTAAACCACACAGACATTAACTACAATCAAATTATTATAAGCTGCATGTGACCCCTCACTTTTTGATTAAATTGCGATTTTTTTTTCATGTGCCTTTAAAGGCATAATAGAAAACCCATGATTGTATTAGTTCATTTTACAAGATAGATATAGCATCAGTAATAATATCATTTACCATCATGTGATTCAATAGGTCTGTATAGGGAAGACGGATGAAGTAATCATTTTAATAACATGTTCAAGCATTATTTACTAACAGATGGACTACAAATTTATACGTGTCAATTTGCTAAATATCCTCAGCTCTTGGCCGTTGGTTTCAGATGTTTTTAAATGTGTTCTAAAGGCCCATGTAAATTGAGAATATGATTCAATGGGACATACATAATATTCACTGTTTGTATGAAAAGAATAACGCCTTTTTATGAAATAAATGTTGGAATTCGGTCACAGTGTTATGTTTCTAGATTATTGCCTTTTTACAAAAAAAAATCTACAAGGAGTACATACTAATTATAATTTATATATCTAGAGTATATTTGGCCTTATTTCCATATAGACATAGTTTTGTCAATCAAAAGTCATTAAATTTCGGAAAATAGTGTCAAATAAAAAACATCTTATTATCAAAATATTAAGGAACATAGAACAGGAAAATACAGAAATTAACCATATACTTCAAATATAATAGACGTATTTTATGTTGATGATTTTTGAAGCCAAAAATAAATCAATATATAGATAAATAATATGCACTTATGTTAGCATTATACACGGAATTTCCAGATAATAGGCCTTAACGGCTCTGTTAATGTACTTATAAACAAAATCATCATCATTAAGAAGAGCAAAAATAAGCAACTAAATCAGCACATATAAGTTTTATATGGTATAGAAATTAGTTCAGGAATTTAAAATCTTCCCGATAGTTACTTTCCTTGATGAGTACATAAAAGAAGCGTAGAGTCAAATAACCTTTACAATACATTATTGTTTGTATTGGCAGTATGTATAAAATGAAATCTTATCCAATATATTATGCATTTGTGATTAAGTCTTTATATACTCAAAAGGAAAAGAAACTCAGGGTGACTAGAATTATTTAATTTATGGTACAGTGATATTGGTTTCTTTACTTTTAAACGGTATCATCACGTCTTAATAATGGTTTAAAAAATTTGGTTATATCACAGTGCAAGTGCCTATAGCGTTATATCATGTTTAAGAGTGTGTGTTATGTCATGTTTAAGAGTGTGTGTTATGTCATGTTTAAGAGTGTGTTTTATGCGCTGTTAAATTATGCATGCATAAATAAAATTGAATTCGCGAATATCCTGGAACACCCAAGAATAACCAAATTAAAAAATAAAAAGTAAGGTATTTGACGATTGTCCATGTCAGTTTAGCAGGCCCATCAAACGATCATTATCTTTTATAGCAATACAAAACTGAGTTCTATTAATTTACATTTGAAGTAGCTAACACTAATATTTGGAGTATTTTGAGCAGTAAACAATTACACTCCTAAGTCACGATTGAGATGGCACCTTGAAAATATTTTCAGAATTTTAATTGCCCCGTTTATATTATAACATCCCTGTAGTTCATGCCACATTTTTAGACAGCACGAGGGTATAGAAAATGACTGTATGTGAAATGTAAACAAGCTTTTTTCTTTGTTTTTAATGTTTGCCTGTATGTAGCTTTACATACCAGTGTTGTTAATCTAGTTAGCGCATCAAACCAAGATAATTTGAGTGTATATGGAATACTGTTTAATAAATCCACTTAGAAACACGTACAATCGATGGTTTCAATCAAATTGTATTACCAACAATTCCTTGTTTTGTTCAAAATAAAGTAATATATGTACCTTTTGTGAGAAGCTTATTGAAGGTTGGTCCCATCTGTTTTGGGTTTGTAGTAAAACAAAGCCTATTCTTGATTAATTTAACACCGAACCGGATATTATGAATTTAAAATGAGTTAAAGTGAAATTGAATGTTTAATTGGGATAACTTGAAAAGAATACAAACTTGAAATAGTGTGTCTTGAATTCAAAAGAAATATAAATATTTGTGTAGATTGAAAAATATAATACAGTACAGCATAATACAATTTAAACAGTTAAAGGATTCAAGCGGATACTTAGATTATATTTAGAAATTAATAGAAAAAAAACAACATTATTGCAACTAAAGATTCTAATTGGGTTGTTTTGAAAAGTTTAATTGAAGATTGATGTCTGAAATAAACCCTTTAAACATATTTTAAATATACCGTTAACCTTGATTTCATGTGTAAGAAATATCTTATTGGGTTCCTTTTTCTCATGCTATTTTATTATTTCAACGCATAAAATGAAAACCTCTCTATGTGGTACAATAAAATATAAAATAGTACGTTTACTCGGTAAAATCTTGATTATGAAACAATTTTCTATTTACACAATAAGGTCAACTGGGGATGGTTCCCCGACCCGTAATGACCTAATACGGGGTTAACAAATGAGGAGAATTAGTGGCCACAAAAATAATTTTACAGACTTGACATATTTTAATTCTACTAATGACTTATACATGAAATGTTATCATATATGTTCCAGAGGAATTTCTCCATAACAATTAAGTTACTAGCAGTGTTTTTGAAACATCCAATGCAGGTTTAGAAATGTAATAGGGTGGATTTTAGTAGGCTAAATCACATTCGATTTTTCGTGACTTGTTTTGATATTGCTCTGAGTACAGATGGTTATACGTAAGTATAAACATTGTCTAATGATTTTTTTCTGTTATCTGTAATGTCTATTGAAAGATGGTAAGTTTCCAATAAATTCTTTAAATGTTGAACTGACTGAGGAAGAATTTCGTTCACAATACTTATTCCCATCACATAAGTAAGGGTAGAATTATAAGAATGTCACAGATGATATTAATTTATAATAAGAAACCAATGATATCATCATTATAGAAGGAGTGTAGGGCTCTTAAAACAGCAACAATCTATAGAAAAAGAAGCAGCGCTCTAGTCTTGGTGAATCCGCGAGTGAAATGGTAATCGGTGTATTTTTCCAATAGAACAGCTATTTCGTGAAATGCAAAAGATAAAATATAAACAACTACACATGCTGTATTTTAGTCCTATCCTCCAAATCAATTATAAATAAATATATGGATACAGTTACAACTATATTAAAGAAATAGATAGTTTGGTCATCCCTGTCGATAACTGTTCATTTGCTACGATTTATATCTTTAAATTGGATCCTCCAAGGAAGACCTTGCTGATTTATATATAGGATCAGTACGTTGTATTTGACAGGATCATACAAAAGATTTTAGTGGCTTACATACTCGTAAGCAACCACATGAATTTCATAATGACGACTACAATAAATAAAATGAAGATCGAAAAAAATAATGTTTCCTCAAACGGTCATCATGCTAGTATGATCTGCTAATAAACTTGAAAATATTTTCGATCACTGTGAATAATTTTATATCATTTGATATATTATAACAACACTCAGGGTGATCATTCAGATTTGTAAGTTCAGACTGCGGTTATTAAAACATGTCAGTTATTAAATGATGCGATCAAGTATATATGCCTGGTTTAATTAATTGATCTGTACATTTTATCAATATTTTGTGGAGATTACCTATTCATATAATGATATTAAAGGTTTACCTCGTGGTAATCGAGTTCAAATTCATCTGTTTAAAAAGAGCTGTAAATACGTTGATGTTTGTATTATCCGTCCTAACTTAAAGTTATTTTTGTCATGTGTCTCAAATCAATTGCTTGTGAGATATCATTAGGAAACACTACAAGTTACAAGTATGATAGATGTAACTGAAATTTGTACAGGATGAAATGCGTACATCTTGTAACAACTAAACGGGTGGATATATGAATCTCACACGAAAACCTATCTTACTGAGCGTTCTTTGACTGTACAGGAAATTATCGCAAATACGATGTGATTTGAATAGAATAATTAACCTTATCAACTTCACCTATTTTATTTACGTAAAATTTATACTACTAACACTCCTTTCATTATTTTTTCTTCCGTTCTTAGAGTAACAGTTGTGACTATGTTTCTATTTTAAAGAGAACATGACATAAAGTATCTTTACCAACGTAACATTTTTCACATTGTATATTGTATAAACATATAAAAACATTTTGTCATTTTTGTCACACCCATACACTCGCCCACACAACACGCTCGTGGTTAATGGTGTTCAACCGAATATTCATTTTTCTCCCTCCCTCATCAACAATTGACACCTAGTCTCTAGGAGACTGTTTCCACTTACTAACACGTAAGCGTTCCAGAATCAAAGATTTAAAAAAATCATTTTCTAATTCAAAAACAAATTTGGCGAAATTCACAACTACACAAAGAATGTCAAACTCATTCATTATTTCAATTTAGAAAATTGTAATGAAAATATAATCTTAATGATCTGATACTGCAATACTTAAGAGAAAAACTTATCAACAATAAATAACAAAAAATAAATACTTACCAATCCATTCCCAAACTCAGTCACATAACGTTTATCAATGTATTATATCCAAGACACAAATCGTATATTAGTCTACAACACGAACTAGATGCAATGAAACAAGTATATGTCCCGAACTCTTCATGGTTTACTTTATATAATATCGACGGATTATATAGCCTCTTATTAAAAGGGCTTCAATGACGAATAATTGACATTTCTTAAAAATGTCAATGTTGGAAACATGACTGTGATATTTTGAATTGTTTCCAAACATGTGCTTTTTAGTACAGTATTTCATCAGATTGGCAGATTCAGATGATGAGGCAAAAATATAAAAAATTTAATTCCCCCCAAAACTGTTAACAAGTCTCAGAATAAGTATTAGAAATGGGTTGCGTAAATCAGATTTAAACTAAGTTTAGGTTTAGATAATCCTTAATTCTGTGTTCTTTAAACCTACAAAGTGGTAGATTTCGAAAGTAGATTTCAGAAAATTTCAAGACAAATCATATCATATGGAAGATAGTTTTATTTTAAATTTTGGAGTTTATATGAACTTGATTAATGCCACGCTGCAATATCATAACATGTTAACAGTCGCATTGACATTGAGAAGTTCTGGGACTACCAGTCATTTATGTTGAACACCAAACATTGACCCAGTTATTCAATTTTAGGCATTTTACAGATTGAACTCCCGGCCATCCGCTTAAGAAACGGTCGTTTAAACAAATAATCTACGATACGTTTGAACAACTTAAATATCGACCACGTACACATCGTCCGAGTTCTGTGTTTTTCGTACAACGTTTAATACCGACATCCCAGGAATTCTATGCTTTCAGTTCAAATCGGAGTGTGTGTATATGTGTGTGTGTTTCCATTATTCAATGTTTTATTAAATTTCAACTTAAACGGTAAAAGGGGCTCTTAATATGATATAACTATTATACCAGAAAAGGATGGACAAATTTGAAAATAATCAAGCCTTAGGGAAATATCAATAAATATCACTTCCGATTTAATATGTCAAGATTTCGGTCTCGTAGATTAGAAAAGTCAGAATTCGAAAAACTGCTGAATCTACTGTCTGGCTCTTTTTCGTATGTTATATAATTCTAGCAAGTAAGATGTATGTATATGGTGGCATATTTCTGCCAGCCACTTATCCACTTAGCTATATCGAAATTTTTCTGAAAAAATGTCACATTCAGTTATTATCTGGCAAGTAGAAATTTTTCAAGTTATCCACTTAGGTATCATAACAGGTCTAAACTGTTTGTTAGTGCCCACTACTGCCAATTACATATCCACTTATGTTAACTGGATATTATGCTTTTTCCAGATAATTAAGTGAAAAACTGCTTGTTATCCACATAATTTAACTGACTAACTTGAAAAAAGGCGAGATATCCAGTTATTTTAAGTGAATATATGGCTGGCAGTAGTGGGCACTAACAGGCAGTTTTGTCCTGTTAAGATACCTAAGAGGATAACATGAAAGTTTTCTACTTGCCAGATACTAACTGAATAAGTGACAATTTTTCAGAAAAGTTTCGACATAGCTAAGTGGGTAAGTGGCTGGCAGAAATATGCCATCATATATGTACAATAAAAAGCGGTACATTATCATATTTTGCTAATTTAATTCAAGAGTTAAAAATACTAGAGAGTCATATGAAAATAATAATGTTGATACTTTGCTTAAATGTTGCTTAGAGGTCAAAGATTATTTAGGCAAAACAACGAATGTTGTCCCAGGCATAAAGAACACATACTTAAAATGTATGTTAACAAAATCATGTCGTGCGAATATGAAATTCACTTTTTTTTTTTTTTTTTTTATTAAGTGTTTAAAGACTCACAGCCTTAAGCCATAGGCGGCTCGGCATTATGCGAAGTCTTTTAATTTTGAATTTCGAATGTAAATTTTTGAAAAAGTACGTTTTTTAAAAAAAACCCTAGCCCAAAAATGCCAAATAACTGAGAAAAGTCTTGGAAATAAGTTCTAATTTAGAATTTTGATAGCTTTAATTTAAGCTAGCAAGGATTAAGTCCTTGAAAATAGTTTGCCAAATAAATTGCTTTTAGAGATATCCGGGTGTACATTTATATTTTGTCCCTTTTGGACTGTGGTCCAAAAGGGCTCATAGGGGTAGACTTTTTGTTTCTTTGTCGGACCAGAGTAACCTCCAGCAGCAAGAGAGTGCTGCTTTTTTGGTAGGTTTATATTATAGTCAGAGGATAGACAATTGTAATAGTTAGAAAAGAATTGGCCTTAATCAGGTCTATGTACACCCTTCTACCTCTGTTTCCGGTCTCTGAGGAGAGAAAGAAAAAGAACGACATTGAAGAAAAAGAAAAGGGGAATTTCCCTTTTTTGAATTTTGATAGCAAATATGCTAGTAAGGAAGAGTTCCTTATAAATGGTTCAGCCAAAGTGTCTAAATTTAAACTCTAATTTAGAGTTTTGTTAGCATATTATTACTTATAAGAGTTTTACAAATATTTTTTAAATTATTGAAAATTGCCGACTTTATGTTACTTCGTGTCCGTGGTAATATCTTAAATTTTCCGCGCGTTTCTTGCTCATGTTTACGGATTGGTGTTTTGGGCATACAGACTGTTCTGTTTTGCCCTCTACATCACTCCGTAATTTCCTTTAATATGCTTTCTTTATTAAAATTGTCTTTTAATTTGTCGCGCATTTCTTTTAATTCCCACCCTTTTTGTGACTTGTGACTATTCTTTGACCTGGTGTCACTTGTCACCTACTTATTATGAATATCCCACCCTTCCCATCCTCACCTTGTGGTAGTACTAATTTTTTTTTGTGCTTATTTTTACTCTCTACTAATTAGAGATAATTTAATTTATACATTGTTTTGCTATTTTGCTATTTTAGGTCCCCACTGTGATGCCCGGAGGGGATGGGTATATGTACGCCCAACGAGACTTAAGGTCTCTGAATTGTCCCCTCCAAACAGCACAATGGGGACTGCCCTATTTTGAATGTATGTTTTTATCTCTTTCCCTATCTTGTTTGGTTATTGGTTATTCAAATTATATATAGATTTAGGTTATGGGGTGATTTGGTTATACCTTATTTTGCTGTTTTGCTATTTTAGGTCCCCACTGTGATGTCCAGAGGGGATGGGTATAAGTACGCCCAACGAGACTTAAGGTCTCTGAATTGTCCCCTCCAAACAGCACAATGGAGACTGCCCTATTTTTAGTCCTGTTACTTCCCCCTTCACCACTACCTCATTGTTTTATTTCTAGTTTACTTTATTTAAATTTTATTAATGTATCCCGTTTCCCTCAGAAACGTCAATACATTCCTAGTAATGATTTCTGAATCTTTGCCATCCGGGTACACTAGGGATTTGATAGTCAGACTTGTTATTCCCTCTTTGTACAGTCTATTTTTTAAGCCTTCTCTGAATTCTGTGAGTTGGTGACATTTCTTAGTGGTGTCAAAGAAAATATGACCCACTGTTTCTGTTTCAGGGCAGAAACGACATTTGGTTTCCTCTGAGAAATTTTGTGTTCTTATCCCAGACATTCCTAGTTTTAACCTGTTTAGTGCTACATCTTCTCTCCTAACACTACTGTAGTTATAGCACTTATTTTTAATCTTAGGAACGAACATTTTCATAGAGTCGTGACTTTCTTCCCAGAGTTTTTGGAATTTTTCTTGCCCTTTCTGTTTAATGAGTGAATATATCTCATTTTTATTAAGTTCTATATTAAGCGGGTAACCATTTTTGGAGCCTTGTTTTGCATTTTCGTCTGCTTGATCATTTCCCTGTATCCCCACATGGCTAGGAATCCAGACCAGTTTAACCTCTGCTAAGCCCCTGGATTTTAGTTCTTGATGTATTAAATAAATTTCATTAATTATTTCTTGTCTATCTTTAGAGTAGCCTTTTTGAATTGATGTTAACGAACTTAGGCTGTCTGTAAGTATTGTAACTTTTTTCGGTTTGTTTTGTTTAATCCACTTATAAGCATTAAGGATGGCCATAAGTTCGCAGGTGTAGATAGACACTCTGTGATCAATTTTGAAATTGATATTTTTAATTGATAAATGTTTGTTTCTAACTGCTATTCCCGCACCCGCTACTTTCTCATGTCCATCCTTACTGCCATCCGTGTAGATCTCTATAGAATCTGAATAATTTTCTTCAATATATTTCTGAATAAATTTTTTATCATTTTCTGTGATTCCATGGGCTTTACAGATTTTATTGGTTAAACTGAGGTCTGTCTCAATGTTTGAGATTATGTTAACATCCCTATAACTAGGTTTAGTCATAGGAACGTTAGTCAGCCCGTATTCCTCGACCGTGCCCCGTATGGTTTCAGCATAAGGTGGTTTAGTCTTTTTAAATCCTTTTTTGTTGATTCTATTTTTAATGAAGTTTGAATTGTGAATTTCATTGTTAACTGGCAGTCTTTCTCCTAGTCTGGTTGACCTAGTCCAGTATTTTAACTGATTCATTTCTCTCATTAAATGTAGAGGTTTAACTGCTGCCTCAACATGTAATGACATAGTTTCTGTAGATTTGTGGGCTCCTAGGGCTATTTTGAGTGCCCTGTTTTGAATGAGTTGTAGTTTCTGCAGATAAGTTTTACAGGCTGATGCATACACTATACTGCCATAGTTGATTTTACTTAGAATCAACGTTTTATATAACATTATCAAAGTGATTTTGTCTGCTCCCCAGTTTTGCCCAGAGACACATCTCATTAAGTTTAAGTCTTTTTCACATCTAGTTACTAATTCTGTTATATGTTTGTGCCACGTTAGGCCTTGGTCGAAGTGAATTCCTAGGAATTTTGCTGATGTCAGGTATTCTAGACTTTTCCCATGCAGTTTTAACTTAGGGACATTTTGCATTGGGATTAGACTTGGATTTTTTGAGACAAGTAATACCTGTGTTTTTACTGGGTTGATTGTGAAACACCAGTTCTGTGACCAATCTTCAATTGAGTTAAGTACTTTTTGCATGTGTCTCTGTGCTAGCTCAGGAGTTCTTGCTTCATACCATACAGCGCCATCATCGACGAATTGGGACAATTCTACCTTATCTTTTTTGTGTTTATTATTTACCCTATCAATGTATTTCTTTAAAGTGTTCATTATCAGGGAGAATATTATTGGAGAGAGAACAGATCCCTGTGGGCATCCGTTCTCTGTTTCTAATTCTGCTGATAAGTCATTCCTAATTTTAACTTTGATTTTTCTGCCCTCGAGGAAGTTTCCTATCCATCTTAGCATATTTCCCTTAATTCCAATGGAATGCAGGTTTAACAGACAGCCTTTATTCCAATGTTTGTCAAATGCATTGCTCAGGTCTAGGAAGACTGCTAATAGCACCTTCCTCCTATATTGAGCTCTCCTACATGCTGCCTCTAATCTAACTAGGTGGTCTTCGCAGGAATGGTCGGGTCTACAGCCTGACTGTTCGGGGGATATTAAATTATTGCTTTCACAGAAGTTGACAAGCCTTGGCTTAATCATCCTCTGCATTAACTTAGTTAGGGTGGATGTTAGGGATATGGGTCTATAAGACGCTGGATCGTGAGGGTCCTTACCGGGTTTGGGTATGGGTACTATATTAGCCACTTTCCAGCTACTAGGGATCTTTCCTGTTTCCCATGAGTGATTAAATATGTCTAGCAGTTTTGACTTTGCTAGCTTTCCTAGTTTTTTAATCATTAGATATGATATTCCGTCCTCCCCAGGGGCAGAGTTCTTGCATTGATTGAGTGCCATGTTCATGTTAAACATTGTGAAGGGTCGATTGTAAGACTGATCATTGACCTTCGTGGTATCTTTGGCCAAGATTTTGTCAATCTCCCTCTCAACCCTTCCCTTGTTCTCTATGAATTTAGTGGGGAGCCCCGCGTTTGAGCTGACAGATTGAAAGTGTTTATTGAAGATGTTAGCTTTATCTTTATCTGAGCTTATTATTTCATCTTTGATTTGTAAGTCTGGTATTTTCCTACTTTCGTGACCTTTTATCCTATTGACCTTATCCCAGACTTCTTTTCCTGTCGTTCCATGTGAAATACTGGATATGAAAGATTTCCAGCTCTCTTTCTTACTTTCCTGAATAATTTTCTTAGTTGCTTTCCTCAAATTTGAATAGATAACATAATTTTCAGGGGTTTTCTTATGATTGTATTTCTTTCGTGCATTTTCTCTCTTTCTGACAGCTTCATCGCATTGGGCATTCCACCATGGCACCTTTTTGTTTCTAGATTTTTTGAGTTTATTAGTTGGGATTGTTAGTGTTGCTAATTTGTTAATCTGTTCTATGAATTTTTTACTTTTATCCTCTACGTTATCTGGGTCCTCATACGTGAATTCAGTGTATGAGTTCCTGTAGTAGGCTTCCCAGTCTGCTTTGTGCAGGAGCCACCTGGGTTGATCATTATTATTACCTGAGTTACGATTGGGCCTTGTTATATTAATCAGTATGGGGAGGTGGTCACTCCCCAAAGAATCGCTTAGTACTGTCAAGTGTGACTTAGTACCAATCTGTGCTGACACTATACCTAAGTCGAGAGTGGAATCTTTTTGTTGTGCATGACCTATTCTAGTAATTTGACCTTTGTTCAGCACTTGCATTGAATTAGCATCTAGATGATGTAAAAGGTTAATTGACTCGGTATCCTGTCTTAAGTCCCCCGGCGGGTTCCAAAGTGGATGTTTCAAATTAAAGTCCCCCACCATAATGGTGTTTTTGTTGTTATATTTAAAGATCTTCATCAAATTGCTATTGTTATTACTTTTGCTATCGGGGCTGTAATAATTAATTATTCTATGACTACTGTTTTGTTCTCTTATATTCACGATGACGCATTGGGCCCGCTCCGTGTTCGGTCCTTTCATAGCTGTGCCTTTGAGGTGGTTTTGTATATAAATTACTACACCACCACCCCTATGACCTTTCCGCACAGCTTGTGCTGCTAACTTGTACCCTGAGAGCTTCATTGGCCTGGTATCTTCAGTCCAATGGGTCTCCTGGATACACACGGCTTTGGGCTTTATCTGCGCACCTAGAATATAATTCTGAAGTTCCCCTATCTTATCGGAATCTTCCCTAATAATTCCGCCGGCATTCCAAGACAGGACACCAAAGTCAGAGTTGTTAATTATGTCACTTTACAGTGTATGACGTTTAAGTAAAAAAGTATTGTACATGGTTTGACGTATGCTTAAAAATTATTTATAAATCGTATATATATTCATGGTTATTTTGGTAAACAATTTGTACAAAATATTGGCAGTATATTAAATTGAATCCATTTTTGTGTTGCTTAGGGGTTTCCATTTTATCACATATTTCTTTATATGGTGTTTGTTTGTTTGTTTTTTCTTAACATTTATTATTTGTAAAATAGAAACAATACAAATTTAGAAAATTTACATGTATATAGTTTATGGTCTGGAAATTTGCCCATTAGAGTTGTATTAGATTAATGGAACAGTGGGTCGACAGAAAACTTGACAATACAATCAGTTAAAAATAAAAATCAGACAGTAGAGTAAGTAAAACAACATAAAGATCGACAGAATTCCAAGCTTGTAGATTCAGAGGGTTGGGATGAGGGCGGGCGATTAATGCACAAAATAGGCAGATATGTTAAGGTCTTCCCATCTTAATAGCGATCAATTACATCAAAGCCATGCATATAACTTAACAATACACATGTATATAAGTTTTTAAAGTGACAACCAATGGTATTCTTAGGGGTAAATTGACATGTAATGATAAGTGACAGAAAGTCTTTTATTACCTCCCCTCGATTATTTTGTTATGATTTATCTCCCCTGAAACCTAAAAAAAGGTGATTTTCTTTATTTTCCTATGGTAAAATTTAGATTTTTTCACGGCAATTGATACAAAATCATAAAATGCATCTTTCTACCATGAGTTTTTCTCATAAATCAAATTCAGTTTTTCATATTCATTGAAAATACATATTTTCCATAGTTTAGTTTAGTTATATGCGAATTATCTCCCCTAAATTAGATAAAACTCTTGGTGAAATATTTTTTTTTATTTTTGAATGTCTTCAAAGTGACAAAATTTCATAGAAATATAACCATCCAGTGACAAGTGGTAATATGGCTATTAGGATGGGAACACCTTAAGTACTACACAAATGGGCAGATATATTAAGTACTTGGGAATGGAATGACGGAAACTGAAGACCGAGAAAAACACAGCTATGGTACTGAACAAAAGATAATACAAAATGACTGAAAAAAAAATTGATTGGCAAATACAGGGACAATCCGATGAAGATACAAACACGAGATGGACAGATGCAAAAATGCTATCGATTGAATATCAAAATATCCTGTCAACAACCTTGACTTTTTAGGTGTCAGATTGACATATACTAAAACTGATCAATGCATGTTTCAGCAAATAAATTATACATAAGTACGTTTCAGTTACATTTGGTAAACAAATAATTTGACATTAAATAATCATTGTGGCTAAATCGTAGATAACTAATAGATAACTAATATCGAAATCAGGATGATAAATACATAACGTTCAATGCCTTTATGTTGTATTTCCGATTTTAACGATATTATGTATTTTAAATGTTACCTTTTGATATTATGAGCGAATTAACATTTATACAATAAACATTGGCATTTCATATCAAATACTGATAAAACAGTCATATCATTTTGACAATCCTAATATATTCAACATCCAACAAAGTCTACTTCCCCTGTGGTACTATTTGGTGTATTGATATCAGATGTTATCACCCAAAGCTAATGCGCTTGAAACGATATTAATTAGACTTACAAAGAAGGCTTTTGGTTGATCATATGTCAGAGATGGCTTTTTATGGAGTAAACTATTCATAACGGCACATTACAACATTTCCCACAACAGGTTTGAAATATCATTGTATTTTGACCCCCCTCTCTCTCTCTCCCCCTCTCCCTCTCCCCCCCTCTCTCTCCCTCTCTCTCTCTCTCCCCCACCCCCTCTCTCTCCCCCCCCTCTCTCTCTCCCTCTGTAATCCTAACTACATCTTGTTTCTTTTCCACCAAATTATCAAATTTAAAAAGAAAAAAAAATATTGTAATCCTAGAGACGTTAAAATCCTGATTCTTTCCAAATTTACACCATGCAGTTTTACAACTTTACAACCCGAATACCTTTGACAATACTTAGCAGTAAGTAATACATAGCATTACATGTATATGTTATATTTTACGAAGAAGTTATTTACATGACAAAGTTAAATGAATTACTACCTTCATCACTATCAATATTGACTTAGAAATGAAATATGTTGATATGTTTGCTAGAGAAACAATAACTCATGGAATTCGTCCTTAGCTTTAAGTATGGTAGGTATGGCTTGCTTTCAAATCAAATACACACACATCAACTTGATAATATAACTTGTATAGAGACAATGGTCAGTTTTTGTTATCAATACAAAAAATGTCTTTTTTTCAATTGTAGAACACACACACACACGTGAATTGCTAAATGTTTGAATGATAGGAAAAATGTATACCTGAAATGTGTGTAACGGCCTGATCAATGAACAGTAAAAGTTCTATTCGACTGAAGAGGTCAATTATAGTAATTATATATTTATCATTTGAAAAATAGTGACTGAAGTTATTTAATTCTATCACCTCACCTACATTAGTTATATATATTGTTTTCAGGCGAATGTGCTTTTTCAGATAAATAAAGTGATAACGTATTACTTGAAGTTTATATATGAAATCTGTTCAATTTAATGCATTGTGATAGCATTTCGGCCAGAGACTTTAATCAAAATAAAGACAATTATTGACGATACTACATATTTGCAATTTCCTGCAAACATAATAAAAAGATGCTATGCAGGATATGACGTTGTACAAAATATTACGTCATAATATTAAAAATAAATATAACTATTAAAACATATTAAAAGTACACCAAAAAGGCACATGACGTTTGGTCTCAAAGAAGAAATATGAAATCAGAATATAAGAATAGTGAAAAACTAGAACCGCAAGCGGTATCTCGGTTTTCGCTTTTAACCTAATCAACTTGAACACTTTATTTCAACTCAGCCACAATTTTCAATATGAAACAGAACGAAAAGGTATTTGAAGACCTACTCATATTTGCACAGTTTTTTTTTTTTTTTTTTTTTTATTCAAACTCTTCTAGCGCAAATATTTTCCCATACCCTGTCCCTTGAAATCCATTACATTCTGTGGTGCAGTCAACAAGGAACAAAATGCTGAAAACCGCATTTCAATCAGACTTTAACATTTTGAGTTATAAGCAAAAGAGTGATTTTAAGCAAAACGCCCTCTAGCGGCAAAATTAGAAACAAAATTGCAAAACAGCAAATAGTTCAAACAAGTATATAAGTCGCACTAGTCAAACTTTTTATTCTTATGTATCAGAATTTGAAGCATAAAACCTGATTTACAATTATTCCAAAAAAGGATCAAACTTTGGACTGCCGTATAATGACCAAATCAAGTCCGATCTTCAAAAACTAAACATTACTGGAAAGAGCTCTTGAAGAACTAAAACTTTTGTTCATATACTCTCAATGAAATATTTTTAGTTTTGGAGCTATTTGTGGCCGAATAAGAACACAATTATCGTAATATGACCTTGACCTTTTCAATTCTTTTTTTATTTTTTGAATTGTGAGGCCCTTTCAAACATAACAATACATATCGTGTGAAAATTTCGTGAAGAATGAACAGAAAATAAAGTCAGGAGCGACAAAAACATGTTTTTGAAATTTTAATTTTTCCTAAAATTTAGTGAAGTTTGACCGTTTCTAGAGGACAAACCACGCATTTCCATAATTCGCCACCCCATATATTTTGTGCGAAATCGTATGCAGCAAACAGAATTCTTCTATCTGATCTCTAACAAAAGTGGGTAGGTTTTTCGTAGACCTACCCTAATTATTCCACTTTTTTCCAAGGTTCGAACATTCAACCTCTCCTAGAACAATTTTTATCCAGTACTCGATGATAAGATATCCATCATATTTGATTGGGCTGTCAACAAGGAACATTATATAAAAAACAGCATCTAAATCAGGTTTCAATTTTTTTAGTTATTAGCAAAACAGTGATTACATGCATCGCGCCCCCTAGTGGCTAAATCAGAAATAAATGTGAAAAGTTTGACCAATTAGGCACATGTTCAGATAAAGATGACTTCATGCCCAAAATTTCATAGCTGTAGCTTTTCTCATCTGGCCGCTAGGCTGGACACAAAAATGGGTGGAATTGGAAAAATAATAAAAATAAAAAAAATAAAAAATCAACAGAAGAAGAACAATAGGTTTTCGCCCAGCAGAGGCGAAAACCTAAAAAAAAAAATCAATAGAAGAAGAACAATAGGTTTTCGCCCTGCAGAGGCGAAAACCTAATTATTAAAAATTGCCCATTTATTACAAAGTGTTCATAATTCTACCATTATAATGAAAAAAAGAGTCTTGATAAATAGTAGAAAAATAATAATAACTAGAACCGCAAGCGGTATCTCGGTTTTCGCTTTTAACCTAATCAACTTGAACACTTTATTTCAACTCAGCCACAATTTTCAATATGAAACAGAATGAAAAGGTATTTGAAGACCTACTCTCATTTGCACAGTTTTTTTTTTTTTTGTTTTTTTTTTTTGCAATGTTAAAACATTCAAACTCTTCTAGCTCAAATATTTTCCCATACCCTGTCCCTTGATATCCATCACATTCTGTGGTGCAGTCAACAAGGAACAAAATGCTGACAACCGCATTTCAATCAGACTTTTAACATTTTGAGTTATAAGCAAAAGAGTGATTTTAAGCAAAACGCCCTCTAGCGGCAAAATTAGAAACAAAATTGCAAAAACAGCAAATAGTTCAAACAAGTATATAAGTCGCACTAGTCAAACTTTTTATTCTTATGTATCAGAATTTGAAGCATAAAACCTGATTTACAATTATTCCAAAAAAGGATCAAACTTTGGACTGCCGTATAATGACCAAATCAAGTCCAATCTTCAAAATCTAAACATTACTGGAAAGAGCTCTTGAAGAACTAAAACTTTTGTTCATATACTCTCAATGAAATATTTTTAGTTTTGGAGCTATTTGTAGCCGAATAAAAACACAATAATCGTAATATGACCTTGACCTTTTCAATTCTTTTTTATTTTTTGAATTGTGAGGCCCTTTCAAACATAAAAATACATATCGTGTGAAAATTTCATGAAGAATGAACAGAAAATAAAGTCAGGAGCGACAAAAACATGTTTTTGAAATTTTAATTTTTCCTAAAATTTAGTGAAGTTTGACCGTTTCTAGAGGACAAACCACGCATTTCCTTAATTCGCCATCCCATATATTTTGTGTGTATACGTCTTTTAAAGCCCCAGTGCGTTTTAGCTGGGAAAAATATATTTTTCAAAATTTCTAATTAGCAAAGCCTCAAATGATGTTCGATTAACCCCTTAATGTTTAATTAAGCCCACATAATGAAATATTCGCCCGGAAGTCTTAGTTGTTCAGACAGGGCAAAATAGTGAGAAAGATGGGCGGAGCTTGATCTGAAACACAGTAAAACCACGGATGTCTCGGTGTACACGGGTTGTTTCAGAAGTTCGTGGACTTTTTCTATAGACTGAATAAATATTGATACACGGTAGTAGAGGAGATAGGAAGAAAATCCATGAACTTCTGAAAAAACCCTTGTATGTTAATTTTATGCTGTCATTGTGCTGAGCTAAATATAGAACGAGACGGCCAAAATTTGCATTTTTTCTAATAGAATCTTTCCTGTATATTAGGCATTTCTCAAGGTCTTTCAGTGATGAAATTAAAACTGAATTATATATGTTGTAAGTGCATTCGGATTTAGGTCTAACATTTATAACATACTGGGACGGAATTCTTCTATCTGATCTCTAACAAAAACGGATAGGTTTTTCGTAGACCTACCCTCATTTGCACAGTTTTTTTGTTTTTTTTTGCAAGGTTCGAACATTCAACCTTCCGTAGCTCAAAAGCTTTCAGCCACACGGACCCTCGAATCCTATCATATGTTATTAGGCTATCAACAGGGAACAGAATGCAAAAAACCGCATTCGAATCGGACTTCAACTTTTTGAGTTATAAGCAAAAGAATGATTTCAAGAAAAGCGCCCCCTAGCGGCAAAATGAGAAAGAAAATTGATTAAAATTTTACTGTTAGGTACCTAGCAAAGTAGCAAATAGTTCAATCAAGTATACTAACGTTAGTCGCACAAGTCAAACTTTTTATTCTTATGTATCAGAATTTGAAGCATAAAACCTGATTTACAATTATTCCAAAAAAGGATCAAACTTTGGACTGCCGTAAAATGACCAAAACAAGTTCGATCTTCAAAAACTAAACATTACTGGAAAGAGCTCTTGAAGAACTAAAACTTTTGTTCATATACTCTCAATGAAATATGTTTAGTTTTGGAGCTATTTGTGGCCGACTAAAAACACAATAATCGTAATATAACCTTGACCTTTTCAAATTTTTTTTTTTTTTTGAATTGTGAGGCCCTTTCAAACATAACAATACATATCGTGTGAAAATTTCATGAAGAATGAACAGAAAATAAAGTCAGGAGCGACAAAAACATGTTTTTGAAATTTTAATTTTTCCTAAAATTTAGTGAAGTTTGACCGTTTCTAGAGGACAAACCACGCATTTCCTTAATTCGCCACCCCATATATTTTGTGCGTATATGTCTTGCAAATCGTATTCAGCAAACAGAATTATTCTATCTGATCTCTAACAAATGTGGGTAGGTTTTTCGTAGACCTACCCTCATTTTTCCACTTTTTTCCAAGGTTCGAACATTCAACCTCTCCTAGAACAATTTTTTTCCCGTACTCGATGATAAGATATCCATCATATTTAATTGGGCTGTCAACAAGGAACATTATGTAAAAAACCGCATCTAAATCAGGTTTCAAATTTTTGAGTTATTAGCAAAACAGTGATTACATGCATTGCGCCCCCTAGTGGCTAAATCAGAAATAAATGTGAAAAGTTTGACCAATTAGGCACATGTTCAGATAAAGATGACTCCATGCCCAAAATTTCATAGCTGTAGCTTTTCTCATCTGGCCGCTAGGCTGGACACAAAAATGGGTGGAATTGGAAAAATAAGAAAAACTAGAATCGCAATCGCGATATCATCGGTTTTCGCAAAAGCAATTCCATTAAGTTCACGAGTCGCATGATTTGAAAAATATTTCTTCGTTCAATGGCTTGTTTATAATGTTAACAGCGATCTTTCAAACACTTTTGTCGCAATGTTTAAGAAGACTTTTTACCCAAAAGAAGATTTTTGAGTATTACCTATCAGTTATGTAGTCGCGATATCATCGGTTTTCATGAAAGCAATTCCATTCAGTTCACGAGTCGCATGATTCGAAAAACATATTTCTTCGTTCAATGGCTTGTTGAATACTGTTAACAGTGATCATTCAAACATTTTTGTCGCAATGTATAATCAGACTTTTTACCAAGAAGAATACTTTTGAGTATTACCTGTCTGTTATGTAGTCGTAAACTTGAAAACATTTTTTACGGACTTCGGGTACTGCAATGTTATATGTGTGTTTAGCTTTAAGATGAAGACAAATGACAATTGTATTCGATAAACAACAATTGCAAACGACAAACAACAGTATAAAATGACACACGACAATGCAATATGCCAGTCAACACTATTATGAACAACTGTTGCATTGAATTACTATCATTTTTATGAAATATCGCATTATCTTTTTGAAATTTTTTTTTATTAAAGTGATTTCAAGCTAATCGCCCCCCAAGCAGCAAAATGAGAAACAAAATTGAGTAAAATTTTACTATTAGGTACCTAGAAATGCAGCAAATGGTTCAATAAGATACAAGTCGCACTAGTCGAACATTCTATTCCTTATATATCACAATTTGAAGCATAAAAACTGATTTACAATTATTCCAAAAAAGGATCAAACTTTGGACTGCCGTAATATGACCAAATCAAGTCCGATCTTCAAAACCTAAACATCACTGGAAAGGGCTATTCAAGAACTAAAACTTTTGTTTATATACTTTCAATAAAATATTTTTTGTTTTGGAGCTATTCGGAGCCGAATAAAAACACAATTATCGTAATATGACCTTGACCTTTGAAATTTCATTTTAACTTTTTAATTGTGAGGCCCTTTAAAACATAACAATACATAACTTGTGAAAATATCTGAAGAATGAACTAAAAATAAAGTCAGGAGCGACAAAAAACATCTTTTCGAAATTTTAATTTTTCCTAAAATTTAGTGAAGTTTGACCGTTTCTAGAGGACAAACCATGTATTTATTAAATTCACTACCCCATATATTTTGTGCGTATATGTCTTGCAAATCATTTGCAGCAAACAGAATTCTTCTATCTGATGTCTAACAAAAACGGATAGGTTTTTCGTACACATACCCTCATCTGCACAGTTTTATGCGAGGTTCGAACTTTCAACCTTCCGTTGCTAGCTCAAAAAGTTTCAGCCACTCATACCTAGAAACTATCATATTTTATTAGGCTATCAACAAGAAACATAATGCAATAAACCGCATTTGGATCAGGCTTTAACTTTTTGAGTTATAAGTAGAAGAGTGCTTTCAAGCTAAGCGCCCCTAGCGGCAAAATGAGAAACAAAATTGATTACAATTTTTCCATTAGGTACCTAGCAATGCAGCAAATAGTTCAATCAAGTACGCAAGTCGCACTAGTCGAACATTCTATTTCTTATATATCACAATTTGAAGCATAAAAACTGATTTACAATTATTCCAAAAAAGGATCAAACTTTGGACTGCCGTAATATGACCAAATCAAGTCCGATCTTCAAAAACTAAACATCACTGGAAAGAGCTCTTAAAGAACTAAAACTTTTGTTCATATACTTTCTATAAAATATTTTTAGATTTGGAGCTATTTTATGCCGATAAAAATAATAATAATTGGTATATGACCTTGACCTTTGCATATTATGCTTGATTTTTTTCTATGAATTTATTTGTTTTATAAAAATGCATAAACAGTGAAATAATGATGAAGATTGAACAAAAAATAAAGTCAGGAGCAGCGAAAAAGAGGAAACGTATGGATATACAATTGTTTGATAAGAGGATCAAACTTTGGACTGTGGTCATTTGATCAAATGAAGTCCGATCTTCAAAATCTAAACACCAATGAAAAGATCTCTTCACAGACTAAAACTTTTGTTCATATACATTCTATTAAATATTTTTAGATTTTGAGGTATTTTATGCCGATAAAAATAATAATAATTGGTATATGACCTTGACCGTTGCATATTATGGCTGATTTTTTTCCCATGATTTTATTTGTTTTATAAAACTGCATTAACAGTGAAAAAATGATGAAGATTGAATAAAAAATAAAGTCAGGAGCTGCAAATAACATTAAAAGTCATGCTTTGAAAATGTTGACTTTTCGAAAATATTGGTAAAGTTTGACCGCATACTGTGGACAAACCATGCATTTCTCAAAATCGCCACACCATATATTTTGTGCGTATATGTCTTGCGAATCACATGCAACAAACAAAATTCTCCTATCTCATTCCTGAAAAAAATGGGGACTTTTTTCGTAGACCTACCTTTATTTCATCGTTTTTTCGAGATTCGAACTTTCAACCTCCTGTAGCACGAAAGTTTTATATACGCAAATAATTGAAACGTATCATATTTTATTAAGTTTCTGACAAGGAAGACAATGCAAAAAACCACATTTGAATCGGACCTCAAATAACAGAGTTATTAGCCCTTAGTCATTTTTACAAAACGCCACCTAGCGGCAAAACTAAGACAAAAATGAAAATTTTCTCAACGTTAGGATCAAATTCAGATTATAGGACAAAACTGGTAAAAAATCAGAAATGTGACTTTTTTCTATCATGGTGATATGCCGTTCACAAAAAAAAAAAAATAAAACAGAAGAAGAACAATAGGTTTTCGCACTGCGAGGTGGAAAACCTAATAAAAAACTAGAACCGCAAAGCGGCATCTTGGTTTTCGCTTTAACTTGACTAGTAAGAGTACTGGTTTCAACTGCAGACATAATTGATTGATATTAACTTTATTCGATTATTTTTGTTAATTGATCAAATTAAGTCCGATCTTCAAAAACTAAACATCATTAGAACGATCTCTTCACGAACTAGAACTTTTGTTCATATACTTTCTATAAATTATTTCTAGATTGAGAACTATTTTGTGCCGATAAAAATAATCGGTATTATGACCTTGACCTTTGCATATTTTCATCGTTATTTACTATGAGTTTATTTGTATTATTTAAATGCATAAACAGTGAAAAAATGATGAAGATTGAACAAAAATAAAGTCAGGAGCTGCAAAAAAGAAGCAACATATGGATTTACAATTGTTTGATAAAAGGATCAAACTTTGGACTGTGGTTATTTGATCAAATGAAGTCCGATCTTCAAAAACTAAACACCAATGGAAAGATCTTTTCACAGACTTAAACTTTTGTTCATATACTTTCTATAAAATATTTTTAGATTTGGAGCTATTTTATGCCGATAAAAATAATAATAATTGGTATATGACCTTGACCATTGCATATTATGCTTGTTTTTTTTTCTATGATTTTATTTGTTTGATAAAAATGCATAAACAGTGAAATAATGATGAAGATTGAACAAAAAATAAAGTCAGGAGCAGCAAAAAAGAGAAAACATATGGATATACAATTGTTTGATAAGAGGATCAAACTTTGGACTGTGGTCATTTGATCAAATGAAGTCCGGTCTTCAAAAACTAAACATTAATGGAAAGATCTCCTCACAAACTAAAACTTTTGTTCATATACTTTCTATAAATTATTTTTAGATTTGGAGCTATTTTATGCCGATATAAATAATAATAATTGGTATATGACCTTGACCTTTGCATATTATGCTTGTTTTTTTTCTATGATTTTATTTGTTTGATAAAAATGCATAAACAGTGAAATAATGATGAAGATTGAACAAAAAATAAAGTCAGGAGCAGCAAAAAAGAGAAAAAATATGGATATACAATTGTTTGATAAGAGGATCAAAATTTGGACTGTGGTCATTTGATCAAATGAAGTCCGATCTTCAAAAACTTAACATTAATGGAAAGATCTCCTCGAAAACTAAAACTTTTGTTCATATACTTTCTATAAAATATTTTTAGATTTGGAGCTATTTTATGCCGATATAAATAATAATAATTGGTATATGACCTTGACCTTTGCATATTATGCTTGTTTTTTTTCTATGAATTTATTTGTTTGATAAAAATGCATAAACAGTGAAATAATGATGAAGATTGAACAAAAAATAAAGTCAGGAGCTGCAAATAACCTTAAAAGTCATGCTTTTAAAATGTTGATTTTTCGAAAATATTGGTTAAGTTTGACCGCATACTGTGGACAAACCATGCATTTCCCGAATTCGCCACCCCATATATTTTGTGCGTATATGTCTTGCAAATCATATGCAACAAACAAAATTTTCCTATCTCATCTCTGAATAAAATGGGTAGGTTTTTGGTAGACCTACCCTTATTTCACAGTTTTTGCGAGATTCGAACTTTCAACCTCCTGTAGCACGAAAGTTTTATATACGCAAATTTTTGAAACCTATCATATTTTATTGGGCTATTTACAAGGAACATTGTGCAAAAACCGCATTTGAATCGGACCTCAAATAATGGAGATATTGCTTATTAAATATTTTCATATAAAACGCCCCCTGGCGGGAAAATCAAAACAAAAATGAAAATTATCTCGACGTTAGGATCATCTTCAAGTACGTGGTTATTACTGATAAAAGTTTCATAGATGTGGCTTTTCTCACCTCGGAGCTATGCCGTTCACAAAAAAGGGGAAGAAAAATAAAAAAAACTAGAATCGCTATCGCGATATCATCGGTTTTCGCAAAAGCAATTTACCTCAGTTCACGAGTCGCATGATTCGAAAAACATATTTCTTCGTTAAATGGCTTTCGAATACTGTTAACAGCGATCTTTCAAACATTTTTGTCGCAATATTTAAGCAGACATTTTACCCAAAAGAATAATTTTGAGTCTTACCTGTCAGTTATGTAGTCGCGATATCAATGGTTTTCACGAAAGCAATTCCATTCAGTTCACGAGTTGCATGATTCGAAAAACATTTCTTCGTTCAATGGCTTGTTGATACTGTTAACAGCGATCTTTCAAATATTTCTGTCGCAATGTTTAAGCAGACTTTTTACCATAATGAGTATTACCTGTCAGTTATGTAGTCGCGATATCATCAGTTTTCACGAAAGCAATTCCATTCAAGTCACGAGTCGCATGTTTCGAAAAACATATTTCTTCGTTCAATGGCTTTTTGAATACTGTTGAATACAGTGATCTTTCAAACATTTTTGTCACAATGTTTAAGCAGACTTTTTACCAAGAAGAATACTTTTAAGTATTACCTGTCTTTTTACAGACTTCGGGTACTGCAACATTATATGTGTGTGTTGCTTTATGATGACAATTACGACAATTGTTCTCGATAAACAACAATTACAAACGACAAACAACAGTATAAAATGACACGCGACAATGCGATATGCCACTTAACATTATAACGAACTAATGTTGCATTGAATTACTATCTTTTAAAAAACTTTAATCATTTTAGTAATAAAGGGTGATTTCAAGCCAAGCGGCCCCCTAGCAGCAAAATGAGTAACAAAATTGAGTAAAATTGTACTATTAGGTACCTTGAAATGCAGCAAATGGTTCAATCAAGTATACAAGTCACACTAGTCAAACATTCTATTCCTTATATATCACAATCTGAAGCATAAAAACTTATTTACAAGTGTTCTAAATAGGGTCAAAACTTGGACTGCCGTAAAATGACCAAATCAAGTCCGATCTTCAAAAACTAAACATCACTGGAAAGGACTCTTCAAGAACTAAAACTTTTGTTCATATACTCTCAATGAAATATTTTTTGTTTTGGAGCTATTTGGAGCCGAATAAAAACACAATAATCGTAATATGACCTTGACCTTTGAAATTTCATTTTAACTTTTTAATTGTGAGTCCCTTTCAAACATAACAATACATTACATGTGAAAAAATCATGAGGAATGAACCAACAATTAAATCAGGAGCGATAAAAAACATGTTTTTGAAACTTTAACTTTTCCTAAAATTTAGTGAAGTTTGACCGTTTCTAGAGGACAAACCATGCATTTCTTAAATTCGTCACCTCATATATTTTGTGCGTATATGTCTTGCAAATCATTTGCAGCAAACAAAATTCTTCTATCTGATGTCTAACGAAAATGGATAGGTTTTTCGTACACATACCCTCATCTGCACAGTTTTCTGCGAGGTTCGAACTTTCAACCTTCCGTTGCTAGCTCAAAAAGTTTCAGCCACTCATACCTAGAAACTATCATATTTTATTAGGCTATCAACAAGAAACATAATGCAATAAACCGCATTTGGATCAGGCTTAAACTTTTTGAGTTATAAGTAGAAGAGTGCTTTCAAGCTTAGCGCCCCCTAGCGGCAAAATGAGAAACAAAATTTAGTAAACTTTTACCATTAGTACCTAACAATGCAGCAAATAGTTCAACCAAGTATTCAAGTCGCACAAGTCAAACATTCTATTTCTTATATATCACAATTTGAAGCATAAACACGGTTGTACAATTATTCCAAAAAAGGATCAAACTTTGGACTGCCGTAATATGACCAAATCAAATCCGATCTTCAAAAACTTAACATCACTGGAAAGAGCTCTTCAAGAACTAAAACTTTTGTACATATACTTTCAATTAAATATTTATAGTTTTGGAGCTATTTTGGGCCGAATAAAAACACAATTATCGTAATATGACCTTGACCTTTGCGTTTATTTTTAAACTTTTTAATTGTGAAGCCCTTTAGAAGTTAACAATACATAAATTGTGAAAATTTCATGAAGACTGAACCAAAAATATAGTCAGGAGTGACAAAAAACATGTTTTTAAAATTTTATTTTTTCCTAAATTTTAGTGAAGTTTGACCGTTTCTAGAGGGCAAACCATGCATTTCTTAAATTCGCCACCCCATATATTTTGTGCGTATATGTCTTGCAAATCATTTGCAGCAAACAGAATTCTTCTATCTGATCTTTAGCAAAAATGGATAGGTTTTTCGTACACCTACCCTCATTTGCACAGTTTTTTGCGAGGTTCGAACATTCAACCTTCTGTAGCTCAAAACTTTCAGCGACACCTACCACCGAAACCTATCATATTTTATTTGGCTATCAACAAGGAACAGAATGTAAAAAACCGCATTTGAATCGGACCTCAAATAACTGAGTTATTAGCCATTAATACATTTCATACTAAACGCCCCCTAGCGGGAAAAGTAAGACATAAATGGAAATTTTCTCAACGTTAGGATCATCTTCAAATACGTGGTAAAAACTGATTAAAATTTCATAAATGTGGCTTTTTATCACGGAATTTCCTTAAAAAAAAGGGTTAAAAAATAATAAAAAAAAAAAAAATAAAACAGAAGAAGAACAATAGGTTTTCGCACTGCGAGGTGCGAAAACCTAAAAAAAAAAAAAAAAAAAAGAAAAAACAATAGGTTTTCGCACTGCGAGGTGCGAAAACAAAAAAAAAATAAAAGAAGAAGAACAATAGGTTTCCGCACTGCGAGGTGCGAAAACCTAATAAAAAAGTTTGGAGAAGCCGTAATGACAAAGCAATATGCTTATCGGTCCTGGTGTACACAATTGCATCCTAAAATGCACCTCATTCTCTCAAATACGCATCGCAATTCACCTTTCAACACGGGCACTATTTCCTGCGTAGGAACGTCCGGATAGAGGGTAACCAACCCAATAACCGCCTTCTTTTCTTACTTCAACTTGCTAGATTTTCGTGTACAAGCCCTTATCCGAAAAACATGAATATCTGCCATGTTTGTTGAAGGAATCATCTGAAATTTTCAGGACTTTTTGCACACCGTAGGCTACGGCAATCCTGCAAATTTCAACTTCATACGCCAACTTGCCGATTTTATATTATTTTTTTAATAATTCTTGCTTAAATATGCATGACGTCATAATCACGTGACCAAACAAATATTCCTTGTAGTATACATCACTTCACTTTTCAGTGTCTTAATCCTGAAGAAATCATAATTTTTGACTCAAAATTCATGAAACTACAGCGTTTCAATTTCGTTAAAAGTACACTTTTCGCCTTTCTGCCATAACTCAACCAATTCAACCCCGATCTTCAAAAACTTAACATCACTGGAAAGAGCTCTTGAAGAACTAAAATTTTTGTTCATATACTTTCAATGAAATATTTGTAGTTTTGGAGCTCTTTGGGGCCGAATAAAAACACAATAATCGTAATATGACCTTGACCTTTTCATTTATTTTTTAACCTTTTAATCGTGAGGCCCTTTCAAACATAACAATACATAAAATGTGAAAATATCATGAAGAATGAACTAAAAATTAAGTCAGGAGCGACAAAAAATATGTTTTTGAAAATTTAATTTTTCCTAAAATTTAGTGAAGTTTGACCGTTTCTAGAGGACAAACCATGCTTTCTTAAATTTGCCACCCCATATAGTTTGTGCGTATATGTCTTTCAAATCATTTGCAGTAAACAGAATTCTTTTATTTGATGTCTAACAAAAATGGATAGGTTTTTCGTAGACCTACCCTAATCTGCACATTTTTTTTTTTTTTGCGAGGTTCGAACTTTCAACCTTCCGTTACTTGCTCAAAATTTTTCAACCACTCATACCTAGAAACTATCATTTTTTTTTTTAGGCTATTAACAAGGAACACAATGCAACAAACCGCATTTGAATCAGACTTCAACTTTTTGAGTTATAAGTAGAAGAGTGCTTCCAAGCTAAGCGCCCCCTAGCGGCAAAATGAGAAGAAAAAAAAAAGATTACAATTTTTCCATTAGGTACCTAGCAATGCAGCAAATAGTTCAATCAAGTATACAAGTCGCACTAGTCGATCATTCTATTTCTTATATATCACAATTTGAAGCATAAAAACTGATTTACAACTATTCCAAAAAAGGATCAAAGTTTGGACTGCCGTAAAATGAACAAATCAAGTCCGATCTTCAAAAACTAAACCTCAATGGAAAGAGCTCTTGAAGAACTAAAACTTTTGTTCATATACTCTCATTGAAATATTTTTAGTTTTGGAGCTATTTGGGGCCGAATATAAACACAATAATCGTAATATGACCTTGACCTTTTCATTTATTTTTTTACTTTTTAATTGTGATCCCCTTTCAGACATAACAATACATAACTTGTGAAAATATCATGAAGAATGAACTAAAAATAAAGTCAGAAGCGATAAAAAACATGTTTTTGAAACTTTAACTTTTCCTAAAATTTAGTGAAGTTTGACCGTTTCCAGAGGACAAACCATACATTTCTTAAATTCGCCACCCCATATATTTTGTGCGTATATGTCTTGCAAATCATTTGCAGCAAACAGAATTCTTCTATCTGATCTCTAACAAAAATGGATAGGTTTTTCGTAGACCTACCCTCATTTGCACAGTTTTTTGAGAGGTTCGAACTTTCAACCTTCTGTAGGTCAAATACTTTCAGCGACACGTACCCTCGAAACCTATCATATTTTATTTGGCTATCAACAAGGAATAGAATGCAAAAAACCGCATTTGAATCGGACCTCAAATAAGTGAGTTATTAGCCATTAATAAATTTCATGCAAAACGCCCCCTGGCGGGAAAAGTAAGACATAAATGAAAATTTTCTCAACGTTAGGATCATTTTCAAATACGTGGTAATAACTGATAAAATTTTCATACATGTGACTTTTTTCTATCATGGTGATATGCCGTTCACAAAAAAAGGTTAGAAAAATAATAAAAAACTAGAATCGCTAATGCGATATCATCGGTTTTCGCAAAAGCAATTCCATTCAGTTCACGAGTCACATGTTTCGAAAAACATATTTCTTCGTTCAATGGCTTTTTGAATACTGTTGAATACAGTGATCTTTCAAACATTTTTGTCGCAATGTTTAAGCAGACTTTTTACCAAGAAGAATACTTCTAAGTATTACCTGTCTGTAATGTAGTCGCAAACTTGAAAACTTTTTTTACAGACTTCGGGTACTGCAACATTATATGTGTGTGTTGCTTTATGAGGATGACATACGACAATTGTACTCGATAAACAACAATTGCAAACGACACACAACAGTATAAAATGACACGCGACAATGCGATATGCCACTTAACATTATAACGAACTAATGTTGCATTGAATTACTATCATTTTCATGAAATATCGCATAAATATTTTAGTGTTGTTTCAAATTGATGTCACCAAGGAACAGAATGCAAAAAATTGCATAAAAATCAGACTTTAATCATTTTAGTAATAAAGGGTGATTTCAAGCCAAGCGCCCCCTAGCAGCAAAATGAGAAACAAAATTGAGTAAAATTTTACTATTAGGTACCTAGAAATGCAGCAAATGGTTCAATGAAGCATACAAGTCGCACTAGTCGAACATTCTATTCCTTATATATCACAATTTGAAGCATAAAAACTGATTTACAACTATTCCAAAAAAGGATCAAACTTTGGACTGCCGTAATATGACCAAATCAAGTCCGATCTTCAAAACCTAAACATCACTGGAAAGGGCTATTCAAGAACTAAAACTTTTGTTATATACTTTCAATAAAATATTTTTTGTTTTGAGCTATTCGGAGCCGAATAAAAACACAATTATCGTAATAATGACCTTGACCTTTGAAATTTCATTTTAACTTTTTAATTGTGAGGCCCTTTAAAACATAACAATACATAACTTGTGAAAATATCATGAAGAATGAACTAAAAATAAAGTCAGGAGCGACAAAAAACATCTTTTCGAAATTTTAATTTTTCCTAAAATTTAGTGAAGTTTGACCGTTTCTAGAGGACAAACCATGCATTTATTAAATTCGCAACCCCATATATTTTGTGCGTATATGTCTTGTAAATCATTTGCAGCAAACAGAATTCTTCTATCTGATGTCTAACAAAAACGGATAGGTTTTCGTACACATACCCTCATCTGCACAGTTTTTTGCGAGGTTCGAACTTTCAACCTTCCGTTGCTAGCTCAAAAAGTTTCAGCCACTCATACCTAGAAACTATCATATTTTATTAGGCTATCAACAAGAAACATAATGCAATAAACCGCATTTGGATCAGGCTTTAACTTTTTGAGTTATAAGTAGAAGAGTGCTTTCAAGCTAAGCGCCCCCTAGCGGCAAAATGAGAAACAAAATTGATTACAATTTTTCCATTAGGTACCTAGCAATGCAGCAAATAGTTCAATCAAGTACGCAAGTCGCACTAGTCGAACATTCTATTTCTTATATATCACAATTTGAAGCATAAAAACTGATTTACAATTATTCCAAAAAAGGATCAAACTTTGGACTGCCGTAATATGACCAAATCAAGTCCGATCTTCAAAAACTAAACATCACTGGAAAGAGCTCTTAAATAACTAAAACTTTTGTTCATATACTTTCTATAAAATATTTTTAGATTTGGAGCTATTTTATGCCGATAAAAATAATAATAATTGGTATATAACCTTGACCTTTGCATATTATGCTTGATTTTTTTCTATGAATTTATCTGATTTATAAAAATGCATAAACAGTGAAATAATGATGAAGATTGAACAAAAAATAAAGTCAGGAGCAGCGAAAAAGAGGAAACGTATGGATATACAATTGTTTGAAAAGAGGATCAAACTTTGGACTGTGGTCATTTGATCAAATGAAGTCCGATCTTCAAAATCTAAACACCAATGAAAAGATCTCTTCACAGACTAAAACTTTTGTTTATATACATTCTATAAAATATTTTTAGATTTTGAGGTATTTTATGCCGATAAAAATAATAATAATTGGTATATGACCTTGACCGTTGCATATTATGGCTGATTTTTTTTCCATGATTTTATTTGTTTTATAAAACTGCATTAACAGTGAAAAAATGATGAAGATTGAATAAAAAATAAAGTCAGGAGCTGCAAATAACATTAAAAGTCATGCTTTGAAAATGTTGACTTTTCGAAAATATTGGTAAAGTTTGACCGCATACTGTGGACAAACCATGCATTTCTCAAAATCGCCACACTATATATTTTGTGCGTATATGTCTTGCGAATCATATGCAACAAACAAAATTCTCCTATCTCATTCCTGAAAGACGTGGATAAATTTTTCGCAGACCTACCCTCATTTCACAGTTTTTTCGAGATTCGAACATTCAACCTCCTGTAGCACGAAAGTTATATATACGCAACTTTTTGAAAACTATCATATTTTATTAAGTAACTGACAAGGAACGCAATGCAAAAAACCGCATTTCAATCGGACTTCAAATAACAGAGTTATTAGCCCTTAGTCACTTTTACACAACGCCCCCTAGCGGCAAAATTAAGACAAAAATGAAAATTTTCTCGACGTTAGGATCAAATTCAGATCCTAGGACAAAACTGGTAAAAAAATCAGAACTGTGACTGTTTCCTATCTTGTTGATATGCCGTTCACAAAAAAGAGACGGAAAAATAATAATAAAAAACTAGAATCGCTAATGCGATATCATCGGTTTTCGCAAAAGCAATTCCATTCAGTTCACGAGTCACATGTTTCGAAAAAACATATTTCTTCGTTCAAAGGCTTTTTGAATACTGTTGAATACAGTGATCTTTCAAACATTTTTGTCGCAATGTTTAAGCAGACTTTTTACCAAGAAGAATATTTTAAATATTTTCTGTCTTTAATGTGTCGCAACTTGAAAAAATTTTTTTAAGACTTCGGGTACTGCAACTTTAGTGTGTGTTGCTTTATGAGGATGACATACGACAATTGTATCGATAAAAAAACCAACA
>CM037777.1:39925688-39975688 GCA_021229015.1 Solen grandis | reverse complement strand
GAACCTGTAAAGGAAAATAGTTCCAAAATAACAATTAAAATTATTTTTATACGTTTTATGATGATTCAAAAATTTTACGTTTCTATACTTTTGATCCGTAAAATACACTTAAATCCGCGTTAAATGAGTGTTTTCTGTTTTGATAAGATTCTTGTCATTGAGCCCAGTGCAGAGATGTTATGTGAGGAACGAACGACAACTCTGCTTGGAGATGTGGGATCTCCCTGCTAGCTGAATATGTAGAAATGATGTTGCTGCTTGGCACATGATTTAAAAGATGAAGGTTTGAATTTCATTCCAAGTTTCATGATGGCTCTTTCATTTTTTCAGAGTTACCTGTATCAGACTGATTTCATCCCAGTAGGTGTTCCCCTCGCCTCTGTCAAACAGTCTCTCTTCTTCATCCTGAACAATATAAAATTTAATTTCTCAACTCAGACCTAAACAAAGCATTGGAGATTAGGTAGGCAAAATGGTCAAATTATAAACCTGTACATATCAATAAAGAAAAAAAACAACTTATGATAGACCAAGAACCTGACAAACATAGAGATTTAAAACGAACTGGTCTAGAAGTTACTTTTAGAAATCCGCCTGGAAAAAAATGTCAATCAGCCTGTCTTTCTGACCCACTTTCTCCACTCACCTGGCCCTGCCCCTTGCTGCTACTCCCCACTATGTCTAGTAGAGCCCTGCCCTGCCACGCCCAGTCTCCACAATCAGTGTCCTGTATAAAGGTCTCTAACAACTGGTCCATGCACACATAGGGATGGGCTGGTACTGAAACACGCCAGAGATAAGAAGTTGAGTGAGGCTTAACCAGGCTCGAATTCCACCAACAATACATAGCACTAAGTGAAATTTGAATTTCTTAAACTGGGTAGAAACGCATTCCACCATTCCTGTTTTATAAAATATTTAAGTGAATGACTAAGCCAAAATCAACTATTACCTTTAAAACTATCAATATTTGTTAAGAAATGAAATATTTAAGTACTTTTAAAAGAGAAACAAGAATAATGAAATTTGCCAATAGGTATTTAAGTTTTACTTAGCGCTAAAAATTGTTGGTGGAATTCAACCCAGATCTACATGAATGTAGATGTGGAAATGAATGATACTATTTTATAATAAATTAGAACTGACATTACAGGTGATTAAAACCCTGCATCCTACCTTGTTCATGCAATGTGAGTTAAGGATGTGACAGGACTTGCCATGAAAAGTGTGATTCCTTTACAGTCCCAACATCTGTGATGCTGGCGTTCAAGGAGGCAAATCTAGAGCTATCACTGAGGGTGATGAATACCCTTGCTACAGCAACTCAACAATATGAAAAGATACTGAACAATTGTAAAACAAACGAGACAGGATATGTATGTAGCCCCCTATCCACTTTGTGAAAAAGGGGTCTATAAATGTTTGTTCAAACAAACATTTTTACGCTCTGCTTTTTTTCCCAAAGAAGAAGAATTATTCCAATCTGTGATTCCCTTCCCATCCAATAATACATTTTACTAGACTTGATTTCCGCTCAACTATACTTTTTCTTTTCAAAAAAATCATAAATTTTACACTCTTTAACGAACAGTTTACAAACCTGTACTCTGGTTGCCAGCCAACAGATAGACGACATCTGCTGCAGCATCTCTCACGTCAAGGTCATCCTGCTGCAGGAGGTCAAGGACACACCGGGTCACCTGCAGCTGGAACTCTCTATCTGTGAGGAAGCAAAGGTGTTTGAGAAATACAAATTTAACACATGTACAAAAGAACTACATGTAAGCAGTAACGTAGCTGCAAAAATCCAACTTTCAAGATAACACTTTTAGAAGAAAACCTCAATAAGTTTTAAGCTTTTTCATTCTGTTTTGTATGTGATTTGTATTACTGGCATATATCATCACTAAACTAAAATGACACTTATTTCTGAATCCTTTTTGAATGAAGTCAACATGATGACAATATCAAACCAAATACTAAAAAGCTTAAATACAATGTACCTCATCTGTCTGAAATTAAAAAAAAAATAAAATCTAAAACTATTGTTATTGTTGAAGGTGTTAGATGAAAATAATGTACCTTGACTTAACAATATAATAATATAGTTTTTGTGAATAAGGACATAATGCATCATGCTCAAATAGGATAACAAACATGTTTTTCAATATATCCCCTCTTCACTTTGTGAAGTTGAGGTATAGTAATATAATAAATAGGGCCATACAGAATTGATTAATGAATAAAAAAAATAATTCTAAAACAGATGAATTCTGCCACTTAACAAAATGTGATATTACCTCCCTTTCCACAGAGCTGGACAACACCATAGAGGGCATCTGCACAAGCCAGTTTGACCTCTGACCCTCCATCCCCATCACAGTTATCTAGAAGCATGTTAATCCATCTAAGTGACACAGACTTTATCTTGATAGTTATCTCCCCTTGGTTTGTTTTCTCCCCCTCATGTGACAGGACAGACTGGAGTGAACCAAACAGAGCACCAGAGAAACCAACCATTGAGGCTTTGACATCTTCACTGAAATAGACATGTACGCAAATATATCACCTGTAACCAAGCAAATTCTTACAGCTTCAACTTGTGACTTTGCAAACCAGACACTCTACCTCACAATCACAAGAGCTAACCTAAAAAAGGTGCCATGGTACAGTAGTAACATGCCTGACTGGGGATCCAAAGGTTGAAAGTTCGAACCCCATTTGGGGCAAGGTTTTTCATAACCTTCTAACGTGCACAAGGCAGTCCAAAGGACAGCTATATCCCCCGCCGCTGGCCAAATATTAGAATTTGTTTGGTCATAGGATTATGTTCACCTTAACCTGGCATGGTTGTAGCAGACATAGAAGATCAGTTTAAGACAATTTAACTTTCCGGAGTTATGTATGAATTTCAGAATTCGGAGGCACATATATTAAAAGTTTACTGACAAGTTTTACATGGGAAACAGTACAAAAAGTGAACATCAATGAAGTATAGGATGTGATAGGTAACCACAAAGTACATGTGTAACTCAATTAAAAACTTTATATATCATGAAATAATTTGTATGATTGTGAACATGACATACTATTATTTACCGAGTACAATAAATCACTGTGGAAGTGCAATCCAGGTCAAGAAATGGTCTGTGTAAGGCAAGGGGAACACTCCTGAATGAGATATGGAGCGGACACGAAAATAACATTTGACCTTCAAGTATGACCTTGACCTTGAGCCAGCGTGACCGCCTCATGCCTTCTGCACATCAGCTCAATGAGGTTAACATTTTAGCCGAGTTTGAAGAAAATGTGTCCAAGCGTTCATGAGATATGGAGCGGACACGAAAATAACATTTGACCTTCAAGTATGACCTTGACCTTGAGCCAGCGTGACTGCCTCATGCCTTCTGCACATCAGCTCAATGAGGTTAACACTTTAGCCGAGTTTGAAGAAAATGTGTCCAAGCGTTCATGAGATATGGAGCGGACACGAAAGTGTTTCGGACACACTGACGGACTGACGGCCTGACGGACGGACGGACGGACGGACGGACGGACAAAGGGCATTCCTATAACCCCCCTCCCGCTTCGCGGCGGGGGATTAAAAATACTGGTCCAATACTGGAACCGTCGAGAATGATTAGTAAAAATTGTACAAACTTGTTTCCAGATCAGTGTAAAATAAACAAATTTAAACTTAACATAAGGACTGAAAACAATATTTTCCAGAGATGCTAATTCCTCCTAAGTTGGAAAGGTCAGAAAGTATATTGGCCAGCATAGGACTCACTGTTTACACCTTAAGAAAGAATTTATGTGATCAACATACCTGAGGTACTGAGATTCCAGCTGATCCAAGATATACAGCAGGGGCTGCAGTTTATGGCTGAGACCCTCTAAGACTAGTCTGGTCCCTGTACTAGTGGGGCTTGTTAATGGATGGACCTTCAGTAACCTGGGACAGACATGTTTTAGAAAATAAATGAAACTTTCATAAGAGTCAGCTATTAACCCTTTTAACCTAATGAGCATGCATGTACTGATTTAGGACTTGATGAATATTTAATTATTGAACTGCAACTAAGTCATATGTTCTCCCATTGCATTAAATACTTCTATTTCAAATCAACAAAAAAAAAAAAAAAAAGGTTACATTTTAGCTGATAAACATTCATGTATAAATTTGATTTACTGATCTTCAATTGGTACATGAAACATTGGCTTTTTCTTTGCTGTGCAGACTGTGAGAAATCAGAACTACAATACTGTATAAGCAAACAGAGGAGACCCTGATCAGAAGCTCCTGGGAGAGTCTACTCAGTTTGCCACTGGATCTAAATGAGTCTATATGAGGAAAATGTTTAACAGCTAGATTAAAATGTACATGATTCATAACAAGAGCTACAACTGAAGGTGATAAATTACACAGCCTGTACTTAACAACATGCATTTTTTCTTTCTTTTCATTTTCTTCTTGCATATCTTGACAGGATGTGACATGATGCAATGCAATGGGAAAACACACAAGATTTCTATATTGTCCTTACTTCACTTTGTGAAATTTGGGTATTAAAAATCTTAAGTATATTTATTTATTCATTAAGGCCCTAGATCTTAATCTAAGAACATTAGAAAACAGAAAATGATATATAGTGATATCGTTATTTTCAAGGCGGACAAGATTTTGCTAATTTTGTGGGTCAGTTTTATCTATATGAATGCTTACTTTGAGAAAATAATTCATGCATTAAACCTCACATTTTTAGAAAAATAAATCCATGAACAAAAGTTTCTTTAAAAGAAATTTTTTTCTTCCTACCCTCCATAATGAAAACTTATATCCAATGAATTACAGAGGAGAGCAATCGGGCAAGATTTTACGCCAGAAAAATATTATCAGACACTTACTTAAACAATTGAACTTGACACTCTTCTCTTGTCTCCATAGAAACCATTTCAAGTAAAACTGCATATAATTTTTCTGATTCAACAAGGCACCCATGCCAGTCAGATGTCTCAGCTCTCGCCTCTTCCTCCTCATTTTCATTCTGTCCTTCATCATCTGACCTTGACCTCCAATAACCTTTGCCCGTCTGCTTGTTCACTCTTTCACAAATGCCCTCTAACTTACTCATTACCGACTGCCTCACCTCATAAGGCTCAGCCGTTAACAAGTTTACAAAAGAATCCTCCAATATATTTCTAAATTTATCCGATTCTTCTTCCATTTTCTCTACCATATCTCCGTGCTTGTCCTCACCAGATCTTTCAACACAATCCTTTCCGCTTCCTTGTACATCTTCTTTCGTCTGCCAACACTGCACCTCTGTATATTTCCTGCTAATATTCCTGCTTTTTTCCCCATTTTGAACCCTGCTGGTTAATTCAGAACAGCTCTTTCTTTCCAAAAGGCCATCAACCCCTGCCATATCTATTATCTGTACATACAGGTTGGCTACTGTCAGTTGAAACTGGGCCAATCCAGGGGTACATGGGTTGTAGACCCAAGTGAAGTCTTGGACCTCCAGCTGCAAGGTTTGAACAAGGGACTGTCGAATAGCTAAGTTGTCGCCAAATTGAGCTAGTATCTCCATTGAGATGTGTAGAGCCTCGTTTCTTGTCAGCAAGCATAGGTTGTGTCTGTGAAAGATAACATGGTTGATTCATAGATAATTCATGAGCAAAAAAAACAAACAAAAAAACAACAACATTGAAATCCAAATCCTGCATTGAGAAAGTATATTTGGTTGACTGGGAAATCCATTTATTTACATTATCAATTTAATGTTCACTGTAATATTGTGCAATACAGAGACTGGGGTTGTTGATGAACAAATGTTTTCTAAAAATCCCAGTCAAAGGCTCATACTTGAAATATCTTTGATTTATACATGTTTATGTCCACAGTATGTTTTTAGCCAGTAAGTTTTTAACACAATTACTATTTTGTTAAATACATTACAAACATTGAGGTATTCAACAGTGATAGTGAACAAGTATATGAAGTTTGATGACAGACGGTTTAATAGTTTAATAGTTATGGCAAAGGTTCAAGTTTTTTCACAATGACGACACCAGAGTAATGACAATACCTCGACTTTTTTTCTTTGAAAAACAGATAAGCCAAATAGGTAAGATTTTGGGATCATTGTTGGACAGCGTTATAATGGAATCTTAAGTGTGTTATAATGGAATCTGCATTAAGTGTGTTATAATGGATCTAGATTATATATCATTATAATGAAGACTTAAAACAATCTTTGAACGACCTTGACACTAGGAGGTCCATGTTGAGTGACCAGGGGTCAACCAATGTCGCGTCCAGTCTGACCTTGACATTCTGAGGTAGACGTGGCACTGTCAACAATAACTGCCGTATCTGAAATGCAAAGTGTCAGCATTCTATGATATCACAATTCATCTGAAAAACGGCTCAATAACTTCACTGATATGGATGATTTTCTTATCTTGGAAGGGCTTGGGGTGGGGTGGGGGTGTGGAAAAAAGGATCTAAACCCCAACTTGGAGTAAATGGCATTTATTTTTATTTCAATTTATTGACAATATTTTCTGGCTGCACCTCTATTTAAAAGAACACTACTGTAGATCTGAAGGTTGTTGGTTCAAAGAATTTTTCGCGACCTTCTCAGGTGCTAAGTACTGGTCCAACGCAGGAATTTTGTTTGTTTGTTGCAAAAACATCCATGATATACAGACACATAGCACATATCATATTAACACTGATGTTACCAGCCACAACAATGACATTGTTAACTTTAAACCCTTTCCCTCATAGAGGAAACCATGAAAAGACCTATGCAAACAGCATAAAACCAGATCAGCCTGCGAGTAACTCGCAGGCTGATCAGGTTTTATGCTGTTTGCTACTCCTCAGTGGTCTGGAAATGAGGATTTTATAATTAAATTTGGTAAGGTTTAACTGTGGTTTTTTGCAGATCAGGCTTTATGTGGTACCTATTGAGTGCGTCAAAATGAGTCTATATGAGGGAAAGGGTTAAATAAGACAGGGGGATTTCTGAACATATTTTACTTTGTTATCTTTTTCATCTCCAAAGTATGGCTGAGATACATACTGCATAAACATTATCAATGTAGTGTAACTTACTTGCAGGCTGATCTGGTTTTATATTGGTGGAATCAGTCATATTTCTAATTGTTTATATTTATTTATTTATTTTTTGTTTTGTTTTTTCTGTGTTTAACATAACGCTGACAGAATTTTAGTCATTTGGAGACAATATCTAGACAGATATAGACTGCCACACTGCAGTATCACGCCATAGACATGTGGCATGATACACCCAGTCACATTATCCTGTGACCAGGCCAACCAGTCCTGGAACTACTCTTACATTCTAAGTGCCAAGCAAGGGAGCTATACCAGTACCATGTTTTTTCGATTTTGGTATGTTGTAGCTGGGGATTGAATCCAAATCGCAGATTCCTGGGCGGATGCTCTATCCACTCGGCCACTGGGACCAGTATAATTATTCACTAATGTTAAGAAAAACAACATACTAGAATGTTAAAGACATGATGCTTTTCTTTTTATTGGATCATGTTAAGCCAGAAATGGTTACTCTGTTTCCATGGGAAAGATCCATACTTGACCAATTTGCTTATTTTTATTTCTTCATACATATACAATGTACTTTTGTATTCTGTAAACATAAAAAAATATTTTGTTTGAGTGAACATAAAAAAAATTAACTCACTCTAACAGATTTTTTAAGTGTCAAAAAATACCTGCAGCAGAATTCCATGGATACTGTTCTGTTTCATTTCAGCAGACGTCTTACTTGGCAACATGCCAAGAAGCTTTGAGAAGACTGAAGTCACATGATCTTTCTCAACCAATGGCTGCAGGGCTCTGGATGCCATGACTCTTGTCTTCAGAACTGGGCTGGAACTACAGCTGTGGAACAAACCACGGTTTATCCCTTTAACCCAGATTATTAACCCAGATACCCTGTTCCACACATTTTACGAACATTATATTTTCCTTTACATATATACCTAGGGTGGAACAGTACTTTGGTGCTCAAAATTAACAAGGGCTCATGGGTAAGGTCACTATGAAATGCTTGCAGGGTCAACACATTTTCATGAAATATGGGTCTGGCCATTTGTCAAAATTCATATAGAAAACATGATAATTAAACTTTCTGTGAAAATTTCAAGACAATCTGACCAGAAATGACAGCTGCAGAGCATGAACCAAATTTTATTTCAGCCCTGATATCATGTGAAGGAAAACTGTTAAATGAAAGCCGGTTTTAATTTATAACCTCAAAAGGAAGAAAAAAACAACAACAGAATTATGCCAAAAAAATCCAGAACAAACCAGGTGCAAAGGTGGTACAGAAACCCCCATAAAATGGGACCAGGTATAATTATGGTTCTTGGCCACTGCAATTCTCCAATTCACCATCTATCAATCTTTTAAGTTTCAGATCAATCCTTTGTATGGTTATCAAAGTATGTTGTGGACAAGAAAATTTACAACAGACTGACTACAAAATGGTTCGTTAATACCACTTCAAACATTCTTTGGCAGGGGAATAATGAAATTTGATGTCAAATAATATATAATTTTATTTTAGAAATGAAAAAAAATCCTTACCTGATGACATGTGGAATGAAAGCAGCAAGATTTAGACTGGTATCGGTTCCCTCCATTGCTGAGGGGAACAGTCTGCTTAGTACCATGAGGATGGGATACAGCCCAGGATGTAGCTGACTGGTTATGTGTTCTGTTGCCTCACTCAGTTCATCCAACAGGAACTGGTACAGTCCAGGGTACTTGTGGAAAAATGTGCGCCCAGTTTGACTGTACAATATAGAATTTAACACTTTATCTCAAATGTGTGCTTTGGTGTGTTGGCAAACAGAGTAGACCCAGATATTTCCTCTGTTTGCTCTAATAATACTGTAGCTTAGATTCTACGAAGTCTGCATGGCAGAGAAAATCCATTGTTTCATACAGTAAATTGATATACATCGAATCATTTTTTTTTTTATTTGACTATTCACATGGTTAACTTACTTATCATATACAGTCAAATGATGTGACTTACTAATAAAATGTGACTGACTGGAATAATCACTATAGATACAAAAATTTATTTGTGAAATTGTCACAAATCTATTTTTATGCCCCCCAGACTGATAGATCGGGGCATATTGTTTTTGGTCTGTCTGTCTGTCACAAAAATTTAACCTTGACCATAACATGGAAGTCCATCCACCTACAGCCTTCAAACTTCACAGGTGCATGCACCTTGATGAGCTTTACCCAACAGGTGACCTTGACCTTCAAATGACCTTGACCCCCAAGGTCTAAGCCTGATTTTTATTTTTTGTTTGTTTATCCTGTTTAATGTCCCATTGACAGTATTTCAGTCATTTGGAGACCATGTCTACTTGAGACAGATATAGTGCTGCCACACTGCAATATCATGCCATATACATATGGTATAATACCTCACCCAGTCACATTATCCTGACACCGGGCCAATCAGTCCTGGAAATGCCCTTTTATGTTGAGCATCAAGCATGGGATTAATATCAGTACCAGATTAATAATATCTTGCAATATATACATGTTACATTGCAATTTTGGACCCATACAAATATGGCATCCTCAAAAAGAATTTTTGAACATTAGCTGTGATGGTAATATTACATTAAACAAGAACTCTGATATAATGGGTTGATTCATCCTCTGAAATATTTTATTGATCTAGTTAAAATATAGTATTGGCCAGACTCAATCTCATTAAAATCAGATTCAGTATGCTAACTGGATCTGACCACATTGTATAGAGGGTCATCTCAGATTGACCTTTGTATTAGCCAATCAAATCAAGGGCTACAGAATTGTTTGGTATACCCAGGAGAAGTAAAATTCAAATGTCATAGTATATTCCCATAAAAAAACTCTTATTAAGTAGAAATCAAAATAGCTCAGTGGAAAAAGGCGTTTATCTTTTTTCATACAGTGCAAGCACGGAGGCTTTATTCATTCATTTTTTCTTGTATTTTTTTTTTCATTTTGCTTTGGAATTTTTTTTCATCATTTAACTTTGCTTTGGCATTTTTTTCCCCATCATTTATATATTATTTCATGAACATTTCAATACATTCAGATTTTCGTTCAAAAGCACCATCTGTGTCTGAGTAGTCAGAACATACGCTTGCTGTTTCCGTCGCCTTCGTAATATTTTTGACGATTTGTACACTTTTGGAATCTAGTTCACTCATCTTTTCTGAGACGTTTAAATATTATACATGCACTAATGAAAATAAGGAACTAAGAAAATTCAGTAGTGATCAAATACAGGGCTGATATTTTAAATAAAACATTAAATAAAAAATACTTCCTCTGCTGGTCTCGAACTTGGAACCTTTCGATTATAAAAACATTACAAAAACATGTTATTGTTAGAAGTACCGTGCGTTATATTCTTCGAGTGACAAATGTTTTGTGTGCGGATTTTTTTTGGGAGATTTTGGTAACAAGTATATGGTATTAAAGAGACACTGGTGAGAAGAATTAACTGAAATTAAAAGGTTTGAAACACGCTATTTGATGGGTTTAAAATCGAGCACCTTGATTATGCATATAAATTACTTAAAAGGTCAATCTGACGTGACCCCTAATGCGATGTTGTCAGATCCTAGTCGCGGAGAGTAGAGGAGCGCAAACTTAAAACTGTATACACTTGTTGATTTTCAAGTGTCTGCTAACCACTGTGATTTTGTTGTTGTTGTTGTTGTTGTGTTGGGGTTTACTGTCACTGCGATAGTATTTCAATCATATAGCGACGTCCAGCTAATTATAGGTGGAGGAAGACCCCGAGTACACAGAAGTACCTGGGTAGAACCACCGACCTACCTTTTTTTTTTTTGTAGCCTGAACTGTATGTTTATATGTGTTTTAACCTTACTGAACATCAGTCAATCAATCTAAGATAAAGTTTTAAGACAGACGAGTAGCTGAAGCATAAAAATGGCCCAATTTATGAGGTCATACCAATTTTTCCTGGAGAAGCTTGTTTCGTCCTTGCTCCTCTTCACACCGAAGATCCGGACCATCATGGCAGACATCAGTAACGTGGCAGAATTGCGAACCTGAAGCATAGTTTAATATAAAAATAAAACATGAGGTCTTTTTATTCAGTTTTAAACTGATTTGTTTTACATCAATTGGGTACCTGGATAGCATAGTGGTTACACACTCTGATTCTCAACAATGTATCCCGGCTTCAATCCAGGGTGACAAACAAAAGAGGCCATGGTGGTTTTCCGTCCAGACACGTGGTTTTCTCTGGGTGCTCTGGTTTCCTCCCACAATAATGACAACATATGCCATCATCCAAGCCATCAAGAATGATTTATTTAAGTTGTAAGAACTTGATTCATAATGTACAATGAACAAAGTTTAAACTTTTCTTTGGGGGAAACAAGTTTTTATAATATATACTAATCCCTCTCCACAGTTCCAGGTTTAGACCAGTACTTTGCACCATGGAAGGTCATGAAAATTCTTTGCCCCCAACAGGGTTCGAACCTTCACCCTTTGGATTCACAATCTGGTCTGTTACCACTGGACCACAGCGTCCTCTTTTATTACCAAACAAAACATATCACAAACAATTATAAAAACTTTGCTACACAGATTTATCAATTTGAAAAGATTATAATTCTTTTGTAGGACGAGACAATATGGTAATGTAGATAAAGTGAACCTCACCAAACTCTTGCACCAATGACATTTTTTTTATTTATTTTTATTTTCCATGAAAATCCTTAGATTAATTTTGGTCCTGAATGTGTACTATTGTTCAAAATTTCATTTGGAAGACAATATCTCTTGTCAAACAGAAGGGAACTACAAACTGCATCTATAGTGAATCATAGCTCTTCTTTGCTAGTATGGCCATATTTTAACCTTAACGATAACCTACAAGTTAGTAACACACAATAGACAGTGGTGCAATACCCTAGTTCATTTTTGCAAATAGACCCCTTGGTTATTTCATGTGCCTGTTGCATAGCATTGATAGAAGTGAGACAAGTTCCTTGGTTAGAACTGGTACTGAATACTCTGAGTTCTTACATCAATGCCATTTTGTTGACTGCCAGACAAGGGTGAATCTGGTACTAGTTTATACATCTTCCGTTTGACACGATCACCAGAGGAAAGTGCCAAAGACCTCAAGAACGCAAAGCAGACGCTCTACCACTGAGCTATTGCCCTGGTTACATATGTAGGCAGGTCTTTCTGTCTAAAATTACTTATTTCTCTATAACTCACAGTTTTTCAAACAAAACCTTTCACCTGAGGAACAAAAAAAGAAAGCATAAAATCAACAACAAATAAAAACAAAAAAAAACATAATATAAAAGTCAGTTAAGAACTCTAAATACACTAAAAAATATTAAGCTAATGTTCAGAAAGTTTTTTCACCATGAAGCATCTGATTTATACTTTCGTTACGTTTTAACCTTACTTTGGGAAAATTTAAAAAAATACATGACTTGGAAAGTTTGTCCCCATCCAAAATGGAAAAAAAGAAAAGATTTTTGGTTACTGGTTGTAGCCTAATAAAGTCCTCAATTACATAAACATCAAGAAGTCCTCTCTCTATTTTAAAATTTATCAAAATCCATCAAATTACAGGATGTATTATGGTATGGCCATGTCTGTCCGTAGACATTTAGTTTCTGTGTCCGTAGACATTTAGTTTCTGTGTCCGTAGACATTTAGTTTCTGAAGGAAATTACTTTTGAAAGACTTAATTTATTGAATTCATATTTGGTATGCAAGTATATATTAGCAAAATACAGGTCAAGTTTGATTTTGGTTAAAATCCACTGTTTCAGTATAAAGTTATGTGGCCTTTATAGTCAAATTTTATGTCAAATGGCCATTACCATGCCAGAACTTTTGACAGACAACACATATTGAATTCATATTTGGTGTCTAAGTATATAATATCCAAATACAAGTCAAGATCAACTTTGGTTACAATCAAGTTCATTTATCTTCTATAACTAATTATAGAATCATATATTATTGAGATCAAAACTAAATATATATAATTTTTTCTTCACATTTACAAAAGATCATCATCCTTGACATTTGCAACAACATCAAAACTGCATATTAAAAACAGTACATTGTACTATGACACCCTTATATGTATTTGCCTTCGGGTGTATATTCCCCTGTCTGAGTGGGGTTCCTGTTAAATATGCCTCCATACAGACAAGATGACGAACCAGAACTACTCCCCTCCCATTCCTTCAGCAGGGAAAGATAAATTATATGATGTAATCCTGACATTATAGACAGATCTATCTATAGATATTAAAGACAGCTATATATAAAGAAATATTAAATGCTTACATTTAATTTTGGTAATTTTCAACCAAGAAAAAAAAGATATGACAGATACTATTTTTATAACATTTTATTTTTCTTTAATTTTGGAATAAATAAATAAATAAAGAAGTAAATAAGGGAAGGAAGGAAGGATAGATAGATCAACATATACATATATCCAATTATAAAACAAGCAAAATTGAAGAAAAATATCTAAGTGTCATTCCATTTTGACTGATTATCCAATGAGACGATTGAAAGAGCATAAATGAACCAACAACAGAACCTTGATCATGACATATTGTGTATTATATATGACACTTTACTAACCTTATAAGGAAATTAAAACAAAAATATAGTCTATGTTTTTTAATATTTATAATTTATATTTAATTCACACAAAATGCAATGCACGTCAATGTAAATGTATGTCATAATGATTAAAATAATTATTTCAAACCATTACAGACAGATACATTTGAAAACATAAATGATCCATTCAAACCAATAAAGAAAGAGACAGACAGATAAATTTGAGAAAAGTCAATTTTTTCTTCTTTTTTTAATTTTTTTTTTTTTAAAAAAAATTTATGTGTTAAAATAATACAAAAAATAATAGAAATAAATCATGATAGTTATTCACAAGATATAAAAACATATCACAAAAAAAAGAAAATGTAAACACATGACAGTCACAAAATCCTCTGATTCATGACAATGGACACCTTCCCAAACCCGGATCTGGTGGTTGGCTTGGGAAGGGGAAAGATCAAGGGCCAGGTGAGTTAATTAGGGGTCACAGGGCTTGGAGGTCAGGTGATGTGAGGGAAGAATGCCAGGTGGGTGGCAGGAAGATGGACTTGCATATATACCAGAGGACAGGCTTATATCTTCAGTCAGGTTTGAGCATTACATTCACAAGGTAAGAAATTAATTTATCAATAAAGTGATACCTTATTGAGTAAAATGCTGGTTTCAATAATTAATCACACAAAATAATTTTTGTTAAAAAGTTAATCAAGGTTTGAATTTATAAAAAAAAAAGTACTAAAAATGATGCAAATCATGGGATAATTCTAAAAATTATATGATGATTTTTTGTAACTAATGTATATTAAATCTTGTAATCCTTGAAAAACAATGACATTTCATTTTACCATTTTTATACCTCCAATATTACAATATTATGTGGGATTGGATATATTTAAACACTAATGTTTTTAGTGATTAAATGAAACAGTGTGAAAATGAATATTCTGCTGTCACAATAAAGGATGAATATTGTCACCTATTTCTTGGTACATGTTCAGTGCTTTATATACTGCAACTAGCACTAGCCTGTGCTTGGGACCAGGGACAAATAGCAGCATAAACAGTCACAGTGGAAGAATGAGTATTGTCACCTATTTCTTGGTACATGTTCAGTGCTTGTATACTACAACTAGCACTAGCCTGTGCTTGGGACCAGGGACAAACAGCAGCATAACAGTCACAATGGAAGGATGAGTATTGTCACCTATTTCTTGGTACATGTTCAGTGCTTGTTATACTACAACTAGCACTAGCCTGTGCTTGGGACCAGGGACAAACAGCAGCATACATAGTCACAGTGGAAGGATGAGTATTGTCACCTATTTCTTGGTACATGTTCAGTGCTTGTAATACTACAACTAGCACTAGCCTGTGCTTGGGACCAGGGACAAACAGCAGCATATACAGTTACAATTTAAGGATGAGTATTGTCACCTATTTCTTGGTACATGTTCAGTGCTTGTAATACTACAACTAGCACTAGCCTGTGCTTGGGACCAGGGACAAACAGCAGCATACACAGTCACAGTGGAAGGATGAGTATTGTCACCTATTTCTTGGTACATGTTCAGTGCTTGTAATACTACAACTAGCACTAGCCTGTGCTTGGGACCAGGGAAAACAGCAGCATAAGTCAAAAGTGGAAGGATGAATATTGTCACCTATTTCTTGGTACATGTTCAGTGCTTGTAATACTACAACTAGCACTAACCTGTGCTTGGGACAGGGACAAACAGCAGCATACATAGTCACAGGAAGGATGAGTATTGTCACCTATTTCTTGGTACATGTTCAGTGCTTGTAATACTACAACTAGCACTAGCCTGTGCTTGGGACCAGGGACAAACAGCAGCATACAGTCACAATGGAAGGATGAGTATTGTCACCTATTTCTTGGTACATGTTCAGTGCTTGTAATACTACAACTAGCACTAGCCTGTGCTTGGGACCAGGGGTAAACAGCAGCATAGAGTCACAATGGAAGGATGAGTATTGTCACCTATTTCTTGGTACATGTTCAGTGCTTGTAATACTACAACTAGCACTAGCCTGTGCTTGGGACCAGGGGTAAACAGCAGCATAAGAGTCACAATGGAAGGATGAGTATTGTCACCTATTTCTTGGTACATGTTCAGTGCTTGTAATACTACAACTAGCACTAGCCTGTGCTTGGGACCAGGGACAAACAGCAGCAATGAGTCACAATGGAAGGATGAGTATTGTCACCTATTTCTTGGTACATGTTCAGTGCTTGTAATACTACAACTAGCACTAGCCTGTGCTTGGGACCAGGGACAAACAGCAGCATACACAGTCACAATGGAAGGATGAGTATTGTCACCTATTTCTTGGTACATGTTCAGTGCTTGTAATACTACAACTAGCACTAGCCTGTGCTTGGGACCAGGGACAAACAGCAGCATAAAGTCACAGTGGAAGGATGAGTATTGTCACCTATTTCTTGGTACATGTTCAGTGCTTGTAATACTACAACTAGCACTAGCCTGTGCTTGGGACCAGGGATTGTGCTTAATCTTCAACTAGCACTAGCCTGTGCTTGGGAACAGGGACAAACAGCAGAATACAGTCACAAAGGATGGATGAGTATTGTCACCTATTCCTTGGTACATGTTCAGTGCTTGTAATACTACAATTAGCACAAGCCTGTGCTTGGGACCAGGGACAAATAGCAGCATACACAGTCACAGTGGAAAAATGAGTATTGTCACCTATTTCTTGGTACATGTTCAGTGTTTATAATACTTCAACTTGCACAAGCCTGTGCTTGGGACCAGGGACAAACAGCAGAATACAGTCACAAAGGATGGATGAGTATTGCCACCTATTTCTTGGTACATGTTCAGTGCTTGTAATACTACAACTAGCACTAGCCTGTGCTTGGGACCAGGGACAAACAGCAGCATACAGTCACAATGGAAGGATGTGTATTGTCACCTATTTCTTGGTACATGTTCAGTGCTTGTAATACTACAATTAGGACTAGCCTGTGCTTGGGAACAGGGACAAACAGCAGCATACACAGTCACAGTGGAAGAATGAGTATTGTCACCTATTTCTTGGTACATGTTCAGTGCTTGTAATACCACAACTAGCACTAACCTGTGCTTGGGACCAGGGACAAACAGCAGCATACACCATCAAAATGGAAGGATGAGTATTGTCCCCTATTCCTTGGTACATGTTCAGTGCTTGTAATACTACAACTAGCCTGTGCTTGTGACCAGGGACAAACAGCAGCATACAGTCACAAAGAAAGGGATGAGTATTGTCACCTATTTCTTGGTACATGTTCAGTGCTTGTAATACTACAACTAGCCTGTGCTTGGGACCAGGGACAAACAGCAGCATAAACAGTCACAATGGAAGGATGTGTATTGTCACCTGTTTCTTGGTATATGTTCAGTAGTTGTAATACTACAACTAGCACTAGCCTGTGCTTGGGACCAGGGACAAACAGCAGCATACATAGTCACGGTGGAAGGATGAGTATTGACACCTATTTCTTGGTACATGTTCAGTACTTGTAATGCTTCAACTAGCACTAGCCTGTGCTTGGTAACAGGGACAAACAGCAGCATACATAGTCACGGTGGAAGAATGAGTATTGTCACCTATTTCTTGGTACATGTTCAGTGCTTGTAATGCTACAACTAGCACTAGCCTGTGCTTGGGACCAGGGACAAACAGCAGCATACATAGTCACGGTGGAAGAATGAGTATTGTCACCTATTTCTTGGTACATTTCAGTGCTTGTAATCTACAACTAGCACTAATCTGTGCTTGGGACCAGTGACAAACAGCAGCATACACCGTCAAAATGGAAGGATGAGTATTGTCACCTATTTCTTGGTACATGTTCAGTGCTTGTAATACCACAACTAGCACTAATCTGTGCTTGGGACCAGTGACAAACAGCAGCATACACCGTCAAAATGGAAGGATGAGTATTGTCCCCTATTCCTTGGTACATGTTCAGTGCTTGTAATACTACAACTAGCCTGTGCTTGTGACCAGGGACAAACAGCAGCATACAGTCACAAAGAAAGGGATGACTATTGTCACCTATTTCTTGGTACATGTTCAGTGCTTGTAATGCTTCAACTAGCACTAGCCTGTGCTTGGGACCAGGGACAAACAGCAGAATACAGTCACAAAGGATGGATGAGTATTGCCACCTATTTCTTGGTACATGTTCAGTGCTTGTAATACTACAACTAGCACTAGCGTGTGCTTGGGACCAGGGACAAACAGCAGCATACAGTCACAAAGAAAGGGATGACTATTGCCACCTTTTTCTTGGTACATGTTCAGTGCTTGTAATACTACAACTAGCACTAGCCTGTGCTTGGGACCAGGGACAAACAGCAGCATAAACAGTCACAATGGAAGGATGAGTATTGTCACCTATTTCTTGGTACATGTTCAGTGCTTGTAATACTACAATTAGCACAAGCCTGTGCTTGGGACCAGGGACAAATAGCAGCATACACAGTCACAGTGGAAAAATGAGTATTGTCACCTATTTCTTGGTACATGTTCAGTGCTTGTAATGCTACAACTAGCACTAGCCTGTGCTTGGGACCAGGGACAAACAGCAGCATAGAGTCACAATGGAAGGATGAGTATTGTCACCTATTTCTTGGTACATGTTCAGTGCTTGTAATACTACAACTAGCACTAGCCTGTGCTTGGGACCAGGGACAAACAGCAGCATACATAGTCACAAAGGATGGATGAGTATTGTCACCTATTTCTTGGTACATGTTCAGTGCTTGTAATACTATAACTAGCACTAGCCTGTGCTTGGGACCACGGACAAACAGCAGCATATACAGTTACAACTTAAGGATGAGTATTGTCACCTATTTCTTGGTACATGTTCAGTGCTTATAATACTACAACTAGCACAAGCCTGTGCTTGGGACCAGGGACAAACAGCAGAATACAGTCACAAAGGATGGATGAGAATTTGAGAAAAGTCATTTTTTTCTTCTTGTTTGAATTATTTCAATTTTATCAAATTAGTGAGAATAAAGTAAAGACAAATCTATTTTCCAGAAATGTGCATCATTTTTACATCTTTAAATCCTTATTTATGTTCAAATATACTAATATAGATAATTCTGTAAATATTCAAAATCTCAAATGCATTTATGCTGTTAAAATAACAACTACAAAAAATAATAGAAATAAATCATGATAGTTATTCACAAGATATAAAAACATATCACAATAAAAAGAAAATGTAAACACATGACAGTCACAAAATCCTCTGATTCATGACAATGGACACCTTCCACCCAAACAGACTCTTAACAGTGTTCACTGATCAATTAACCATGTTCAATCAACCTCTTCATCCTTAATTGGACCTTGATTGACAAGCTGTGGACCAGATGTGATTTGCTCAGTACCAGGTAAAGGAAGCTACCCAGTGCTGGTATCTGGGTGTTTGGCTTGGGAAGGGGAAAGATCAAGGGCCAGGTGAGTTAATTAGGGGTCACAGGGCTTGGAGGTCAGGTGATGTGAGGGAAGAATGCCAGGTGGGTGGCAGGAAGATTGACTTGCATATATACCAGAGGACAGGCTTATATCTTCAGTCAGGTTTGAGCATTACATTCACAAGGTAAGAAATTAATTTATCAATAAAGTAATACCTTATTGAGTAAAATGCTGGTTTCAATAATTAATCACACAAAAAAATTTGGTTAATCAAGGTTTGAATTTATAAAAAAATGATGCAAATCATGGGAAATGAAAATATTTTGGGATAATTCTATAAATTATATGATGATTTTTTGTAACTAGTGTATATTAAATCTTGTAATCCTTGAAAAACAATGACATTTCATTTTACCATTTTTATACCTCCAATATTACAATATTATGTGGGATTGGATATATTTAAACATATATATTGTTTTTAGTGATTAAACGAAACAGTGTGAAGATGAATATTCTGCAGTCACAATAAAGGATGAGTATTGTCACCTATTTCTTGGTACATGTTCAGTGCTTGTAATACTACAACTAGCACTAGCCTGTGCTTGGGACCAGGGACAAATAGCAGCATAAACAGTCACAGTGGAAGAATGAGTATTGTCACCTATTTCTTGGTACATGTTCAGTGCTTGTAATACTACAACTAGCACTAGCGTGTGCTTGGGACCAGGGACAAACAGCAGCATACACAGTCACAATGGATGGATGAGTATTGTCACCTATTTCTTGGTACATGTTCAGTGCTTGTAATACTACAACTAGCACTAGCCTGTGCTTGGGACCAGGGACAAACAGCAGCATAAACAGTCACAATGGAAGGATGAGTATTGTCACCTATTTCTTGGTACATGTTCAGTGCTTGTAATACTACAATTAGCACTAGCCTGTGCTTGGGACCAGGGACAAATAGCAGCATACACAGTCACAGTGGAAAAATGAGTATTGTCACCTATTTCTTGGTACATGTTCAGTGCTTGTAATACCACAACTAGCACTAACCTGTGCTTGGGACCAGGGACAAACACCAGCATACACCATCAAAATGGAAGGAGGAGTATTGTCCCCTATTCCTTGGTACATGTTCAGTGCTTGTAATACTACAACTAGCCTGTGCTTGTGACCAGGGACAAACACAGCATACACACAAAGGAAGGATGAGTATTGTCACCTATTTCTTGGTACATGTTCATTGCTTGTAATACTACAACTAGCCTGTGCTTGGGACCAGGGACAAACAGCAGCATACACCGTCTCAAAGGATGGATGAGTATTGCCACCTATTTCTTGGTACATGTTCAGTGCTTGTAATACTACAACTAGCACTAGCCTGTGCTTGGGACCAGTGACAAACAGCAGCATAAACAGTCACAATGGAAGGATGTGTATTGTCACCTGTTTCTTGGTACATGTTCAGTGCTTGTAATACTACAACTAGCCTGTGCTTGTGACCAGGGACAAACAGCAGCATACAGTCACAAAGAAAGGGATGACTATTGTCACCTATTTCTTGGTACATGTTCAGTGCTTGTAATGCTTCAACTAGCACTAGCCTGTGCTTGGGAACAGGGACAAACAGCAGCATACAGTCACAAAGGATGGATGAGTATTGCCACCTATTTCTTGGTACATGTTCAGTGCTTGTAATACTACAACTAGCACTAGCGTGTGCTTGGGACCAGGGACAAACAGCAGAATACAGTCACAAAGGATGGATGAGTATTGCCACCTATTTCTTGGTACATGTTCAGTGCTTGTAATACTACAACTAGCACTAGCCTGTGCTTGGGACCAGGGACAAACAGCAGCATAAACAGTCACAATGGAAGGATGAGTATTGTCACCTATTTCTTGGTACATGTTCAGTGCTTGTAATACTACAATTAGCACAAGCCTGTGCTTGGGACCAGGGACAAATAGCAGCATACACAGTCACAGTGGAAAAATGAGTATTGACACCTATTTCTTGGTACATGTTCAGTGCTTGTAATGCTTCAACTAGCACTAGCCTGTGCTTGGGACCAGGGACAAACAGCAGCATAGAGTCACAATGGAAGGATGAGTATTGTCACCTATTTCTTGGTACATGTTCAGTGCTTGTAATACTACAACTAGCACTAGCCTGTGCTTGGGACCAGGGACAAACAGCAGCATACATAGTCACAAAGGATGGATGAGTATTGTCACCTATTTCTTGGTATACGTTCAGTGCTTGTAATACTATAACTAGCACTAGCCTGTGCTTGGGACCACAGAAAAACAGCAGCATATACAGTTACAACTTAAGGATGAGTATTGTCAGCGTTTTCTTGGTACATGTTCAGTGCTTATAATACTACAACTAGCACAAGCCTGTGCTTGGGACCAGGGACAAACAGCAGAATACAAAGGGGAATTTGAGAAAAGTCATTTTTTTCTTCTTGTTTGAATTATTTAATTTTAAATTAGTGAGAATAAAGTAAAGACAATTTATTTTCCAGAAATGTGCATCATTTTTACATCTTTAAATCCTTATTTATGTTCAAATATACTAATATAGATAATTCTGTAAATATTCAAAATCTCAAATGCATTTATGCTGTTAAAATAACAACTACAAAAAATAATAGAAATAAATCATGATAGTTATTCACAAGATATAAAAACATATCACAATAAAAAGAAAATGTAAACACATGACAGTCACAAAATCCTCTGATTCATGACAATGGACACCTTCCACCCAAACAGACTCTTAACAGTGTTCACTGATCAATTAACCATGTTCAATCAACCTCTTCATCCTTAATTGGACCTTGATTGACAAGCTGTGGACCAGATGTGATTTGCTCAGTACCAGGTAAAGGAAGCTACCCAGTGCTGGTATCTGGGTGTTTGGCTTGGGAAGGGGAAAGATCAAGGGCCAGGTGAGTTAATTAGGGGTCACAGGGCTTGGAGGTCAGGTGATGTGAGGGAAGAATGCCAGGTGGGTGGCAGGAAGATGGACTTGCATATATACCAGAGGACAGGCTTATATCTTCAGTCAGGTTTGAGCATTACATTCACAAGGTAAGAAATTAATTTATCAATAAAGTGATACCTTATTGAGTAAAATGCTGGTTTCAATAATTAATCACACAAAAAAATTTGGTTAATCAAGGTTTGAATTTATAAAAAAAAAAGTACTAAAAATGATGCAAATCATGGGAAATGAATTTTTTTTGGGATAATTCTAAAAATTATATGATGATTTTTTGTAACTAATGTATATTAAATCTTGTAATCCTTGAAAAACAATGACATTTCATTTTACCATTTTTATACCTCCAATATTACAATATTATGTGGGATTGGATATATTTAAACATATATATTGTTTTTAGTGATTAAACGAAACAGTGTGAAGATGAATATTCTGCAGTCATAATAAAGGATGAGTATTGTCACCTATTTCTTGGTACATGTTCAGTGCTTGTAATACTACAACTAGCACTAACCTGTGCTTGGGACCACAGACAAACAGCAGCATATACAGTTACAATTTAAGGATGAGTATTGTCAGCGATTTCTTAGTACATGTTCAGTGCTTATAATACTACAACTAGCACTAGCCTGTGCTTGGGACTAGGGACAAACAGCAGCATACACAGTCACAGTGGAAGGATGAGTATTGTCACCTATTTCTTGGTACATGTTCAGTGCTTGTAATACTACAACTAGCACTAGCCTGTGCTTGGGACCAGGGACAAATAGCAGCATAAACAGTCACAGTGGAAGAATGAGTATTGTCACCTATTTCTTGGTACATGTTCAGTGCTTGTAATACTACAACTAGCACTAACCTGTGCTTGGGACCAGGACAAACAGCAGCATATACAGTAACAATTTAAGGATGGGTATTGTCACCTATTTCTTGGTACATGCTCAGTGCTTGTAATACTACAACTAGCACTAGCCTGTGCTTGTGACCAGGGACAAACAGCAGCATACAGTCACAAAGGATGGATGAGTATTGTCACCTATTTCTTGGTACATGTTCAGTGCTTGTAATACTACAACTAGCACTAGCCTGTGCTTGGGACCAGGGACAAACAGCAGCATACATAGTCACAAAGGATGGATGAGTATTGTCACCTATTTCTTGGTACATGTTCAGTGCTTGTAATGCTACAACTAGCACTAGCCTGTGCTTGGGACCAGGGGTAAACAACAGCATATAGTCACAATGGAAGGATGAGTATTGACACCTATTTCTTGGTACATGTTCAGTGCTTGTAATACACAATACCTGTCTTGGGACCAGGGACAAGCAGCATAAACAATAGTGCAAGAATGAGTATTGTCACCTATTTCTTGGTACATGTTCAGTGCTTGTAATACTACAACTAGCACTAGCCTGTGCTTGGGACCAGGGACAAACAGCAGCATACACCATCAAAATGGAAGGATGAGTATTGTCCCCTATTCCTTGGTACATGTTCAGTGCTTGTAATACTACAACTAGCCTGTGCTTGTGACCAGGGACAAACAGCAGCATACACGTCACAAAGAAAGGGATGAGTATTGTCACCTATTTCTTGGTACAGTTCATTGCTTAATCAATTGGGACCAGGGACAAACAGCAGCATACACCGTCAAAAGGAAGGATGAGTATTGCCCTATTTCTTGGTACATGTTCAGTGCTTGTAATACTACAACTAGCACTAGCCTGTGCTTGGGACCAGTGACAAACAGCAGCATAAACAGTCACAATGGAAGGATGTGTATTGTCACCTGTTTCTTGGTACATGTTCAGTAGTTGTAATACTACAATTAGCACAAGCCTGTGCTTGGGACCAGGGACAAACAGCAGCATACATAGTCACGGTGGAAGGATGAGTACTGTCACCTATTTCTTGGTACATGTTCAGTCCTTGTAATGCTACAACTAGCACTAGCCTGTGCTTGGGACCAGGGACAAACAGCAGCATACACAGTCACAATTTAAGGATGAGTATTGTCACCTATTTCTTGGTACATGTTCAGTACATAAATAAATAAATAAATAATTAAGGATAAGGGAAGGAAGGAAGGATAGATAGATCAACATATACATATATCCCATTATAAAACAAGCAAAATTGAACAAAAATATCTAAGTGTCATTCCATTTTGACTGATTATCCAAAGAGACGATTGAAAGAGCATAAATGAACCTACAACAGAACCTTGATCATGACATATTGTGTATTTTATATGACACTTTACCAACCTTATAAGGAAATTAAAACAAAAATATAGTCATTTATTATTTAGTCATATATAGTTATTTAATATTTATAATTTATATATAATTCACACAAAATGCAATGCATGTAAATGTATGTCATAATGATTAAAATAATTATTTCAAACCATTACAGACAGATACATTTGAAAACATAAATGATCCATTCAAACCAATAAAGAAAGAGACAGACAGATAAATTTGAGAAAAGTCATTTTTTTCTTAAATTAGTGAGAATAAAGTAAAGACAATTATATAATGATAATCATTTTTATTTTCATTGTATATTTTCAAATCTCAAATGCATTTATGCTGTTAAAATAACAACTACAAACAAGAGGGCCATGATGGCCCTGAATCGCTCACCTGAGTACCATTGCTTCAACTGATGTCAAGGTTTTTAAACAGACAAGGATTCTGATATAACTTAATCTAAAACATTTTACCCCTGACAATACTACACACCAAATATCTAAGCAATGGGCCATATGGTTTCAGAGAAGACTTGGGCGCAGGGTCATTTATCACTGTAGGGCCAAGACTTTGAAAATCTTTGTAATGAACCATTAGATGCTACTACATACCAAAAATCTTAGCTCTAGGCCTTATTGATTCAGTAGAAGAAGATTTTTTTAAGATTTTCCTATTTAACTCTATGTAAAACAAGTGACCCCTGGTGAGGGGTCATTTATCACCATTGGGCTATGATTTGTACAATCTTGGTAGTGGCCCATAAGATGATGCTACATACCAAATTTCTAAGCTCTAGGCCTTATGGATTCATAGAAGAAGATTTTTTAAGATTTTCCTATATAACTCTGTGTAAAACAAGTGACCCATTGTGTGGGGTCATTTATCACCATAGGGCTATGATTTGTACAATCTTGGTAGTGGCCCATAAGATGATGCTTCATACCAAATATCTAAGCTCTAGGCCTTATGCATTCATGGAAGAAGATTTTTTAAGATTTTCCTATATAACTCTACGTAAAACAAGTGACCCCTGGTGCGGGGTCATTTATCACCATAGGGCTATGATTTGTACAATCTTGGTAGTGGCCCATAAGATGATGCTTCATACCAAATATCTAAGCTCTAGGCCTTATGCATTCATGGAAGAAGATTTTTTAAGATTTTCCTATATAACTCTATGTAAAACAAGTGACCCCTGGTGCGGGGTCATTTATCACCATAGGGCTATGATTTGTACAATCTTGGTAGTGGCCCATAAGATGATGCTACATACCAAATATCTAAGCTCTAGGCCTTGCAGTTTTGCAGAAGAAGATTTTCAAAGTTTGCATTTTTAAAATCTATTTTTAGCTCCTGTGACCTAATTATGCAATGGACCAGAACCATTTATACAACTTTAGTAGAGCTTCATCCAAGGAACATTCCTGCAAAATATTTTTCAAATTGGCTAAGCCGTTTAGGAGAAGATGTTGTTTGAAGCAATTGTTGACGCCGGACGCACGGACGCACGCACGCACGGACGTACGGACGCCGGACAAAAGGCGATCAGAAAAGCTCACCTTGAGCACGTTGTGCTCATGTGAGCTAAAAATAATAGAAATAAATCATAATAGTTATTCACAAGATATAAAAACATATCACAATAAAAAGAAAATGTAAACACATGACAGTCACAAAATCCTCTGATTCATGACAATGGACACCTTCCACCCAAACAGACTCTTAACAGTGTTCACTGATCAATTAACCCTGTTCAATCAACCTCTTCATCCTTAATTGGACCTTGATTGACAAGCTGTGGACCAGATGTGATTTGCTCAGTACCAGGTAAAGGAAGCTACCCAGTGCTGGTATCTGGGTGTTTGGCTTGGGAAGGGGAAAAAGGGCCGGTTAATTGGGGCACAGGGCTTGGAGGTCAGGTGATGTGAGGGAAAATGCCAGGTGGGTGGCAGGAAGATTGATGATGGAGGCTTATATCTTCAGTCAGGTTTGAGCATTACATTCACAAGGTAAGAAATTAATTAATCACACAAAAAAATTTGGTTAATCGAGGTTTAAATTTATAAAAAAAAAAGTACCAAAAATGATGCAAATCATGGGAAATGAAAATATTTGGGGATAATTCTAAAAATTATATGATGATTTTTTGTAACTAATGTATATTAAATCTTGTAACCTTGAAAAAAAATTGACATTTCATTATACCATTTTTATAACTCCAATATTACAATATTATGTGGGATTGGATATATTTAAACATATATATTGTTTTTAGTGATTAAACGAAACAGTGTGAAGATGAATATTCTGCTGTCACAATGAAGAATGAGTATTGTCAGCGATTTCTTAGTACATGTTCAGTGCTTGTAATACTACAACTAGCACTAACCTGTGATTGGGGCCAGGGACAAACAGCAGTATATACAGTTACAATTTAAGGATGAGTATTGTCACCTATTTCTTGGTACATGTTCAGTGCTTGTAATACTACAACTAGCACTAGCCTGTGCTTGGGACCAGGGACAAACAGCAGCATACATAGTCACAAAGGATGGATGGGTATTGTCACCTATTTCTTGGTACATGTTCAGTGCTTGTAATACTACAACTAGCACTAACCTGTGCTTGGGACCAGGGACAAACAGCAGCATATACAGTTCCAATTTAAGGATGAGTATTGTCACCTATTTCTTGGTACATGTTCAGTGCTTGTAATACTACAACTAGCACTAGCCTGTGCTTGGGACCAGGGACAAACAGCAGCATACAGTCACAAAGGATGGATGAGTATTGTCACCTGTTTCTTGGTACATGTTCAGTGCTTGTAATACTACAATTAGCACTAGCCTGTGCTTGGGACCAGGGACAAACAGCAGCATACATAGTCACAAAGGATGGATGAGTATTGTCACCTATTTCTTGGTACATGTTCAGTGCTTGTAATACTACAACTAGCACTAGCCTGTGCTTGGGACCAGGGACAAATAGCAGCACAAACAGTCACAGTGGAAGGATGGGTATTGTCACCTATTTCTTGGTACATGTTCAGTGCTTGTAATACTACAACTAGCACTAGCGTGTGCTTGGGACCAGGGACAAACAGCAGAATACAGTCACAAAGGATGGATGAGTATTGCCACCTATTTCTTGGTACATGTTCAGTGCTTGTAATACTACAACTAGCACAAGCCTGTGCTTGGGACCAGGGACAAACAGCAGCTTAAACAGTCACAGTGGAAGAATGAGTATTGTCATCTATTTCTTGGTACAAGTTCAGTGCTTGTAATACTACAACAAGCACTAGCCTGTGCTTGGGATCCGGGACAAATAGCAGCATATACAGTTACAATTTAAGGATGAGTATTGTCACCTATTTCTTGGTACATGTTCAGTGGTTGTAATACTACAACTAGCACTAGCCTGTGCTTGGGACCAGGGACAAATACCAGCATATACAGCCACAAAGGATGGATGACTATTGTCACCTATATCTTGGTACATGTTCAGTGCTTGTAATGCTTCAACTAGCACAAGCCTGTGCTTGGGACCAGGGACAAACAGCAGCATACAGTCACAAAGGATGGATGAGTATTGTCACCTATTTCTTGGTACATGTTCAGTGCTTGTAATACTACAACTAGCACTAACATGCGCTTGGGACAAGGGACAAACAGCAGCATACACAGTTACAAAGGAAGGATGAGCATTGTCACATTTCTTGTTCAGTGCTTGTAATATTACAACTAGCACTAACCTGTGCTTGGGACAAGGGACAAACAGCAGCATACACAGTTACAAAGGAAGGATGAGTTTTGTCACCTTTTTCTTGGTACATGTTCAGTGCTTGTAATACTAAAACTAGCACTAACATGTGCTTGGGACAAGGGACAAACAGCAGCATACACAGTCACAGTGGAAGGATGAGTATTGTCACCTATTTCTTGGTACATGTTCAGTGCTTGTAATACCACAACTAGCACTAAACTGTGCTTGGGACCAGGGACAAATAGCAGCATAAACAGTCACAGTGGAAGAATGAGTATTATCACCTATTTCTTGGTACATGTTCAGTGCTTGTAATACAACAACTAGCACTAGCCTGTGCTTGGGACCAGGGACAAACAGCAGCATATACAATTACAATTTAAGGATGAGTATTGTCACCTATTTCTTGGTACATGTTCAGTGCTTGTAATACTACAACTAGCACTAGCCTGTGCTTGGGACCAGGGACAAACAGCAGCATACAGTCACAAAGGATGGATGAGTATTGTCACCTGTTTCTTGGTACATGTTCAGTGCTTGTAATACTACAACTAGCACTAGCCTGTGCTTGGGACCAGGGACAAACAGCAGCATACATAGTCACAAAGGATGGATGAGTATTGTCACCTATTTCTTGGTACATGTTCAGTGCTTGTAATACTACAACTAGCACTAGCCTGTGCTTGGGACCAGGGACAAATAGCAGCACAAACAGTCACAGTGGAAGAATGAGTATTGTCACCTATTTCTTGGTACATGTTCAGTGCTTGTAATACTACAACTAGCACTAGCATGTGCTTGGGACCAGGGACAAATAGCAGCATACAGTCACAAAGGATGGATGAGTATTGTCACCTGTTTCTTGGTACATGTTCAGTGCTTGTAATACTACAACTAGCACTAGCCTGTGCTTGGGACCAGGGACAAACAACAGCATACAGTCACAATGAATGGATGAGTATTGTCACCTATTTCTTGGTACATGTTCAGTGGTTGTAATACTACAACTAGCACTAGCCTGTGCTTGGGACCAGGGACATTACCAGCATATACAGTCACAAAGGATGGATGAATTTTGCCACCTATTTCTTGGTACATGTTCAGTGCTTGTAATACTACAACTAGCACAAGCCTGTGCTTGGAACCAGGAACAATCAGCAGCATACAGTCACAAAGGATGGATGTATTGTCACCTATTTCTTGGTACATGTTCAGTGCTTGTAATACTACAACTAGCACTAGCCTGTGCTTGGGACCAGGGACAAACAGCAGCATACATAGTCACAAAGGATGGATGAGTATTGTCACCTATTTCTTGGTACATGTTCAGTGCTTGTAATACTACAACTAGCACTAGCCTGTGCTTGGGACCAGGGACAAACAGCAGCATACATAGTCACAAAGGATGGATGAGTATTGTCACCTATTTCTTGGTACATGTTCAGTGCTTGTAATACCACAACTAGCACTAACCTGTGCTTGGGACCAGGGACAAATAGCAGCATAAACAGTCACAGTGGAAGAATGAGTATTGTCACCTATTTCTTGGTACATGTTCAGTGCTTGTAATACTACAACTAGCACTAGCCTGTGCTTGGGACCAGGGACAAACAGCAGCATATACAGTTACAATTTAAGGATGAGTATTGTCACCTATTTCTTGGTACATGTTCAGTGCTTGTAATACTACAACTAGCACTAGCCTGTGCTTGGGACCAGGGACAAATAGCAGCTAACAGTCACATAAGATGGTATTGTCACTATTTCTTGGTACATGTTCAGTGCTTGTAATACTACAACTAGCACTAGCCTGTGCTTGGGACCGGGACAAACAGCAGCATACAGTACATAAGGATGGTATTGTCACCTATTTCTTGGTACATGTTCAGTGCTTGTAATACTACAACTAGCACTAGCCTGTGCTTGGGACCAGGGACAAACAGCAGCATACAGTCACAAAGGATGGATGAGTATTGTCACCTATTTCTTGGTACATGTTCAGTGCTTGTAATACTACAACTAGCACTAGCCTGTGCTTGGGACCAGGGACAAACAGCAGATATACAGTCACAAAGGATGGATGAGTATTGCCACCTATTTCTTGGTACATGTTCAGTGCTTGTAATACTACAACTAGCACTAGCCTGTGCTTGGGACCAGGGACAAATACCAGCATATACAGTCACAAAGGATGGATGAGTATTGCCACCTATTTCTTGGTACATGTTCAGTGCTTGTAATACTACAACTAGCACAAGCCTGTGCTTGGGACCAGGGACAAACAACAGCATACAGTCACAATGGAAGGATGAGTATTGCCACCTATTTCTTGGTACATGTTATGTGCTTGTAATACAACAACTAGCACTAGTCTGTGCTTGGAACCAGGGACAAACAGCAGCATACAGTCACAAAGGATGGATGTATTGTCACCTATTTCTTGGTACATGTTCAGTGCTGGTAATACTACAACTAGCACTAGCCTGTGCTTGGGACCAGGGACAAACAGCAGCATACATAGTCACAAAGGATGGATGAGTATTGTCACCTATTTCTTGGTACATGTTCAGTGCTTGTAATACTACAACTAGCACTAGCCTGTGCTTGGGACCAGGGACAAACAGCAGCATACAGTCACAAAGTATGGATGTATTGTCACCTATTTCTTGGTATGTTCAGTGCTTGTAATACTACAACTAGCACTAGCCTGTGCTTGGGACCAGGGACAAACAACAGCATACAGTCACAATGAATGGATGAGTATTGTCACCTATTTCTTGGTACATGTTCAGTGCTTGTAATACTACAACTAGCACTAGCCTGTGCTTGGGACCAGGGACAAACAGCAGCATACAGTCACAAGAATGGATGAGTATTGTCACCTATTTTGTAATCGTGCTTGTAATACTACACTGCACTTCCTGTGCTTGGACCAGGGCAAACAGCAGCAATAGTTCATTAAGATGAGTATTTCACTATTCTTGGTACAGTTCAGTGCTTGAATACTACAATAGCACTCCTGTGCTTGACAGGACAAACGCGCATACAGTAAAAGAGGATGATATTGTCACTATTTCTTGGTACATGTTCAGTGCTTGTAAACAAATCACTACTGTGTTGGGACAGGGACAAATAGCAGCAACAGTCACAAAAGAGTATTCATTCTTGTAATTTTTTAACTACAACTAGCCTAGCCTTGCTTGGACCAGGACAAAAGCAGCAAAAGTTACATTAAGGATGGTATTGTCACTATTTTTGTACATGTTCAGTGTTGTATACTAAACAGCACTAGCTTGTTGGACCAGGACAAAAGAAGCAACAGTCACAGTGGATGGTATTGCACCTATTTCTTGTACATGTTCAGTGCTTGTAATACTAAATAGCCTAGATGTGCTTGGACCAGGACAAATACAGATACAGTCACAATGGAAGGTGAGTATTGCACTATTTCTTGGTACATGTTCAGTGCTTGTAAACAAACTAGCACTAGCCTGTGTTGGACCAGGACAAAAGCTGCATACAGTCAAAGATGGATATATTGCACCATTTCTTGGTACATGTTCAGTGCTTGTAATACTACAACTAGCACTACTGCGCTTGGGACAAGGGACAAACAGCAGCATACACAGTTACAAAGGAAGGATGAGCATTGTCACATATTTCTTGTTCAGTGCTTGTAATACTACAACTAGCACTAGCCTGTGCTTGGGACCAGGGACAAACAACAGCATACAGTCACAATGAATGGATGGTAATGTCACCTATTTCTTGGTACATGTTCAGTGCTTGTAATCTACAACTAGCACTATGTTTGGACCAGGGACAAACAGCAGCATATACAGTTAGAATTTAAGGATGGGTATTGTCACCTATTTCTTGGTACATGTTCAGTGCCTGTAATACTACAACTAGCACTAGCCTGTGTTTAGGACCAGGGACAAACAGCAGCATACAGTCTCAAAGGATGGATGAGTATTGCCCCCTATTTCTGGTAAAGGTTCAGTGCCTGTAAAACTACAACTAGCGGATGGATGAGTATTGTCACCTATATCTTGGTACATGTTCAGTGCTTGTAATACTACAACTAGCACTAGCCTGTGCTTGGGACCAGGGACAAACAGCAGCATACAGTCACAATTGAAGGATGAGTATTGTCACCTATTTCTTGGTACATATTCAGTGCTTGTAATGCTACAACTAGCACTAGCCTATGCTTGGGACCAGGGACAAACAGCAGCATACACAGTCACAAAGGAAGGATGAGTATTGTCACCTATTTCTTGTTAAGTGCTTGTAATACTACAACTAGCACTAACCTGTGCTTCGGACCAGGGACAAATAGCAGCAAATAGTTACACTGGAAGGATGAGTATTATCACCTATTTCTTGGTACATGTTCAGTGCTTGTAAAACTACAACTAGCACTAACCTGTGCTTGGGACCAGGGACAAACAGCAGCATACAGTCACAATGGAAGGATGAGTATTGTCACCTATTTCTTGGTAAATGTTTAGTGCTTCTAAAAATACACCTAGCAATAGCCTGTGCTTGGGACCAGGGACAAACAGAAGCATATAGAGACTTAATGGAAGGTCACATATTTCTTGGTACATGTTCAGTGCTTGTAATACTACAACTAGCACTAGGCTGTGTTTTGGGCCAGGGACAAACAGCAGTATACAGTCACAATGGAAGGATGAGTATTATCACCTATTTCTTGGTTCATGTTCAGTGCTTGTAATATTACAACTAGCACTTGCCCATTCTTGGTAGAAGGGACAAATAGCTGCATAAACAACAACAATGGCCCAACATAATTTACACAGTTTTAAAAGGTTTGAAATTTACTTACATTCCAAAGCGGGGACTTGAAGCCCAATATGGCCACCTTTAAACCATCAGCAACATATGGAGCCACGTCATCCTTTAGTCGAGAGTCTTTAAACATGGCACGGAGAATATTCAAGGCATGAACCTGTGGAAATTATCAGACAAATAGAAAATTCCAAAATATCAAATATATTTCAAGCCAGAAAACATTTTGTAACCATATGCACACTGGAATTATCTGAAATATATTTGAACTAGTTGATATAAAACACATGGGTGAGTGGTTTACCTGAACATGCAAATATAATTAATACTTACATTACATTAGGTATGGGCTAACAAGTGAGTATGTAAATTAAGTATTAATGAGGCAATGTTAGACTTTTTTTCACGTAATTCATAATTCCATGGTGGGAAAGTGAGGTTAAATGTGGGTGGTAAATAGTAAGTGGGTGGTAAATGGTATGTGGGTGATTAATGGTAAGATGGTGGTAAATGGTAAGTGGGTGGTAAATGTTAAGTGGGTATTAATGGTATGAGGGTGGTAAATGATATGTGGGTGGTAAATGGTATGTGGGTGGTAAATGGTAAGTGGGTGGTAAATGGTATGTGGGTGGTTAATGGTAAGTGGGTGGTTAATGGTAAGTGGGTGGTAAATGGTAAGTGAATAGTAAATTGTATGTGGGTGGTAAATGGTATGTAGGTGGTAAATGGTAAGTGGGTGGTAAATGGTATGTGGGTGGTAAATGGTATGTGGGTGGTAAATGGTATGCAGGTGGTAAATGGTAAGTGGGTGGTTAATGGTAAGTGGGTGGTTAATGGTAAGTGGGTGGTAAGTGGGTGGTAAATGGTATGTGGGTGGTAAATGGTAAGTGGGTGGTTAATGGTATGTGGTTGGTAAATGGTATGTAGGTGGTAAATGGTATGCAGGTGGTAAATGGTAAGTGGGTGGTAAATGGTATGTGGTGGTAAATGGTATGTGGTGGTAAATGGTATGTTGGTGGTCAATGGTATGTGGATGGTAAATGGTATGTGGGTGGTAAATTGTATGTTGATGGTATATGGTTAATGAAGGGTATATAGTATGTGTGTGGTAGATGGTATGTGTTGGGTGTAATCTGGAGAATTGTATGTGAATAGTAATGATATGAATGGTAAAAAGTATATGAATGGTAAATGATGTTAAGTGGTAAATAGTATGTGATGGTAAATAGTATGTGAGTGGTAAATAGTATGTGAGTGGTAAATGGTAAGTGAGTGGTAAATAGCAAATGAGTGAATGGTCAATAGTATGTGAGTGGTAAATAGTATACAAGTGCTAAATGATTAATATTATGTGAGGGTAATTAGTATGTAAGCGGTAATGATTAGTGTAGTAAGGTTGACACTTCCAAATGCAGTTCTACCTTTGCAGTACATTGTTCCTGCAGTACGACAGATTTGTCTAGGGCCAGATTCAGAAGTTCCCCCATGGTCTGTTGAAAACACACCCTGCCAGTGGAGGCGGGCTCAGTCGTCACCAGTGCCTGTAATATTCACCAGGTATAGTGAAGAGTAGCCTTCAGGTCAAAGTCTTTACTCTCTTAAATTCTTGAGGAAAAAAAATCTGCTTTTACTGAAATTGATGAATATCCATCTACACAGTCTAAATTCAAAAAAGATATTGAACTTTTTGCAACATTTGATGTGACACAGCTGGAAGAGAGAATGCTTTACTTCCTATACAGTCAAGACTTTACTTCAAGAAGCAGGAATATCCAAAAGTAAAGTAAATAATTTAATGAACTTTATTTCAAGCTATAATTTACTCATACTTCAAATATGATAAGGGTAATTCATTCACCATTAAAGTATGATTATGGCCTTTCAAATGCTTAAAAAGACTTAAGTGCTGATGCTGATGCAAGCATCCAATGACTTGGAGTTTACTATAAACTTCCCACAATCACTTGATGGACCATGATCACAATTTTAATGATGGATTACCTTAAGTAACTTTTTTGAGAAATATTTTGTGACTACAGTTTTGTATTGCAACTAGTATTAAATACTGCGGATTCATTTTCGTGGGTGACTTATTTTTGTTCAATTTGTGGACTGATTGATCCACATGAAAATTTTTTCATTTAATAAATCCCATTTTTTCTAGAGCATGAATCCACAAATATATGTTTCCCATGAATCTAGTCTCATTATTACACATTCCATGAATTAAATGTCAGCAAAATTAATGATTTTACAGTAGTAGCATAGAATACAGGCAGAAGTTTTATTTTTACTGTCAATAAGGAAAAGGTTCAGTCTTGTTCAGACTGCAGTGTATTATGATACTTCTTGCTTCTGACTAACAACTGTAATGGTAGCTCAAGAATTTCCTTTACAATTGGGTCTCTATGGTTAATGTACTGGCTTTTCACAAATTCTGTACTGGCTTTTCACAAATTCTGTACTGGCTTTTTACAAATTCTGTACTGGCTTTTCACAAATTCTGTACTGGCTTTTTACAAATTCTAAACACGTTCAATCCTAGGTCAGTCCAACATTGTATTCACAATAGTGTTCCTGGATCACATGTGTCACCTGCTGAAGTGTGACGGAAAAAGTGTGACGGACTGACAGACGACGGAAAAGTGATCCCTGTGTAAAAAGGGTATTGGGTTGCCAATTCAGACATGTGCATACTTTGATTCCTCATGGATCAAGGACCATGTGAAAGCCACTATTAAACCCAACAATTTTTTTTTTTTAATAAGCAAGATTACATTCTGTCAAATTGTTTTCATATATAGAATTTAAACAAAATCAATATGAACCCCTTAAAGCTGAAAGTCGTATACCCACACCTGATCAAAGAGTTTTCATCCATCTGCAATGGGATTTCATACCTGTGTTTTGTCATTTTAGGGTGTCAAATTATGCCATTTCATTAGTTCCATCATATTTTTTTGCAACCAATCATAGTGGTCAGTCATTTTAGACAGCTGTTCACAGCAATGTTGTTTTTTAAGTTTACACAACTTTCATGTCTCCACGTCAAAGAGTACCGGTATTACATTTTTGTTTTTCATTGGTCAATATTTTAGTCAACAAATGCTGTAAAAACTATGTTTTGCTTGCCTATTTCCTCACGGCATGATGCCACGAAGTGAAAGATGATGCTATAAGCTATAGACATATAAGTTTTTTTCTTTCTTTTTTAAAAGATATAAATGCCCCACCTGAACATAGAAAGGAACCCCTGCACTCCTGCGTGTGGCACAGAGACGAGACTCAGGGTCACCAGACTTGATATCTGCCATGACACTGGCCAGCCATTGCCCCGGCAACTGATGAAGGTCAGGGACACTGCTCCTGGATACAAGTTCAAGGTCAAGGTTAGAGTTCAACATGATTCCAATGTGACACATATAATGTCTTTGCTTAATTCGAGGACTCTGACATTTGTGAGTTTGATTTTTGATGAAGCATTCTATTATGACTGTTCTCTGAGATTTATTTGTTTGTTGGGTTTAACGTCCCACCGACAGAATTTCAGTCATTTGGAGACTATGAATACTTGAGACAGATATAGTGCTGCCACACTGTAGACATGTGGCATGATACCAGTTACATTATCCTGACACCAAGCCAACCAGTCCTGAAACTACCCTTTTATGCTGAGCTCCAAGCAAGGGAGCTATACCAGTACCATTTTCTAAAACTTTGGTATGTCGCAGCTGGGGACCGAACCCACGACCTCCTTAGGTGGACGCTCTAATCACTTGGCTAGCGGGGATAATCTCTGACATTTTAAGTGGCAATTAAATTAATTTTTATTTCAATAAATAAATGATAAATCTTGAAGAAGACGAGGGTCAAATTCCACCAACAATTCTTAGCGCTAATAAATACTTAAATACTTAAGGGCGAATTTCATCATTCTTTTTTCTCTTATTATAATACCCAGATATTTCATTTTTAAACAAATATTGTTAGATATCAAGTTAATAACTGATTTCATGTTAGTCAGGTACTTGAATATTTCATAAAATAAGATTGATGGAATGTATGTCAACCTAATTTAAGGATTTAAGTATTAGTTTGGCGTAAAATAAAAAAAAAAAAATAAGTATTGCAGGCAACGGTCTCAAAAAAAAAAAACGTAGGGATGACTTGAGCTTTTTTTTTAGTTCTTTTTTAAAGTCCAGTCATAATAGTGAATGAAAAAAAACGGCTGTCTCAAATTGGCAGCTAAAAACGACCGCTAAAAACTTTAGGGTCGGCGGGTTTTCACTAGGTAGGGAAAGGTTAATATATATTGTATGAGCAAACAGTGGAAACCCTGATCAGACAGCTCTTATAGGTATATAGATCTGGGTCTGCTCTGTTTACTCAAGCATCAAACTGAGTCTGTATGAAGGGGGATATACCATGATATAAAGCCTCATTATTGACTGTACAAATGAACAGTATGCCTGCAGTTCAGGCAAAGAAAACTAACCTCCATAACATATCTGTCAACATGACAAAGCCAGCATAAGCCAGTTCAAACGCCCCCCTGTGTTTGGATTCCAGTAGCTGAACTGTGAAATAGTCGCCAATCTGCAGGATCTGAAATGTTTGAAAAGGATGAAGATAACGTTACAGCTAAACAATTTAAAATGAGGACACTACTTTTTTCTTTTTTTTTTTTCTTTTTTTTTTCTTTATTAAATTTTTGAGGATTCGACCAAAGCTAAGAAAAGAGGTTTAGAATTATTTTACCAGCTTAACATGACTTGAGTGGTATTGTAGATGATATTTTTTTTGCAAAATATAGATCTGCTGTTTATCAAAAGTTGGGACATTTCTTTTTTGTAGTTTTTTCTTTTCATCTCTCAATTCACAGTAAATTACACATCACAATGAAAGTGCATAAATTGAAAAATATAAAACCAAAATTGCAATACATAAGTGTATTTCTTTCATTTCCTTCCATTACAAAAGTGATCAATTCCTTGGGTTCCTTCACCCTAACCCTAGGCTCCACCCTGGGGCTGGACCACACCCAGTTGCTTCACTCACCTGATTGAGTCCCAGCAGCTGGTTCCCTTCTGTCTCCAATGCCGGAACACGGGAAGTCAGCTGACCCAGGATGAGCGATACTTCCTTCACACTTCGCCAGCAGCAGACGACAAGGTATTCGGGCATCAACATGACTGTCTCCTGGCTGCGGGACACCTCTGATGGTGTGCTTTCTCCCATTTCTGGTTAATATAGTAGACATTTTGTTTTATACATCTACATTTTTTTATCAATTAGCAATCATGAAGAAGACTCAGATGAAGCTAAATCTCAATTAAAGCAATTTTACTCCTTCCTGCCTTGATCCTTTATTCAACTTTTTTATGTTTAATTAGTAATTTTTACAGACATGCAAATATGCACATATATCCAATAGCTAAACTTGGATATCATGTGATCAACAGCTGACCTAATTCACACAAAAGAACAAGTTTTTTATACAGTATGTTAGCATTTGTTGTAAAATAATCCCGTAATAAAAGACTTACTCCAGATTAAGAAACTTAATGGTTTTCCAAGTACCGTTAGGTACAAACACATTTTACCGTTCACAAAAGAACAAGTTTTTTATACAGTTATACCCTTTCCTCAGAGGACCTAAAAGACTAGGAAGCATAACCAATCACTCGAGTAACCGCAGCTGATATTATGCTGTCGCTGCTCTCATGTGAAATGAGGATTTGTAATAAATTTGTTGGTTACTGTGGTTTTCTGCAGATCGCTTTGTATCCCATTAGGCGCAAAATGAGTTTATAGGAAAGGTAAAGACTGAAAATTACTTGTGCTGTGCTTCGCAATATTCAAAACACTGACCTACATGGAAAGACCCATCTATAAGAGTTCCTGATATTGTCTATTGGGATAGGTGGATATTAAAATTATCACTACAAACAACATGCTTGATTTAAATCCAAATATTTTCAGTCTCTTAACAGATTTATAGTCAGTTGAAATATTTCAAAACGTTTGCCCTTGTGAATTGATAACAATAACAATTTGGCTAATGTACAAACGTTGACAATGAAGTGGATTTAAAGTTCATGTTTTTCCACAAGGGAGGCAAAATTTGCTGAAATATTGGTCAAGAGTGACTTTGAAAATGTATTGATTTATCAAATGTATATACAAATATAATATCTAAAACTCTTTGATGCATGATATGGTTCAAAAGAAAATGAGAAAAAAGAGCTAATTTAAAACCTCAGAAGGTGCCATCCAATTAATATTAAAATAATGATCACTATAGCTACTGTTGAGTTTTCATTACCTGCCATCTCATCTAGGGGAATGTTGCCCTCTGGTGAGGAGTTGTGTACAACAGGGGAGACCACTTCTGATACCTCAAAACAAAGGGAGACAAATCTCTTCAGAAATTCACTCCAATATGATGTGTCACTCAAGGCTCTGAAAATATAGAAAAACAGAAAAGAAATTCATTTCTCCAAAGAAAATTATTCAGTTGAAAGAAATGTTGTTTTACATTATTGTTTCTGAGTTTACCATCACTGTGACAGTATTTCTGTCATAAAGGGATGTCCAACTAATTATTGGTGAAGGAAGATACGTTAAAGTATGGAAGGCTTCCTCACATAAAAAGACTTGGACTATTTGGGTTTACCATGGCTTCAACAGTATTTCAGTCATATAGCGACGTTCAGCTAATTACAGGAAGACCCCGAATGCACGGAGGCATCTGGTAGAACCACCGACCTACCACAAGCCAGCTGGAAGGCTTCCTCATCCTCACATAAAAAATCGGAATGATTAGACTGGGACTCAAACTAACAATGGTAAAATGAACTAGCTTACCTAAAGTTTACTTCTGCTAGGCAGTACCTCATGCACTGCAAGGTGGGGTACAACGGCCTGTTGGCTGCAGCAACCATCAAGTTAGACTTTGCCACCTGTGTCTGGTCTTCAAGACTCTTCAACAGTAACCATAGCAACAATAGCTGTCTGTCCGGAGTCTGTATTTTTTAATCCCTGAATAAGCACTCTGTCCTTTTCAACAATGGCTTTGTTTAAGACAAATTTCCTAAAAGCGTCTTTAATAAAATTCCCAGACACTGCTTCATTTCCTGTCATCTGCATATCAGCCTCATTTTGAAGTTGAGAGGAAGCTGCCTCATTTTCAGAATGAGGCTCAGCCTCACTCTGACTTACAGCAACTGAATGGAGGAGGATACCCGCAGAGGGTAAAGATGGAAGGTTGATATAGAAGGACCCTGAACAGGTAGGCTGCTGTAGTACAGTCCTGGGGGCGTGTGCTGGTGGACAGACCAAGAGCAATATCCAGCAACTTTTGGGATAGGTCTTCCCTCTGAAAACATACAGTATGACCTTCTTAACCTCTTATCTTATGAATATTCCTGTACAAATTTTTGACATTGACTATAAATATGAATTTACTGAAATAACCTTAAATGGTACGTAAAACAATGGATTTTTCCTTTCTGTGCAGACCATGACTGAACCTGAGCTACTATATTGTATGAGCAAAATAAAGAGAAACCTGGATCAGACACCTGTCTGACCTGAGTCTGCTCTGTTTGCAAACATTTAAAAAACTTCTATATCAGGTAATGTGTTAAACTTTTTGACCCTGACATGTTAATGACAAATCCTCAAAAAAGACCACCTCAATCAAAGAGGGGAGCTATAATCAAACTAGGTAAAAGAAAAATAATATATGACTGCACCCCTTTAGTAAAACCTACAATTACACTTAATTACTTAATATTTCCCCTCAAAATAGACAATTTTAGGACATGAATGGTTGTTTGGATATGTTATTCAATGCTTTCTGAAGTCCTGTTGCACTTACATAATTATGGCCAGCCCAGGGCAGTAATATTATACTAGTGAGCAAGAAGGCAACTTTTTACTCCCGCACTGCTGACATAATGGAAAAACAGGTTCCTTAGAAAGATAAACAAATCAGATTATACTGGGAACAAGCTCTGGGGAAACTGCTTTGAATGCTGCGATATCTGGACTGTGTTTATAGGCTACCAGATGTGCATGTTGCTAGACTGGTAGTCGCATAATTGGGCAGATTCGATTGGAGTACGCCACTTAGTTCCTTGTATTTCCTATTCTACTTCTCAATTTGCGCAGCTTATAATTCTCATCAACAAGCTTCAAGTACATTATTAAAGAAAACAATGCTTATATTCTGTTCAAAACAAGGCTACAAACAGGTGCATGAAAGGGAAATATCAAACTTATGTCGCTTAAATCCATGCTATAAGTGATCAACACCTGATCAAAGTATGTTCAGCAGTTGTAAATTTAGCTTCCTATTTCACATGAATGAGGATTTATTTCTAATATCAGCTTTGATAACAACCTCTCCTTCAACTTCAGGTACTTCGACATATAATTTCCCTTTATGTCACAGTGTAACTTTCTGCTACAGCTACATGTACCACTGATGGTATCCCAGCAACACTGCCCTGACAACACTATAAACAGATATGAACTTTTTCTAAAACAAAACAGGATGGAACAAGGCATTTGATTCCAATATAGCCCCCACTTGCATTTGATTCCAATATAGCCCCCACTTGCATTTGATTCTAATATAGCCCCCACTTGCTTTTGATTCTAATATAGCCCCCACTTGCATTTGATTCCAATATAGCCCCCACTTGCATTTGATTCCAATATAGCCCCCACTTGCATTTGATTCCAATATAGCCCCCACTTGCTTTTGATTCTAATATAGCCCCCACTTGCTTTTGATTCTAATATAGCCCCCACTTGCATTTGATTCTAATATAGCCCCCACTTGCTTTTGATTCTAATATAGCCCCCACTTGCTTTTGATTCCAATATAGCCCCCACTTGCTTTTGATTCTAATATAGCCCCCACTTGCTTTTGATTCTAATATAGCCCCCACTTGCTTTTGATTCTAATATAGCCCCCACTTGCATTTGATTCTAATATAGCCCCCACTTGCTTTTGATTCTAATATAGCCCCCACTTGCTTTTGATTCTAATATAGCCCCCACTTGCTTTTGATTCTAATATAGCCCCCACTTGCTTTTGATTCTAATATAGCCCCCACTTGCATTTGATTCTAATATAGCCCCCACTTGCTTTTGATTCTAATATAGCCCCCACTTGCTTTTGATTCTAATATAGCCCCCACTTGCATTTGATTCCAATATAGCCCCCACTTGCTTGCATTGATTCTAATATAGCCCCCACTGCTTTTGATCTAATAAAGCCCACTGCTTTGATTCAATAAGCCCCCACTTGCTTTGATTCCATATAGCCCCTGCTATTGCACATTAAAAACTTCATATATATGAATTTTTGCCCTGACATATGACAATTAGCCACCTCAATAAGAGCTTATTCAAATAGTTCAAGACAATATACACTGCATTTGATCTAATATAATTCTTTTATTCTAAATAGACTTTGACTAATGTGTTGATTCTAATGCCTCTTGCTTTGATTCTAATATAGCCCACTGCATTATTAATATAGCCCATGCATTTTTAAATGCCCACTGCATTTGATTAATTAGAACATTCTTGATTATATGCCACCATTGAAATGCTTTGAATGCTTGGAAATTGTGATTTTATAGCCCAATTGCATTTGATTCCATATAGCCCAGTTCATTTGATTCCATTAGCCCCCTTGCATTTATTCTATTGCCCCATTGCTTTATTCTAATAACCCCACTTGCTTTTATTCCAAAAGCCCATTGCTTGATTAAATACCCCACTTCATTTGTTCCAATATAGCCCACTCTTTGATCAAATAGCCCACGTTGATTAATTACCCCCTTCTTATTCAATATGACTTGTTTGATTCAATATCCCAGCTTTGATAACACTTCTTATCTAGCCACTTGCTTATTCCATATGCCCACTGCTTTTGATCTAATTACCACTGCTTATCAGCCCACTGCTTGATTCAATATACCCCCACTTGCTTTTTCAATAAGACTGTTTGATCAATAAGCCACTGCTTGATCAATATCCCCACTTGCTTTGATTCAATATAGCCCCCACTTGCTTTGATTCAATATAGCCCCCACTTGCTTTGATTCAATATAGCCCCCACTTGCTTTGATTCTAATATAGCCCCCACTTGCTTTTGATTCTAATATAGCCCCCACTTGCTTTGATTCTAATATAGCCCCCACTTGCTTTGATTCAATATAGCCCCCACTTGCATTTGATTCCAATATAGCCCCCACTTGCATTTGATTCCAATATAGCCCCCACTTGCATTTGATTCTAATATAGCCCCCACTTGCTTTTGATTCTAATATAGCCCCCACTTGCTTTTGATTCTAATATAGCCCCCACTTGCATTTGATTCCAATATAGCCCCCACTTGCATTTGATTCTAATATAGCCCCCACTTGCTTTTGATTCCAATATAGCCCCCACTTGCTTTTGATTCTAATATAGCCCCCACTTGCTTTTGATTCCAATATAGCCCCCACTTGCATTTGATTCCAATATAGCCCCCACTTGCTTTTGATTCTAATATAGCCCCCACTTGCTTTTGATTCTAATATAGCCCCCACTTGCTTTTGATTCTAATATAGCCCCCACTTGCATTTGATTCTAATATAGCCCCCACTTGCTTTTGATTCTAATATAGCCCCCACTTCCTTTTGATTCCAATATAGCCCCCACTTGCTTTTGATTCTAATATAGCCCCCACTTGCTTTTGATTCTAATATAGCCCCCACTTGCATTTGATTCTAATATAGCCCCCACTTGCATTTGATTCTAATATAGCCCCCACTTGCTTTTGATTCTAATATAGCCCCCACTTGCATTTGATTCTAATATAGCCCCCACTTGCTTTTGATTCTAATATAGCCCCCACTTGCATTTGATTCTAATATAGCCCCCACTTGCTTTTGATTCTAATATAGCCCCCACTTGCTTTTGATTCTAATATAGCCCCCACTTGCATTTGATTCTAATATAGCCCCCACTTGCTTTTGATTCTAATATAGCCCCCACTTGCTTTTGATTCCAATATAGCCCCCACTTGCTTTTGATTCTAATATAGCTCCCACTTGCATTTGATTCCAATATAGCCCCCACTTGCATTTGATTCTAATATAGCCCCCACTTGCATTTGATTCCAATATAGCCCCCACTTGCTTTTGATTCTAATATAGCCCCCACTTGCATTTGATTCTAATATAGCCCCCACTTGCATTTGATTCCAATATAGCCCCCACTTGCTTTTGATTCTAATATAGCCCCCACTTGCATTTGATTCTAATATAGCCCCCACTTGCATTTGATTCTAATATAGCCCCCACTTCACTTTATAAAGCAGGGATATAAGGATTATATATATATAACTCACCAAATGACAGTTAGGTAGATTGCTGTGGGAACAAGCAATCAACAATTGTGCTGCCTCCATTTTGTTGTCCTCGAATGTGTCAGTCAGGCAGTGTAGCAGTGCGTGGATGTCGTTTGGCCCTACCTCCTGCACCAGACTGTACTCCACACCTGTAACATCATGAGGTCACATGACATGAAATTGCTACTACGGTGCTGAAATTAACAATGAAGAATTTATAAAATTAACATAAATTCAAACCGTCTAAGCATGGGGCTTTTTCTCCCTATATATCTAACTCCAGTAAACGGTTTCACTCCAAATAGCAATTAGTGGATGCTCCCTCCCTGCCAAATTCTCTAAAGAAATTCAAAATGGACGTGAAAAATTCCCTATTCCATGACACAGAATTGAATTGCTTCTTGATGTATTTCTATGAGAAGCGTCCATTATTAAACCAAATGGATAAATTTCTTACTCATTTTTTACCGCTGAGCATTTGTGTGCACCATACATGCTATTCTTATACCATTATAAGGACAAATTTCGTATTAAGCAAGAATCCTTAGGACCAAAATTTATTGCAACATTTAAATTTATTTTCACAACATGCAAATAAAATGGTCAAAGGCGTCACAGTAATTTTTTATCTACAATGAAATAATCACATGTGTGTGGTGTGATATCTCAATTATGCAGTTCTATACATGTCTCATGTCGCATTATTGTGACAGTGGGCCAACCAGTTACAGACTAACCTTATATGCTGAGAGCAAAGCAAGAAATATATACCAGTAACATTTTTTATGCAACAGGATATTGAATCTATGAACTCCCAACTACTGGGATGACTCTCTAACCACTCAGCAACATAGACAAGTATGTAAAATGATAACCAGTTCACTAAAATGACAGATGTTGTTATTATGGTGATAGCCTGACCTTGACCCTGTGACCTCCCAAATATCTCCAGCAGCAGGGACAGGGCGCGGAGACACGTGGTACGCTGGCGAACACCGCCCCCGGGTACAGACTGATCAACAGACACCCTGTCATCCATACAAGCAGTTCCTGAATATAAAAAAATAGTTTAGTTTCATTTTTCCACAACTGTTTGTTTGTTTATTGGATTTTACGTCCCATCGACAGTTTTTCAGTCATTTGGAGACGAAGTCTACTTGAGACAGATATAGTGCTGCCACACTGCAGTATCACGCCATAGACATGTGGCATGATACCACACCCAGTCATAGTATCCTGACACCAGGCCAACCAGACCTGGAACTACCCTTATATGCTGAGTGCTAAGCAAGAGGCTATACCAGTACCATCTTTTACGACTTTGGTATGTCGTGGCTGGGGATCGCATCCACGACCTCTTGATTCCAGGGCGGACGTTCTAACCACTCAGCCACCTTGACTGGTTTTTTCACAATTAAACCCACCTCCAGTGGACAGTAAATGAGTTACCACTTAGGGAAGGAGACTGCTTAATAGAGGTTAAATTTCTGTTTCGATATCCTGAAGAAAGTTAATTCCTCCCTTGTCTCATACAGATGTGTTTTAGGGCTCCTTGGCAAACACCGGAGCTGTATAATCAGGGTCTCCTCTGTTTGCTCAAACAATATTAAGCTAAGATTCTACATAATCTGCTTAGCAAAGATAAATTTGTACATGAATATTCATAGGATTTAAACAGGTTGTCTGCTAAGTTCAGGTTGCACTTAACTCAGGTTAAAATGTAAACCCTAAACATCTGAAGAGCACCAAAATTCTGTCTGTTATAAGATATTCCTACACCAAAAAAGTGTTAATGCAACTGAAATATATTTTTTTTTTTACATTGTATCTAATAGAAGTACAGGGTATTCATAAGTACATAAAACATTTTTGTACAATTGATCTTTTAGGATATTTTGCAAATTACTTTAACCATTGCAATATGACGAAACATACAGCTGGTTCCAGTTACATTACCTTGTATTTTATAAGCTGGTCCCCTGCACTGCTGCTCTTGGCAGCCTGCCTTTTTAGAGCACATCCACTTTCCTTCATTCTGGACAAAAACTGTGAATTTAAAATACATTTCATTAAGGAAGCTTGAAACAGAAGAAAAAATATATCTCACATTTTCAATCTAGATTTACAAAATATCTAGAATCAACTTTAACTTTCTTTTCCAAACAATTTTTTTGAATTTAGGTTATAATTCAAGTATTTTTTTTATCAATTATCTGAACATGTATCATGTTTACTGTCATAAAAATCATCAAATTTGTATTTCGATCTAAAGCTAAGCTAATCCATGATGAAATATCTTGAGGAGTTTTTGACATACATTTTTGAAATCAATTGGGGGGGGGGGGGGTTGAGAAGGGAGAGGAGAGGCAGTAATTTCTATAACATTCCTCACTTATAATGCTGAATGCTACCATGGACCTGCAAACCATGAGGTTACAGCGTACATTCAAGTATCACAACAGACAATTTTAATTTTTTTTATTTTTTTTTTCTCTCCGAACAGTATTTCATACGTAATTTACAAATAACAAGTAACATCCAGTAGCTCTATTTCCACATTTAAATTACACACCTTTTTCAGGTGCGACAGGAAGTGCTGTCGGAAAGCGGGATTCTGGTTATTCAGATTCTGCGGTATAAATTCCTTGATGAGCGTCATTTCCAGTCCGCTGATGAGCTCCGTTGTCTTCTGACTCTCACACAACAAAGCAAACGCATCCAGTCGCACCTGCGTTAAAAACACTACAAATATCTTACACAGTAACATGGCTGTAGTCTCAGAAGCAAATTCATGAATATCATGCACAATCTGAAGTAAGATGGTCATAAAGTTTTGATCATTGCACCAACTAGAGAGTAAACAAAGTGAAATTCAACAATTTTCAATAATTCAAGGGCAATAACTCTGGACCTACATGGTCATTTATTTTCAGCATTTTTTCTTCTTCTTCTTCAATTACTTTCCATAAACCTAAATATTCAATATTATCTCATTTTTCATGGCCTTGTAAATTTTCAAGGATTTTATACCTACCCTTAAGTCCTTGGATTATCCTAATTTTACTACATGTGTACTGATACTTAATCTAAACCAGCTAAAATTTAGCATGATTTACATTTCTTGCAAGTACAAGAAATGTTTCTTAAGATGTATTATTATAAAACAAAACAACAACAATCTTTCTATTTAAAATCTAGACATTTCCCTCTATGTGGAAAATTGTTTGTTTGCTTGCTTGACTATAGGTGAGTCATTTCGTAACTTTATCCTGGAAATAGAAATACATCATTACCAAATTTAATAATTTTGATATGTCGCAGCTGAGGGACAAACCCATGGCAGACACTATACCCATTGATCACCGAGACTGGATTGTGCGACAAATAATTAGACATAAACTATCTGTTTAGTTAAATCATACATATACATCTATTACGATTTTAACTCAAAAGAGATGGTTTTAATTCTGGAAAAGGATGAGAATATCAAAATGGTCCTTTACCTGTTCATCTCTGCATATCAAAGCCTGCCTCAACAACTTCACATCAACTATTCCTTGCCACATCTCTGTCTCTCCAATGCTTAATTCTGATTGGTCAGAATCTTTTGGACCCTTGCCTGATTGGTCAGAATATCTTGTGCCCTCTTCTGATTGGTCAGAATTTTGTTTCTGTGAAGAATTTGGTTGTTCACTTCTGTTTTTACTCCTCTTCTTTTCCCTTGTAGACTTACTAATATCTACATGTAGCTGACCCAGAGTTCTGGCTCGCCTTAAACATATGATGAGAGCACCCAGATGGCTTCCTGTATAAATTTTAACAAAACAAATGAGAATGAGTAAAAACAATGTCGTCAAACTATCACTAAAGGTGATTAATACCTCTACATCCCAACTTGTCTTCATTTAATGCGAATGTTGGAAAGGGAAGGGACAAGATGAGGGTGATTCTCACAAAGTGTATAATTAACAATGTTTATTAAAGTAAAACCTCATACATGTTTAAAAATTTTAAAAAAAAATGCAGTACTTAAAAAGACTCACTATTGAGGATTGTCAATACTTAAAAAAACCTTATCATTGTGTTAAAAAAATAACTAAACCCTTTGCCTCATAAATATTCAGGTAAAAATTTATGACTTTATAAATATAAATTTACAGGAAATTTAAGTGGCATAATTATGAAACAATGATTTTTCGTTGCTGTGCAGATTGTATAGATTCTGTGATACAATATTTTGAGAGCAAACAGAGGAAACCCTTATCAGACAGTTACTGGAAGGAGCTACTTGCCACAAAATGAGTCTACCATAGAAAACCATAGATAGTGCGCACCCATAGATTGTGCGCACCCCTGCTTTGGGGATAAAATCCTGATTTTCCATATATTGTGCGCAGGTCAAATTCATAAAATCTGCCGCCCGTCATTTTGGAATCACCACAAGTCAGCTCGACTTACCAATACAACTCTATGTCACAAGTCATGTCTTCACTTGATTTACTGCGGGTAACCATATAACACCATTCATAAGTGTTTGTTCAAACTAATCCTTCTACATGGTTCTTTTGTGTGACCAGTGGTTTATACCTTGGAAGGTCATTAAAAATTCTGACCCCCATAAGGTTTGAACCAACAACACTCAGATCTGCAGTCTCACATGCTACCAATGCAGCAAGGTATTTTGTCTACATGAGACAGATAAAGTGCTGCCTCACTGTGGTATCACCCCATAAACAAGTGATATGATACCACACCTACTCACATAAATCTAACACTCCGTAAACTGTAAATCCTGTCATGCAAATACCCCTATGTGAAGAGTACTAAGTGCGGGAGATATACTAATGCAACAACTTCAATATGTTGTGACCTTGGTTCAAACCCATGACCTTCTGGTTAACCCTTTACTTCATATAATCTCATTTTGACACCTTGGAAGGAGCTGTCTGATCAGGGTCTTCCCTGTTTACTCATATAATACTGTTGCTCAGAGTCTACACAGTCTGCATTGCAAAGAAAAAAGCATACTGATTTCAAAGACCATTTAAAGTTCAGAAATTTAATATTCATTAAGTCATAAATTAATATTCATGAGGTAAAAGTTAAGGGGCACTCAGCCTTAGAAACTAATCAGATACATTTATATGCATTTAAATCAGATTCATTTCAATTCCTACAGAATACATCTGTACCAACCTGACTGTATCTTTGATGTATTTCCTTTTATCCTGAACTCTCCTTCGCTCTTGTTGCCTAGCAACAACTGGTTTCCAGCTGATAGTTTCCTTGTAAGGGTTTCTATCATGAAAAGCAGGGTACCATGACCAGTTTTCAGTAATTTTGGCAAAATGTACTGGAAGCAAAAACATACAGAAAGTTTAGAATCTAATGTGACAGCAAGATAATTAACAAAGTTGTCTTTAAGATAGCATGCTTGAATATTCTCTCACTTATAAGTTTAAACTTGTGTTAACCAAAATTTCTTTGTCCAAAAGGGGCCATAAATTTGGTCAAGAGTTATTGAACATGTCTGTTTAATACCC
>CM037777.1:39875588-39925588 GCA_021229015.1 Solen grandis | reverse complement strand
GTTTAAGACTCCCAGAGACCTATATACTGACCCAATATCATCTTTATATCTCAAATAGGACCGATTTTATAAGAATTTGAAAATTTACGACCTTGGTTCGAATCTTGGAATCGCTATAGAACCTTGGACTTTTCGAATTTTGAAAAACGGACACCGGATGCACAACTAGAAATTAATATACACATTCTGTGAAAATTTGATGAAAATCGGTTCATTAATAATGGCTCTGGACCGCGTACAAACTTTTGTAGCTTATTTCACGTGTGACGTCATATGACGTCATAGAGATATGAAAATCATAGAAATCAAAATAACATCTCTTGGAGAATAGGACATCAAAATTTCATTGTCCTTAGACCATATTAACATATATAATTATGTGTTTAAAAATTAGAAATTTGATGACGTCATATGACGTCGACGTCGATTTTCACAAAATATTTAAATCTATCGGAGAACTATATACTGACAAAATATCAACATTCTGTCTCATTTAGGGACGATTTTATGAGCATTTATCAATTTGACGTCCTTGGTTTGAATCTTGCATTCGCCATAGAACCTTGTGCTTTTCGAATTTTGCTGAAGTATTTCATGTTCATGCTGATTAATTGACATTATATTCCGCGAAAAATAAGCGTTTAGTTACGAAGAAAAAAAAATAAGTAGCAGTAGAAGTAGTATGCTTATGACGTCATATGACGTCTCGACTCAATATATATTAAGAAATTATGCAGAACTGCAAACTGTGTAAGTTTCAACTTCCTATCTCATCCCGAAGTTCTTTAATCCAAAAATGAAATTTTTGGTCCTATATTCGAATCTTACTTCAGCCACAATACTTCGGTTTCTCGGAATTAAGGTTAGCTGACAAAATATTCACACCTTAGTTTCAAGATGTACCATCTGTAACAATTTGGAGAAAACTGATTATAAATGGCGGCTGTAGAGCGCGAACACCATTTTCCACTAGTTTTAGCTCTGACGTCACGTGACGTCATAGGGTGCTGAAAATCATTGAAATCAAAATTTCCTCACGTGACTAATAACCCATAAAAATTTCATCCTCCTAGGACTATTGCAACATATAAAAATAAACGTTTAGTTAGGAAGAAGAAAAGAATAATAATAAAAAACATAACAAACCCAATGCTTTAGGCAGAAAGTCCTAATAATAAACATAACAAACCCAATAGGACTTTCTGCTTTAGGCAGAAAGTCCTAATAACTAGATGTCATTCGTCTAAACGAATGATAGGACTTTCTGCAACCTGTGTTAATGCAAAAAGCAGGAGATAGAAGTTTCATGTAATAACTCACCTCTGCAGTAGTTCATGTTCATGCTGATTAATTGACATTATATTCCGCGAAAAATAAGCGTTTAGTTACGAAGAAAAAAAAATAAGTAGCAGTAGTAGTAGTATGCTTATGACGTCATATGACGTCACGACTCAAAATATATTAAGAAATTCTGCAGAACTGCAAACTGTGTAAGTTTCAACTTTCTATCTCATCCCGAAGTTCTTTAGCCCTAAAATGAAATTTTTGGTCCTTTGTTCGAATCTTACTTCAGCCACAACACTTCGGTTTTTCGGAATTAAGATTAGCTGACAAAATATTCACACCTTAGTTTCAAGATGTACCATCTGTAACAATTTCAAGAAAATCTGATCATAAATGGCGGCTCTAGAGCGCGAACACCATTTTCAATATTTTTAGCTCGGGACGTCACGTGACGTCATAGGTGCTGAAAAGGGCTGTTGCTCAAAAGCGCATACTTTACTGCAAAAACTCTGAAATTTTCTTTATTCTGAACAATTGGCATCATGTCGAAATCATTGCCCAAATTAAAAAATAAGTGGTATGCTTATGACGTCTCTGACGCCCAGATTCAAAATATTGTAGAAATGCTGCAGAACTGCAAACTGTATAATTTTTCCACTTCTATCTCATCCTGAAGTCTTCAATCCTAAAAGAAATTTCTGGACCTATGTTCAAAACTTACTTCAGCCCAGAACTTCGGTTTTTTTTTGGGAAATTTTTCGGTAAGTTGGCAGGTTTATGTACACCTTAGTTTCAAGGTGTACCATCTGTAAAAATTAGAAGAAAATCCGACCATAAATGGCGGCAGTAGAGCGCAAACATCATTGTCAATTTTTTTAGCTATGACGTCACATGACGTCATAGGGTCTGAAGATGCTTTTGTTGAAAAGCGCATACTTTACTGTCATAACTCTGAAATATTCATTTTTCTGAACAACTGGCATCATGTCGAAATCTTTTGCCCTAAAAAAATTAAGAAGTATGCTTATGACGTCACTAAACGTCATATGACGTCACGACTCAAAATATATGTAGAAAATTTGCAAACTGCAAACTGTGTAAGTTTCAACTTTCTACTCATCCTGAAGCTCTTAAATCTAAAATAAAATTTTCGGTCCTATGTTCGAATATTATTTCGCCACAGAACTTCGGTCTTCGGAATTTCGGTTAGCTGACAGGATATGCACACTTATTTCAAGATGGTACCATCTGTGAAAATTTGAAGAAATCCGATCATAAATGACGGCTGTGAGCGCGAAACACCATTTTTCACTATTTTAGCTGTGACGTCATGTGACGTCTAGGCTGCTGAAAATTTCATTGAATCAAAATTTCCTCACGTGACTAATAACCCATAAACATTTCATCGTCCTGGGACATTGAACATATGAAAATAACGTTTAGTTAGGAAGAAGAAAAGAATAATAATAATAAAAAAATGACGTCACGTGACGTCATATGACGTTTATTTTTCACATAATTGTTAGACACTCAGAGACTACTTACTGACAAAATTTCAATTTCTATTTTCAAATAGGACAGTTTTTATAAGCATTTAAAAATTGACGCCCTTGGTTCGAATCTTGGATCCGCCATATAACTTGGACTTTTCGAATTTTGAAAAACGGACACCGGTATACACAATAAAAACGTAATATACACATTCTGTGAATATTTCTAAAAATCGGCCATTAATAATGGCTATGGACCGTGTACAAACTTTCGTTTAATTTCAAATGTGACGTCATATGACGTCATGGCTTCTGAAATCATTGAAATCGAAATTTCATCGTCTGAATCATTTGTCATTAAATTTTTATTGCCATTCGAAAATTTTCAACATATAGAAAACTCTTGTTAATATTTAGAAATACTTTATCATATAATGACGTCACGTGACGTCATAATAAACGTTTATTTTCACAAAATGTTTAAGACTCCAGAGACCTATGTACTGACCAAATATCACTTTTCTATCTCAAATAGGCCCGATTTTATAAGCGTTTAAAAAATTTACGCCCTTGGTTCGAATCTTGAATTCGCTATAGAACCATGAACTTTTCGAATTTTAGCAAAGCCGCGCGACGATTTAATGGATTTAAATGCTTCCCGCGCGACCGATTTAATGGATTTAAAATGCTTACTAAAAAATACTAACCTTATTTAAATTTTAACATTACTAACTTAGAGTTTGCCCTGCCCTATTACTACTTTATGCTGTATATTAGAAGATGGCGCCATATAAGTGTTACGTCAGCGTGTTGTTAAAGTATTCACACAAGTGCACGTGCTTTACAAATATGGATGTAACAATAAATTTCGCGCATTTTTTGACCGTCGGCTCATTCTTTTTCAGATTTCAATCAATTTTATGTGATGGCTGTTTTTTTATTTATTTTTTCTTGTTAAATTTAGTTGAGAAATATCAAGGCTGAACCCCCCCAAATACCAAATCAAACAATAAACAGCTTAATTTGTTTAAAAACGTTAACTTTTTTTTCCCAAAAATTCGAAACATATACGGGGAACTCCTTGGGTTGCGCTCACTTTAATAAGGGTATTTCTGGGACGATCCCGGGTGCCGTAATGGACGGGGTTGGGGTATCCCCCCCAATGTCTACACGTGATACTGTGCAGTGGACAACACTACTTTTGTCTCAATTTAACATTGTCCCAAAAAGACTTAATACTGTCGGGGGGACTTAAACCTAATAAACTAAAATGTTTTTTATTTTTAATTTAGCATTTTTTTTCTTTTCCTTAATCCCTTGCAAAAAATTTTCCAAAACTCTCATTCTTTGAAATGTTTATTTTAAAAACTTTTATTTAACAACTTAATAAATTTTAAAAAAACCAACATGGCCATGTCACCCCTTGTAATCGGGTAGAAACACTGCTATAGTGTATCATTTGTTTTTGGTTTAACCCCACCGACAAATTTCACCATCCATGTCTACTTCTCGGGTATGGACAAACAACTGCAGATCACCCCGTAAATGTGGCAGAAACCACACCCTCACTCACCTGATACCACAAACCACCCGCAAAACCCCTTTAAATTGCGGCGCCAACAAGAGTATAACAGTCCATTTTTTCGACTTGGTTTTTCCAAAAGCTTAATTAGTGGGATTTTTCTCGAAAATTTTTACACTTGGTTTATATTTGTATTTTTGATGTAACTTCCTTTTACTTTTAAACAATTTTTAAAAATCTAGGCACCCAAAATTCGTTTAAAATTCCTACATCTCACGCGCTTAAGGGGTGGCCTTTTTTTTTAAAGGCTTTTAGATTTAGCCGTAGAAATTTTACAACACGGCAGAATCGCTGAAATTCTACATGTTTTAAAATTTTTTTTTATGTAACTCCCATACTTTGTTCAATTTCAAAAATTAAGGGCCAAATAATCGTCGAAAAATTTTCCCCATTTTTACACCTTTATTTTAGGAATATTTCTAATACTTTTTTAATACAAGCTCTTAAACCACCTAAAAATAAAAAAACAAAAGCTACATACACGAATTTTTTTTTTTTCTCATTAAAGTTTGGCATCAAAGGAACGGCCAAACTTGCTCAAAAAAAATTCAATCAATTTTAAAAAAAAAGGGTTTTTTTGAGGGATAAAATGTTTTAAAACACTGGGGTTCCAAATTTTCTTTTTTACGCCATAACTCAACCAATTCAACCCTCATCAAAAACAAGACTTGAAAGGTCTTTCTAAGCACTACAAATTTTACCTAGTTTCGATAGAAAATTTTTCCTTTTTGAATTTTAAAACCGAAGAAAAAACCGATAATTTATATATGACCTTGCCCCTTTGGGGTTTTCCGGGAAAAGAAAGTACAGGCTCCAAGAATCTAATACTGCATTTTCAACAAAATTTCAAGCAAAACATACAAAAAAAAAAGCCACGGTTAAAAACCCTTTAAATTTTAATACGAAAATTTTATTTTCATTATGACGTCATTTGGGGCTCATTTGGGTTCAGAAAAAAGAAGACCCTAAATTAATATTCTCCAAATATCATCTTTCTAGCTCAACGGAAACGTTTTATACCCTTTAAATTTTGGGCGTCTTTAGTTCGAATTTGGGGATTCCCCATAAAACTTTTGCCTTTCGAATTTGGTAAAACGGACCCCGGGAAAGGGCCCACAACAGAGCCTAACATACACATTCTGTAAATTTTGGTGAAAATCGGCCCAGAAAAAATGGCTGTAGACAGCGTACAAATATTTTAAGACGACGTCAAGTTTGACTAAAAACACCTCATAAAACAAATGAAAATGATTAAATGAAAAAGTTGTACCTGAAGCATATGCTATTAAATTTTTTTAAGGTGCTCGACGTTTTCAACATATAAAAATTAACATGTAAAATTAGAAATTACTTTTCACCTCATAACTCATATGACTCATACACATTCATCTTCTGAAATATAAAGGAAACCTAAAGACATAATTCTGCCCAAAATATCATCTTTAAAAGCTCATCTGGAAGCGATTTTATAAGCTTTGAAATTTGACGTCAATGGTTCGAATCTTTGACTCGCCATAGAACCATTGCCTTTTTAAATTTTGAAAAACGGACACCGGAAGGCACAACTAGAGCCTAAACATACACATTCGTGAAATTTTGATAAAAATCGGGCCCAAAAATAATGGCTGTAGACCGCGTACAAACTTTTTCACCTGACGTCAAATCTGACGTTATATGACGTCATATGAATATGAAATTCATTGTATTCGAAGCTCAGGTTTGAAATAATGCCAAAAAAATTTTCATTTTTTCTGGGCCATTGGCAACACATCGAAATTAAACCCACAAATACAAAAGGAAGAAAAAAAGAATAAGAAGAAAAAAGAATAATAAAAAACATAACAAACCCATAGGACTTTCTGCCGAAAGGGCAAAAGTCCTAATAATAAAAAAAACAGTACAAACCCAATAGGACTTTCTGCCAGTAGGCAAAAGTCCTAAATAAACATAACAAACCCAAAGGACTTTCTGCCGAAAGGGCAAAAGTCCTAATAATAAACATAACAAACCCAATAGGACTTTTCTGCTTTAGGCGAAAGTCCTAATAATAATAATAACTAGATTTCGTTGTCCCGAACAAACGATAGGGCTTTCTGCTTTGTAAATCAGTTTAAACAATCAGCTGAATATTCATTTTGCATTGCTATGTCATCGTCCGATTTTGATGGTTCATTGTCTAGCATATTTGAAATTTTACTTCACTCAAATGTAGTAGAGTCATCAGAGGGTAGGGCTCGAAAATTAGTTTGACCACATTCCCTTGAAAGTTTAACTTCGGACAATAAAAGGAAAAAACAAAATCCCGATATATACATTCTTTGAAAGATTGAAGAGATCCGCCTGTAATGAATTAAGTGTTTTTAATTTAGTAAATTATCCCCCTTTTAAACTTAAACATTTTGATTAAAAGTAAATCGTCAATTATAAGCTTCGAAATAGTCTATGCGCTGTCTTAGGGACAACTGCTGTTGTTCTTTGCAAATATCATTTATTTCAAATTCCTTGATTACTTACCCGCATCTTTTGGGGTTTTAATGTTTTAGTTGCATGACACGTTATCAAAAAATTCCAAATGTATATCAGGTCATATGAAGCACTATAACCTTTCGTAGCTCACCAAGCACAGCAGCTCAAGGGGAGCTTTTGTGGTCACCTTGCGTCCATCGTTTGCGTCTTTTATCAATTTACTTTAAGACATGTTCTCTGAAACCACAGGGTAGAAACTGATGAAACTTAGCTGAATATCCTTGGTAGCCTTTACCAAAGATGCCCAAAATGAATTTGATCCATTTTAGAACTCTTGTTGCCATGGCAACCAACATAATTTTATCTTATTAACTTAAAAGTGTTTTCTCCCTAAAACTAAGAAAGTAAGAAATTTAATGTCATTTTGGCGCAAATGGTCACATTATAGTGCTCTACCATAAGCTAAAAAAAAATTTATCCCTTAAAAATGAGACCCCTAGGAGATCGGCTAATTTCCTCATATACTCTATATAGAAATTTCTAAATTCCTCCTCAAGGAATTTTATATCATTTGACAAAACGGTCACCTCTTATGCTCTACAAAATATAAGAAATACAATTAATAACTTGAAAAAAAGGCTCGACCCATTTCCTTTTATACTCTATACAGAAACATTTCAAAATACTTTTTCTATCAACCCAAAAGTCAGAACTTCTTGTCATTTGGTACAAATGGTCAACCCCAAAGTGCTTTACCATTTTTGCTTAAATAAAGTTGACCCTTGGAAAATGAGACTTCTCTACATAGAAAATTTCAAATTCTTTTATCAAACAAATAGTCAGAATTTAATTTCATTGGCACAAATTTGTTCTACTAACATTGCTAAAATAAAGTCTGCGTCTGCAGAATGATGATTGACTAGTATTCTTTAGAATTATGTACCTATATGGAATTTTAATCAAAGCTGCTTAAGCTTACAAGGAAAATCAAATGACCTGAATTGTTTTAATTGGGTTAATGATACTCTAAGGCCACCATGGCCCTCTTCTTTCATGGTTAATATAACAAAGACAAGGTGAGAATCGGGGTATTTTTACCTTTATAATAACTCTAGCTATCGTCAGACATTACTTTGACCTACGTTTGGGCACGTTTGCAAAACAAAAATCTCATATTACTGAATGATTATACTTGTTAAAGGTCTATGATATTTCAGAAATCCAGCTTTTATTTTATAAACATTACCATGACATGGCGTAAATTTATGCAGACGCTTGCAAAACAAAACTCTCATATAACATAAATATTTTTACGCGTCAGGTACTTTTTTTATGTGTGTCAATGCTTCTCTGCCCAAAGAGTTGAACTACTCTGGGATTGTAATATCAATATTAAACCCACACATATTGCATGCTCATGTAAACTTCTTGTTCATTTCAAGTTATATATCTTAGGGTAACATTTTTCTGGCTCGTGATAACAACACAATCTTGAAATTTAGTTCATCTGTAAAAAGTAAAAAAAATAAATAAAAAAAAATAAACGCATTGTTTTGTTCTATGTGGGGGTTAATGGTTATATTGTTGTTGCTCTATATTAAACAACGAAGCTTACCTAAATATTTTAAAATTCTGGGAACAATAAATTCATTTTTGTACCATCAATGCACTAAAGAATACAATGATTTCCAATATTACTATTTAGTCATTTAACGGAACGATGATGACATATCAGTGTCTTACATCATATATCATCTATCTTACTGACATCCTTGGGTGTAAATACAATGTACATACATTCTGCCATTTTGAAATATATGTCCTTGCATACGTGTGTATTTATTTCATGATTTGTTTTTGTAACACCAATACCAGGATCTTTATCCGTATGTTGTTTCCACCCCAAGCCCCAGGAGATTATTTACAATCAAGTTTGCACTATATGAATCATTGACACTGTAACGTACCCTCGCTGTGTATTATCAAATTACATTTTATCTTGACTGCTCGTTTCAAAGGAATGTGAAAAGAATGCACGAGTCTCGGTCATATGAGCCACAAAAGATTTCACTTGTGAAATAGTACAAAAAAGAGTCAACATCGCCGAGGAACATATGTCAAGGTCAAATATGCAAACTGAAAAGTTACAACACAATCCAAAATGAGGCCTTATATGATTCTCCCAAAATAAATTCCTCCAAAAGCAATTATTTTTATTAATAAATGTCATGGTATAAACAGTTTTGAATTCTTACGTGTACAGCATGGATATGGAACGAATGAGTTACATACATGTCAACTGATAGATTGGTTATATGTGTATAAGATTTAGTGCAGTCATACTATAAGAATACACCCCACTAATAAAACTAGAACTATCACTGAAGGTGATTCATACCCCCACCCCCATCTTTGACACAGGATGTATTCACATGACACATAAAACGAATGTTCACACATAGGATTTGGGCTTATAAGCATAACCAAAACAAATTATTATCACTTAAGGTGATCAATACCCACACCGGAAGTCTGTCATGTGTAGGAATACAGTTTCAAAAGTTTGCGTGAGTGAAAGACTACATGTATGTCAGGTTTAAAGTTAGTGTGAGCAATGGTTCAAAAGTTTTGGACAATGCTAAAAAGTTTTGACAGACAGACAGATAGACAGAGAGACACACATACAGACACAAAGAAGAAGAAAACAATTTGCCCCCAAGATCTGTAGCTGAGGAAAATAAAAATGCAGTCTAATTATGTTCACATCCATATTTATTGTTTGCAAAAACCTGTCTTTAAGAATTTACATTGTGGTTTTCTTATGCACTGCACTTCCTCTCATCAAGATCAATCTACATATGAAGTTTCATCAACCTAGCTACTTTAGTATTGGAGTTATGCTCCGGACAAAATCAAAAGATTAAAAATGACAAAGGGCAATAACTCCTTTCAAAATACATGCAGAGTTATGGTTCTTGTGCACTGCACTTCCTCTCACCAAATCAATCTACATATGAAGTTTCATCAACCTAGCTACTTTTGTATTGGAGTTATGGTCCGGACAAAATCAAAAGATTAAAAATGACAAAGGGCAATAACTCCTTTCAAAATACATGCAGAGTTATGGTTCTTAGGCACTGCACTTCCTCTCATGAAGGTCTATTTACATATGAGGTCTATCTACATATGAAGTTTGATCAACATAAGTACAGTAGTTTTGGAGAAATGCTCCGGACAAAATCAAAAGACAACAATTAACAAAGGGAATAACTCCTTTAAAAAACATGTAGAGTTATGGTTCTTATGCACTGCACTTCCTCTCATCAAGATCAATCTACATATGAAGTTTCATCAACCTAGCTACTTTAGTATTGGAGTTTATGGTCCGGACAAAATCAAAAGATTAAAAATGACAAAGGGCAATAACTCCTTTCAAAATACATGCAGAGTTATGGTTCTTATGCACTGCACTTCCTCTCATCAAGGTCTATCTACCTATGAAGTTTCATCAACATAGGTACAGTAGTTTTGGAGAAATGCTCCGGACAAATATTTGTAGACCAACCGCCGGACCGACGACCGACCGACCGACCGACAGGGTGACTCCTATATACCCCCCCCCCCCCAAATTTCATTTGTGGGGTATAAAAAATGTTACATAAAAGGTATGTATTGCGGACATCTTACCAAATCATTATTTTGCATTACATCCCCAAACACAAACTATTCCAACACATGAAGAAAAAAATGCAGCAATCAAAAGCACTAAAGTGTCTGTGCATACTGTTTAAATTTCATGCTGCTGCCTTATCGGTAACCTGTTTTAATTTGAACCTCAAAAGGAAGAAAAAAGTATAATAATAATAAGAAAAAACATAACAAACACAAAAGGTCTTTCTGCTTGAGGCAGAAAGCCCTAATAAAGTTTTGAAGAAAGCCGTAATAACAAAGGCAATATGCTTATTGGTCCAGGTGTACACCATTGCATCCTAAAATGCACCTCATTCTCTCAAATTTATACGCATCGCAATCACCTTTCAAAACGGACACTCTTTCCTGCGTAGGAACGTCCGTATCTAGGGTAACCAACCAAATAACCGCCTTCTTTTCTTACTTCAAATTACTAATTTCGTATACAAGCCCTCATCCGAAAAACATGAATATCAGCCATGTTTCTTGACGGAATCACTTATCCTGGAAAAATCATAATAATTGACTCAAAGTTCATGAAGCTACAGCGTTTCAATTTCGTTAAAAGTACACTTTTTTTGCCTTTCTGCCATAACTCAACCAATTCAACCCCGATCTTCAAAAACTAAATATCACATGAAAGGTCTTTCAAATCACTACAGATTTTACCACAGTGTCCAGGTAGATTTTTTTTTTCGTTTTTGAGATACACCTTGCCGAATAAAAACACCAATAACTGACATATGACCTTGACCTTAACGATTTTCCGTAAATGAAAGTGACTAAGGTAAATGAGATGCTACGTTGCACATTCCAGTTAAAATTTTATGCAAATCGGTCAAAAGTTAAGGCATGATGGCTAAAAACCCTACATTTTGGATTAAAATTTGTTAACGCGTCATGACGTCAGTTTTACGTCATACGACTCGGTCTTTTCAGAGCTGTAAGAAATTGTTAAGACACATATTCTGTCCTAATTTAAGTTTCTAGCTTATCTGAAAGCTTCGTAATACTGAAATAAATTTTCAGGTCCAAAGTTCGAAACGTGGTTCAGCCACAGATCCTTGGTCTTTTTGAATGTTGCAAAATGTATATAATCCTGCACAACAAAGTCCCAATTCATACATTCTGTGAAAAAATCAAGTCAACTGGTCAAGAAATGACGGCTGTAGAGCGCGTACAAGCTTTGGTAGCTTTTTACAACCCTGATGTCACGTGACATCACATGAAGAAAAAAATTTCTGCACTCAAAAGCGCCAAAGTCACTGTGCATACTGTTAAATTTTCATGCTGCTGCCTTGTCGGTAACCTGTTTAAATTTGAACCTCAAAGGGAAGAAAAAAGTAGAATAATAATAAGAAGAAAAAACATAACAAACCCAATAGGTCTTTCTGCTTGAGGCAGAAAGCCCTAATAATAATAATAATAATAACTAGATTTCATTCGTTGATACAAATGATAGGACTTTCTGCTAACATTGAAAAATATAAAGATTAATACCGTTAGAAAGAATATATATTAAATTCCCTGCCTTTTACTCTTTTTTTTCGTACGGACTTCTCATGCATGAACTTTGTGAAGTCATATGACAAAAATAAATAAATCTTTATTTTGATATCGCTTTCTTATAGCCTGACCAATTTTAGTATTCTAGGTACCAAAATAAATAGCCTGAAAATCCCGACAATTTCATTGAAGCATATTTGGGTCTAGTTTTATAGGTATCAAAATATAAGCAATTAAACTCAAACCTCTTAATTCTGCATATCAAAATTCTTTTTTTTTTTATTTTCGTGTACAGTCGCGGGAATAAAATAGTAAATGCTACCATGCAATAGAATCGTCGATGCGTGTAGCCTCATGAGTTAAATTCCAATAACGCTTGTACATACGATCGAGACGACTGTATTACACAAAGTTACTTCATTTTGCGCTTTTAGCTAACGGACAAATTAGTTTGCAGCGTCTTGAACGGATGACATGTGTTGATCATTTTGTTTCAAACGTCTACACTTATACACGCTCATGGTATCTCAAGCTGGCAATTCAATTACATTGTACTATAACATATATTTTCACATAGGTTATCATTTATCATAAATTTGGAATATAGCTTGTACAACATTTATCGATTGATGCAACAATAAAGTCAGGAAATTGCAATGTTTAAACAACGGTCTAAATGACATGTATCTAAACGTTCAAAGGATTATGGTAACGCAATGCTGCAACTGATATGTATAAGTAACGTAAATAAAATGATTTAACAAAACATTAAATCATTGTCAACACTTGTTTAGTTAGTTTGTTTGTTTGTTTGTTGGGTTTAACGTCCCACCGACAGTATTTCAGTCATTTGAAGACGATGTCTACTTAATGCAGTTATAGTGCTGCAACACTGCAGTATCACGCCGTAGACATCTGTCATGATACCACACCCAGTCACATTATCCTGATACCGAGCCAGCCAGTCTTGCAACTACCCTGAGCGTCAAGCAAGGGAGCTAAAAATGTATAACAGTACCATTTTTTACGACTTTGGTATCGAATCCACGACCTCCCGCTCCCGAGCGGACACTCTAACCACTCGGCCACCGGAACGGTAAACTTGTTTAGCTAGTAATATCAATATGATATAAGTAAAAAGTATTTTTTGCAATTTATATGACTAATACATATCTGTAAACTTACATTTTCCGAAAATGCTCCAATTAATGTGAAAGCGAAAGTAGGATATTTTCTGAAAATTTTTACAATTGGCTTTAAATTCGTATTTTTTTAATGTAACTTCCTTATTTTTTTATCAATTTCAAAACTCTAGGTGCCAAAATAATCGTCTTAAAATTCTCTACATCTCACTTGCATAAGGTGTGGACTTATTTCTAATGATTCTTAAGATATAAGCCGTAAAACTCTGACATGACGGCAAAATCGCTGAAATTATACATGTTTAAATTCTTATTTTTGATGTAACTTCCTTATACTTTGATCATTTTCAAACCTTTAGGTACCAAAATAATCGTCTGAAAATTCTCTACATTTCACACGCTTTATGTACGGAAAATTTTTAATACTTTTTGAGATACAAGCTCTTAATCCTCCTGAAAAAAAGAAAAAAATCACCAAAGCTATATGCACGAATTTCGTTTTTTCCCCATTACTCCATGAATCTTAGGTCAATCATTAAACTTTAAGCATCAAAATTATTGCCAAACATTGCTCAACAAATAATATTCATTATCATATTTTCAAAAATCAAAGGCTTTCGAGATATAAACTGTTAAACACACTGAGGGTTACCAAATGTTCGTTTTTCCGCCATAACTCAACCGATTCAACCCCGATCATCAAAAATTAAATATCATCTGAAAGGTCTTTCTCAACACTACAGATTATACGCATAGTGTCTCGATAGAATATTTACCGTTTTTGAGATATTTAAGGCCGAAGAAAAACCTGATAATTGATATATGACCTTGACCTTTGAGATATTCCGGAAACGAAAGTGACATGGCTCCATAGAATCTAATACTGCATCTTCAGTCAAAATTTCAAGCAAATCATACAACAAATTAAGCCGACAGGGCTCAAAAACCGTTAAGTTTTAATACGAAAGTTTTATTACCATTATGACGCCATGTGACGTCATATGACGATCATAATTTTAGAATGTATAGAAGATCTGGAGACTAATATTAAGTCCAAATATCAGCTTCCTAGCTCATCTGGAAGCGATTTTATACGCATTTGAAATTTGACATCAATGGTTCGAATCTTGGATTCACCATAAAACCTTTGCCTTTTCGAATTTGGTAAAACGGACACCGGGATGCACAACAAGAACTTAATATACACATTCTGTGAAAATTTGATGAAAATCGGTTCATTAATAATGGCTCTGAACCGCGTACAAACTTTTGTAGCTTATTTCACGTGTGACGTAATATGACGTCATAGAGATTTGAAAATCATAGAAATCAAAATAACATCTCTTGGAGAATAGGACACCAAAATTTCATTGTCCTTGGACCATATTAACATATATAATTATGTGTTTAAAAATTAGAAATTTGATTACGTCATATGACGTCACAAGATGTCCATTTTCACAAAATATTCAAATCTATCGGAGATCTATATACTGACAAAATATCAACATTCTGTCTCATTTAGGGACGATTTTATGAGCATTTATCAATTTGACGTCCTTGGTTTGAATCTTGCATTCGCCATAGAACCTTGGGCTTTTCGAATTTTAAAAAACGGACAACGGGTTGCACAATTTAAAGTTAATATACACATTCTGTGAAAATTTGATAAAAATCGGTTCATTAATTATGGCTGTACACCGCGTACAAACTTTTGTAGCAATTGCCAAGCGTGACGTCATATGACGTCATAGGCATATGAAAATTATAGAATTTTTAATTACGCATATGAATAATATGCCATCGAAATTTCATTCTCCTAGGACGATTGCAACATATGAAAATCCTTGAGGAAGAAAAGAATAATAATAATAACTAGATTTCGTTTGCACGCAAACGATAGGACTTTCTGCAAACCGTTTAAAACTTAATCAAACTGAAAATTATTAATACAGAATACGCAGAAAATATTAGGTATCTAGAGTGTAACCTATACAATCTTTTAAAATTTTCGAAAAATTCATCAAGTTATTATGTTTCAGATCGATTACAAACTTTTTGATCCGACATCTATTCTGATGTCATATGGATGTGAATATAATTGCATATGAAAATTCAACATATTTAATATATGCCATAAATTTTTTGTAATTCTGGACCATTGGGATCACACTGAATTTATTGCACATGAAATGAAAAATATAATAACCCCATGATGTCAAATGACGTCCGGCCTATGAAAATCTGAAAAAAACCTTTAAAATTACAATATGTGTGAATTTCTGCTTTTAACTCATATGGAGTACTCAATCTGACTAAATCATCTCCTATATATACGCTACGCTACATAAGATTGTAGGAAGATCGAGTACTTTAGTCAGATTGTACTAAATTTAATTTCGAAGTCATATTTTTTGAAACATGGTTTCACCACAGAACCTCTGTCTTTTCAATATTTTGAAAACGAAAGTAAGGATACACAACAAAATCCTAACTTATACCTTCTGTGAATTTACTAGAAAATCAATTCAAAAGCGCGTACAAACGTTTTAAACGTCGAATCTAGTGTCTATGATGTCATATGATGTGCTATGAATTTGAAAATCATTGCATTCAAAAGACATTGTCTGAAATATTTGCCATACAATTTTCACTGTTCTGGGCCATTGCCAATTACATTTTCCGAAAATGGTTAAAATTATGTGAAAGTGAAAGTAGGGTATTTTCTATTTTCCAAAAATGCTAAACTTACAGTGTAGCAATACCATGTGACCAGAACATCACTAAACGCATCAAACCAAGACAAAACTGCCAACTTTTGTCTCCGCTTCAACATAGAAAAGTACCCGTAAGTAGTATAGGTTAGTTCATAGTTGCCTTTAACTACACAATATACCCAGTCAAAAAGACATGGTCTGAAATATTTGCCATACAATTTTCACTGTTCTGGGCCATTGCCAATTACATTTTCCGAAAATGTTTAAAATTATGTGAAAGTGAAAGTAGGGTATTTTCTATTTCCAAAAATGCTAAACTTACAGTGTAGCAATACCATGTGACCAGAACATCACTAAACGCATCAAAACCAAGACAAAACTGCCAACTTTTGTCTCCGCTTCAACATAGAAAAGTACCCGTAAGTAGTATAGGTTAGTTTATAGTTGCCTTTAACTACACAATATACCCAGTCAAAAAGACATGGTCTGAAATATTTGCCATTCAATTTTCACTGTTCTGGGCCATTGCCAATTACATTTTCCGAAAATGTTTAAAATTATGTGAAAGTGAAAGTAGGGTATTTTCTATTTTCCAAAAATGCTAAACTTACAGTGTAGCAATACCATGTGACCAGAACATCACTAAACGCATCAAAACCAAGACAAAACTGCCAACTTTTGTCTCCGCTTCAACATAGAAAAGTACCCGTAAGTAGTATAGGTTAGTTCATAGTTGCCTTTAACTACACAATATACCCAGTCAGCAGAAGTTACCGGGCCAATATAGCACTGATATCGGCACCTATGTCTGCACTGTGGGTCATTAATACCCCCGCAAAATGCTTGGATACAGGAGAAGCCAGACTCCAGACGGAGCATTGATAAGCACCTGTATACATAGTATATTATATATGATAGCAATCAATAAGTAAGTAAAGTCATTTTTTAAAGTGGATAGAGAATCAGTTATGGTTATTTGGCACAGCAGTATTAAAGTGTAGTCACAGTTCTTAGACATTGCACTTCTCCTAGTGCCATCTGTTTACATTTTAAGTTTCAAGTAAATACCATGTATAATATTCAAGTTAATGTCGGGACAAGAAAAAAAAGCTATTTAACAAAGGGAGATAATTAAAAAATGGTACCAGGTAGAGTTACAGTTCTTGGACACTGCATTTTTCCTAGTTGCCATCAGATTCTAGTTACATTTTAAATTTCAAGTCAATAGTATACATTGTATAATATTTGAGCAATGTTCCGGACAAGAAAAACAAAATTAACCAAAGGGAGATAATGCAAAAATGAAACCAGGGCAATAATTTTGCAATCCTAAAGACAACTCAAGTGAAATTTATGACACGCACCTATCCACCTGATTATCGATTCACACACAACATTTGAACTGAGTCGGTTAAGAAATGTAGTTCGCGTCACAAGATATTTAAAGTCAAATCAGGGGCAATAACTGCGTAATCCTCGTGGGAACGAAGTGAAATTTGCGTCTTGTATATCTACTGCTAATGAAGAACATTTTTTGCAAAGTATTAGATGAATCAGACTGAAATTGAAAGAGGACAAGACATTTCAAGTTGATTCAGGGGCAATAACATCATAATCCTTGTGGGAATGAAGTGAAATTTGCGTCTTGCACATTTAGTGCTTCTGTCAGGGGTACAGATAAGGTGCGTATTTGTGTAATTCACAAATAAAATAGATAAAACCCCAATTCTTTTAAAATTCTAGCATATCAAAAAGCATTTAAAAATTAGATTACTCAAATATCCAAAATATTAAAGCATACTAGTACGCAACATTTTGAATCAGAGTGATGTTTACAAATACTCGTATATGTTTGACTGGTTATTTGCGAATCCGCAAAATAGACTTCAAACGATTTCTGGTTATTTCCTACTTTGGGTTCCATTCAAGTAAAACATAAATCCATTCTGTCTTATTAGTTCATCTGACGCTTTTCTATTCATTTGCTTCAAATATGGTTACACAAGGCAGGAAGAAACGGGTAAACGTTTAAAAACAACACTGAGTAGATACCTAGCACTGCAAACCAAACGTCAGGCATTTGTCTCGCAATAATTGACAATCTGGAAGTTGAGATAGAGTCGATAGCATCCAAATCCATGTTAACCAGTAAATAATTTGTTTTAATTCAATAGTTAAAAGTGCTAAATCTTTGGATCAGGAAGATCAAATATGATTGAATTTTTTTTTTATTTAATTATTGAGGAGCTAATGATAAATCCTGCATGTGATAATTTTTAAATTGACATTTTTGCATACAAGAACAGCAGGGGCATATACCAGTAAGAACATGTACTGTTATTTCAATTCCAAAATTAAGTTGATGAAAAAAAAAAGCAATTGACTTAATTTTGAGGAGTAACCATATTTTCATTATAATTAAAATTGTGAAAACCCAATTCCTTGAAAAATTGATGAGTAAATACCCAATTGACCTCAAACCTTATCTGTAGCCCTGTTCTGATAAATATTTATGCCAAGTATCAGGTGAAATGGCTGAAAGTACCGGACAAGATTTTGCTTAAATACCGCATGACCGACTGATCAACCAACCGACTGACCAACCAACCGACCAACAGGGTGATTCACTTCCATTTGTGCTGGTTTACAGGGGTTTTCATTTCAAAACAAAAATAAATCAATAAACACCTAGTATCACATTAATTAATATAAAATCTTAAGGTTTTTAGAACAGGGTTGCTTGCAAAATGATTAATGATTTGTCTGTACCGTTTACTCAGTTCAACTTCATAATGGTTTCATAATGGGTTTTCCCCATGCGCTTGTGACTAGCCTGTTGATGTGCAACATGTTTTGATTTTGCCGACATATCATAATCCCTACTGGGACCCATGTTTACATGCACTGAAATACACACGCGTGTGTATATATTCTCCAAATCACCTGTCACATGCATTTGATTGACAGATCAGCCAAGGGCGTGTTGAATTTTATCACAGCATCCATGCATCACTAATTCTTGACCATGATACGCTATGTTAGTGTTGATAATTATTATGCATTAATTTTACCAAAAGAGTGATAGCACTGATTACAGCATTAATATAAAAAAAATGTCCAAGAGACAACCGTAAAATTTGAAGGGAAAAAATTAAAAGACGAAAATTAGCTGGCCCCGGAATGATCACAAGAATGTCAAACGCGAAAGGTAGCCAGCAAATAAAGAAAATAAAACAACTGATTTACTTCCCAGAGCAAAAATCACAGACGTTAAGACAAAATAAATACACATTTTAAATGTGTATTTATTTTGTCTTAACGTCTGTTAGTCTGTAATTTGGGTCCTCCTGTTTTAATGATTGAAATCCTTCTCTATTATATAATCTTAACGGAGCCCTATTTCAAAAGAGATATGACTGTTTCGTTACATTTTGGAGTATACTTAGTTCATGTAAATTTTAACACCAATGAACTAGCAGTATAACTGGACATTTGTTAAAAAAAGATGACCTGTAATTTGATGGTTGTCGCATTACGACAGAACATGTTCAAAATCAAAACCTACAAGATGAAAACAAGAGGCCCATGATGGCCCTAAATCGCTCACCTGAGATAAATAGGTTGACCCAAGGAACATCTGTACCAATTTATTTTAAAATCTGGCCAGTAGTTTTGAAGAAGATGATTTTTAAAGTTTTCATATTTTTTTCCTTTTTGTTGCCATGGCAACCAGAGTTCTATATGGATCAAGTTTATTTTAGGAACTTTTGTGAAGGTTGACCCAAGGAACATCCCTGCCAAGTTTAATTAAATTCTGTCCAGTGGTTTCAGAGGAAATGTTGTTTAAAGTTTTCCCTATATACATATAAGGCAAATAAGCCCCGCCCCTGGCGGCCATGTTTTTTTACGGATCGGAATAATTTTAGCAACATTGGTAGAGATTGGCCCAAGGAGCATCTGTACCAATTTATTTTAAAATCTGGCCAGAAGTTTTGAAGAAGATGATTTTTAAAGTTTTTTTTTTGTTTTTTTTTGTTGCCATGGCAACCATAGTTCTACATGGATCAAGTTTATTTTAGCAACTTTTGTGAAGGTTGACCCAAGGATCATCCCTGCCAAGTTTAATCAAATTCTGTCCAGTGGTTTCAGAGGAGATGTTGTTTAAAGGTTTCTCTATATACATATAAGGCAAATAAGCCCCGCCCCTGGCGGCCATGTTTTTTTACGGTTCGGAATTATTTTAGCAACTTTGGTAGAGGTTGACCAAAGGAACATCTGCACCAAATTATTTTAAAATCTGGCCAGTAGTTTTGAAGAAGATGATTTTTAAAGTTTTCATATTTTTTTCCTTTTTGTTGCCATGGCAACCAGAGTTCTACATGGATCAAGTTTATTTTAGTAACTTTTGTGAAGGTTGACCCAAGGATCATCCCTGCAAAGTTTCATTAAATTCTGTCCAGTGGTTTCAGAGGAGATGTTGTTTAAAGGTTTCTCTATATACATATAAGGCAAATAAGCCCCGCCCCTGGCGGCCATGTTTTTTTACGGATCGGAATAATTTTAGCAACTTTGGTAGAGGTTGACCCAAGGAACATCTGTACCAAATTATTTTGAAATCTGGCCAGTAGTTTTGAAGGAGATGATTTTAAAGTTTTCAAATTTTTTCTTTTTGTTGCCATGGCAACCACAGTTCTTCATGGATCAACTTTATTTTAGCAACTATTGTAGAGGTTGACCAAAGGAACATCTGCACCAAATTATTTTAAAATCTGGCCAGTAGTTTTGAAGAAGATGATTTTTAAAGTTTTCATATTTTTTTCCTTTTTGTTGCCATGGCAACCAGAGTTCTACATGGATCAAGTTTATTTTAGTAACTTTTGTGAAGGTTGACCCAAGGATCATCCCTGCCAAGTTTAATCAAATTCTGTCCAGTGGTTTCAGAGGAGATGTTGTTTAAAGGTTTCTCTATATACATATAAGGCAAATAAGCCCCGCCCCTGGCGGCCATGTTTTTTTACGGATCGGAATAATTTTAGCAACTTTGGTAGAGGTTGACCCAAGGAACATCTGTACCAAATTATTTTGAAATCTGGCCAGTAGTTTTGAAGGAGATGATTTTAGAAGTTTTCAAATTATTTTCTTTTTGTTGCCATGGCAACCACAGTTCTTCATGGATCAACTTTATTTTAGCAACTATTGTAGAGCCTCACCCAAGGAACATTCCTGCAAAGTTTCATTAAATTCTGTCCAGTGGTTTCAGAGGAGATGTCATTTAAAGCAAATTGTTGACGACGGACGACGCACGACGGACGACGGACGACGACGGACGCCGGACGAAGGGCGATCACAAAAGCTCACTTTGAGCACTTTGTGCTCAGGTGAGCTAAAAAGAAAGAGCAATGCTGTTTTGGGTTAAAATAAACATTATTTCAAATTGCCTACACATACCATCTTTTCTACATCTGTTCAGCATTTTTTTCCTATTTTTTGATAAACAAAAATAAATAATTTTAAAAAAAAATTTTACCATATAAGAATATATAAGAAAAAAGTGCATTCAGGTTTTGAAAAAGACAATAATGTAATGCCCAAGCATTACTAATTTTTCTTACCTTTGTATTTGTCTTGGGTTGGATCAATTTATATCTGCTATTTGTATCTATTTGTATCTGATTTGCAGCGTCTTTGACAAATCACATAAATTTTGACAGTTGACTGACTTATCTGCCAGCAAACTAGCCAAATTAATGCATTACGCCAGGAATCTTCTCTTCACCTCCGTGTCACATTTGCAATCGGTCTCGATGTGAACGTAATCCATTTGTGTAATGTCTGTATTTAGATATTCAGTGTGGTTTAGATGTCATTTCCAGCTTGATTTACTTTTACAAGTTATAATTAAGGTTTATGCCAAGTAAATCCGTTTGATTATTGGTAGAACATTGTATTTTTAAAAGTTTTAATCTGCAAACTCCCTTTTACACGAGGGCGACCATTTTGTTTACATCTTTGGGTTGCTCTGCGTACTGTAATGTACTGTACTATATTGATAAAGAATAGAATTGAATTAAATTATTGTCATCACTTGTTTAGCTAGTAATATCATATATATGATAAAAAAGTTTATTTTGCAATTTATATGACTAATACATATCTGTAAACTTATATTTTCCGAAATGCTTCAATTAAGGTGAAAGCGAAAGTAGGATATTTTTTCGAAAATTCTACAATTGGGTTTAAATTTGTATTTTTGATGTAACTTCCTTATACTTTAATCAATCTTAAATCTCTAAGTACCAAAGTAATCGTCATGAAATTCTCTACATCTCACACACTTAATGAGTGCCCTTATTTTGAAAAGTTTTAAGATATTAGCCGTAAAACTTTGACAACACGGCAGAATCGCTGAAATTCTACATGTTTAAATTCTTATTTTTAATGAAACTTCCTTATACTTTGATCAATTTCATAACTTAAGGTACCAAAATAATCGTCTGAAAATTTTTGAGATACAAGCTCTTAAACCTCCTGTAAAATGAAAAAATCACCAAAGCTATATGCACAAATTTCGTTGTTTTTTTTCCATTACTCCATGAATCTATGGCCAATCATTAAACTTCGTCCTGACGTCAAATACGACGAAATATAACGTCACAAGAATATTAAATTAAATGCATTTCACAGCACATGGTTTGAAGCATATGCAATTACATTTCCATGGTCCTGGAAACTTAAAAACATATATAAATTTAGGCATAGATCTAAGAAATTCCTTTTGACCTTAAGACGTCACATGACGTCAAATGACGTTCATCTTCTCAGAATGTAAAAGACACATAATCTGGGCAAATATCAAATTTGTCACTCATCAGGAAGCGATTTTATACTCATTTGAAATTTGACGTCAAATCTTTGCCTTTGCGAATTTTGAAAACGGACACCGGGGTGCAAAACTTGAGTGTAACATTTTGATGAAAATCGGTCCAGAAATAATGGCTGTAGACCGCGTACAAATATTTTAAGACGAAGTCAAGTTTGACGTCAAAACACGTCCTAGTCAAATGAAAATTATTGAAATGCAAAATGTTCTCTCTGAAGCATTTGCTATTAAATTTTCAAGGTGCTCGGACGTCAATGGTTCGAATCTTGGATTCGCCATAGAACCATTGCCTTTTTGAATAATGAAAAACGGACACCAGGATGTACAACTAGAGCCTAACATACACATTATGTGATATTTTGATGAAAATCGGTCCAGAAATAATGGCTGTAGACCGGTAAAAATATTTAAGACGACGTCAAGTTTGACGTCAAACACGTCAAAGCATACGGCATTTAATTTTCAAGGTGCTTGGACGTTTTCAACATATACAAATTAACACATAATAATTAGAAATTTCTTTTCACATCATGACGTCATATGACGTTATATGACGTTCATCTTTTAAGAATGTAAATAAATCCTAGAGAATTATATTCTGCCTAAATATCATCTTTCTACCTCATCTGTGAGCGATTTTATACAAATTTGAAATTTGACGTCAATGGTTCGAATCTTGGATTCGCCATAAAACCATTGCCTTTACGAATTTCGATAAATGGACACCGGGATGCACAACTAGAGCCTAACATGCACATTCTGTGAAATATTAATATTAAAATCGGCCCAGAAATAATGGCTGTAGACCGCGTACAAATATTTTAAGACGACGTCAAGTTTGACGTAAAAACACGTCATAGTCAAATGAAAATTATTGAAATGCAAAATGTTCTATCTGAAGCATATGGTATTAAATTTTCTAGGTGCTCGGACGTTTTCAACATATAAAAATTAACAGGTAGAAATTAGAAATTACTTTTCACCTCATGACGTCATATGACGTTCATCTTCAGAGAATGTAAAGAAACCCTTGAGATTTATATTCTGTCCAAATATCATCTTTCTATCTCTTTTGTTAGCGATTTTATACGCATTTGAAATTTGACGTCAATGGTTCAAATCTTGGATTCGCCAAAGAACTATTGCATTTTCGAATTTTGAAAACCGGACACCGGAAGGCACAACTAGAGCCTAACATACGTATTCAGTGAAATTTTGATGAAAATCAGTCCAGAAATAATGGCAGTAGACCGCGTACAAACTTTTGTAGACAACGTCAACTGTGACGTCACATGAAATCATAGGAATATGAAAATCATAGAAATCAAAATATCAGCATCTAAGGTATATGCTATTTAATTTTCATCGCCCTTGGAACATAGCAACATATAGAAATTAAAGCGTAGAAAAGAAGAAAAAAATAATAATAATAATAACTAGAAATTTCGTTTGTTGAACAAACGATAGGACTTTCTGCCCTGCACAATTCGTAGTTAAACATCTTGGGATGCCAGACAATCTTGAAATGACATACACCTGTAGAAGATATCAATCTATTTGTTTAAAAACTATGGAGATCAGTACAGAAGTATCAGCTGTTGAGCATATACTTGTTGACAATGTCAGTTGAATATCTGGTGACGTCAGACGAAAAATATCACTGCATTGCAAAAGTCGTTGTTTTAATTTTCTCCCATTAATATTTCATGACCGTAGTTACTTTGCATCACATAAAAATTAATGCATAAAAGAGTGGAGGGAAATGGTGTCCTCCAAGGTTCAATGCCAGGCCTTCCTCTTTTTGCATGCAGAAATTATTATTTTTAATTTAACTTTCTTATATAAAGTCTAATTTTAAAATGCTAGGTACCATTCAAAAGGTCTTCAAATTATCTACATTTCATACGCTTTATGAATAAACTTATTGTTAACAGTTATCGAGATAAAAACGGCTAATCCTTGAGAAAACATCAAACATCGAGTCAAAATTATGTCCATGTCATATGGTTTTTGCACTATAACTTTGTCATTACTGAACTGATTTTCAAATGCTGCATACCTATTGAAAGGTACAAATGTGCTCTAAAACACTTGTTCATATTGTTATTTAAAAAAATCAATATCAACATGGCAAAGACGTTAAGAATAACTGCAGAAAAGCAAGACAAAATGGTTATTGCGATCTATTATTTTTCTAATAACTTTCTTCAGTGAAGTCTAATTTTATAATGCTGGGTACCATTTGAAAGGAATTCAATTCTCTACATATCGTACGCTTTATATATGAACTTATGTTTAACTGTTTTCGAGATATAAGCTGTTAAACCTCGAGAAAACTGCAAATTTGCAATAGAAAAAATAGTCATTTCTGATTCGATCTTAAAATGCTGCACATCAGCAGAAAGATAAGAATGTGCTCTAAAATATTTGCTCATATTATTATCAACAAAAATCAATACTTTACGCGATATCAGTTGTGAAATGCTGTTGGGGTCACTACATATTTAGTTTTCCCGCCATAACTAAACCGTTTCAAGCCTGATCTTCAAAAACCGGATGTCATCTGAAAGGTCTTTTTGAAAGCACTATATATATAATACCCATAGTCTCTTGATAGAATATATATTTCGTTTTTGAGATATGAAGCTCCAAAGAAAAAAAGATGGCCCTAAATCGCTCACCTGAGAAACATTGTTCTCAATGGCCTACTTTTTGACCCCAAATGAACTTGTTCAAGCTTTCATGCTAATAAACATTCTGACCAAGTTTGGTGATGATTGGATCAAAATATGGCTTTTTAATTTCCCGTAACTTTTTGACCCAATTTTTTTATTGGATAAAAAGGCCTGTAGAGTGTTAACAAGCAAACTGAATAGTGCTAACACAATTTTTATGATTTGACCTAGTGACCTAGTTTGTTACCCCACATGACCCAGTTTCGAACTTATCCAAGCTCTCATGCAGATTAACATTCTGGCCAAGTCTGGTAAAAATTGGCTTAAAAATATGGCCTCTAGAGTGTAAACAGGATTTTACTTTAAATTGACCTATTTTTGGACCTCATGACATACTTTTTGAACCCACATGGCCCAGTTTCGAACTTGCCATTAAACATTCTGACCAAGTTTGGTGAAGAATGGGTAAAATCTGTGGCCTCTAGAATGTTAACTGTTGACGACGGACGAAGCGGCATCACAATAACTTCGTGCTCAGGTGAGCTAAAAACGATATTTGACATATGACCTTGACCTTTCATATTTTCCAGAAACGGAAGTTACCATTCACAATGGAACACGTATCTGCACATGTTGTGAAAAAAATATGCAAATCGGTCTAAAAGTAGCTCCTGTAGGGCTAAAAACCACTATTTTTACATTAAATGTTTGGTAATTATGACGTCATATGACGTCGAATTTCTCAGCATGTAAAGTAAACCTCAGGATACAGATGCTATCCAAATTTCAGCTTTCTAGCACATCTAGAAGCGAAGTTATGCTTAAATGAATTTTGACGTTTTTGGTTCGAATCTTGGTTCAGCCATAGTTTCCTGGTCTTTTCATATTTTCAAATATGGAAGAAATATGCACATCTAGGACCTAATGTACACATTCTGTAAAAAAAATCATGAAGATCCGTCAAAAAATGTAGGCTGTAGACCGCGAAAAATCTTTTGTTGCAGTTTTCAGTAATGACGTCATTTGACGTCACTGAAAATTAAAACACTGCAGCTCGAAAGTGATTCTATTTTGCTGATCATTGTAAAAAAATTGAACGTTCTATCCCAACGGTATTCTTGTTTAATTACACCCCCAAAAGAAGGAAAAAAGAATGTTTGCTTTGCAATTATGACCTCATATGACGTTATGTGACGTCGTACTTCTCAGCATGCAAAGGAAACCTCAAGATACAGATGCTGTCCAAATTTCAGGTTTCTAGCACCTCTCGAAGCGAAGTTATGCTTAAACATCTAGGACCTAATGTTCACATTCTGTGAAAATTTCATGAAGATCCGTCAAAAAATGTCGGCTGTAGACCGCGAACAAACTTTTGTAGTAGTTTTCAGCTATGACGTCATATGACGTCACTAATAGTTGAAACAATGCAGATCGAAAGGGACTCTATTTAGCTGATCACTGGAACAATTTGAAGACTCTATCTCAATTGTAACTTTGTTTAATTACAACCTCAAAAGGAGGAAAAAAAGAATAATAATAAGAAGAAATATACATGTACATATTCAAAGCCAATGTCAAATGAGACTAAGAGACCTATTTTCTGACAAAATATCAACTTTGTATCTCATATAGGGCCGATTGTATAAGCATTTTAAAGAAGACGTCCTTATTCGAATCTTGGATTCGCAATTACACCTTGGACTTTTTGATTTTTGAAAAACTGCAACGGGATACACAAAAATAACCTATTATGCACATTCTGTGAAAATTTGATGAAAATCGGCGCATTAATAATGGCTCTGGACCGTGTACAAACCTTTGTAGCATATTTCAAATGTGACGTCATATGACGTCATAAACCTATTAAAATCTTTGATATCGAAATTTCAGATTCTAAAGAAAAAGTACTTAAATTTTTATTGCTTTTTGACCATTTTAACATATAAAAATGTTCCTGCAAATATTAGAAATATATTTATGTAAAATGACGTCACGTGACGTCATTTGACGTACATTTTCACAATTTTTTTAATACTTACAGAGATCAATTCACTGACAAAATTTCAACTTTCTATCTCAAATAGGACCGATTTTATAAGCATTTAAAAATTTGACGTCCTTGGTTCGAACCTTGGATTCGCCTTTGAACCTTGGATTTTTTTAATTTTGAAAAACGGGCACCGCGATGCACAACTATATCCTAATATACACTTTCAGTGAAATTTTTATGAAAATCGGTTCATAAACAATGTCTGTAGACCGCTTACAATCTTATGTAGCATTTGTGAATTGTGACGTCATATGACGTCATAGGTCTATGATAATTGCAGAATTAAAAAAATCAGCAATTGAAACATAAGTCATAAAATGTTCATGCCTATGGACTATTTAAACATATAGAAATTTTCTTGTAAATATTAGAAATACATTTTCATCTTATGATGTCATGTGACGTCATATGTCGTTCATTTTAACAAAATCTTTTAGGCACACAGAGACTAATATACTGACAAAATTTCAACTTTCTATCTCATATAGGACCGATTTTATAAGCATTTAGAATTTGACGTCCTTGGTTTGAATCTTGGATTCGCCATAGAAACTTGGTCTTTTCGAATTTTGAAAAACGGACACAGGATGCACAACAAGATATTAATATACACCTTCGGTGAAATTTTTATGAAAATCGGTTCATAAACAATGTCTGTAGACCGCTTACAATCTTATGTAGCATATGTGAATTGTGACGTCATATGAAGTCATAGGTCTATGATAATTGCAGAATTAAAAAAATCAGCAATTGAAACATAAGTCATAAAATGTTCATGCCTATGGACTATTTAAACATATAGAAATTTTCTTGTAAATATTAGAAATACATTTTCATCTTATTGATGTCATGTGACGTCATATGTCGTTCATTTTCACAAAATCTTTTAGGCACACAGAGACTAATATACTGACAAAATTTCAACTTTCTATCTCATATAGGACCGATTTTATAAGCATTTAGAATTTGACGTCCTTGGTTTGAATCTTGGATTCGCCATAGAACCTTGGTCTTTTCGAATTTTGAAAAACGGACACCGGATGCACAACTAGATATTAATATACACCTTCGGTGAAAATTTGATGAAAATCGGTTCATAAACAATGGCTTTAGACCGCGTACAATCTTTTGTACCATATGTCAAGTGTGACGTCATATGACGTCATAGCCACATGAAAATTGTATAATTTAAATCATCAGTATTCGAAGCAAATGTCATATAATTTTCATTTCCATGGACCATTTAAACATATAGAAATTATCTTGTAAATATAAGAAAAAGATTTTCATGTTATGACGTCATATGACGTCACATGACGTTTATTTTTACAAAATCGTTCAGACATCCAGAGACCTATATACTGATCAAATATTAACCTTCTATCTCATATAGGACCGATTTTATAATCATTTGAAAATTTTCGACCTTGGTTCGAATTTTGGATTCTCCATAGAACCAAGGCCTTTTCAAATTTTGAAAAACGGACACCGCGATGCACAACTAGACCTTAATATACACCTTCGGTGAAAACTTGATGCAAATTGGTTCACAAACAATGGCTGTAGACCGCGTACAAACTTTTGTAGCATATTTCAAATGTGACGTCATATGACGTCATAGGCATATGAAAACTGTAGAATTCAAATAAACTTCGTTTGAAACAAAAGTCTTATTATTTTCATTTCCATGGACCTTTTGAACATATAGAAATTATCTTGTAAATATAAGAAATAGATTTTCATGTAATGACGTCATTTGACGTTACATGACGTTCATTTTCACAAAATCGTTTAGGCATCCAGAGACCTACAAACTGAAAAAATATCAACGTTCTATCTCAAATACGACGGATTTTATAAGCATTTGAAAATTTGCGACCTGGGTTCGAATCTTGGATTCGCTTTAGAACCTTGGTCTTTTCGAATTTTGAAAAACGGACACCAGGATGCACAACTAGATATTAATATACACATTCTGTGAAATTTTGATGAAAATCGGTTCATAACCAATGGCTGTACACCGCGAACAAACTTTTGTAGTAGTTTTCAGCTATGACGTCATATGACGTCACTAATAGTTGAAACAATGCAGATCGAAAGGGACTCTATTTAGCTGATCACTGAAACAAATTGAAGATTCTATCTCAACTGTAACTTTGTTTAATTACAACCTCAAAAGGAGGAAAAAAAGAATAATAAGAAGAAGAACTAGAATTCATTCGTTGATACGAATGATAGGACTTTCTGCTACATTTGTCAAACACTTAAAAGCAAAAAAAATAAAAGGATATGAAATTCCAGCCTTCAACTTGCTTTTGTATGGCCATAACTTAAATAAACTTTGAAAAATATAACCGTTTAACTTGGAGGATATGGCAAAAGTAACTGAAAATCACTTTTTGATATCGATTTATTTAACTTGGACTATTTTTATAATCTATGTTACAAATCAAATTTATTTAAAATGCTTACAATTCGAATTTCATCCTGTAATAATTGCCGAATACCGCGTAAAAGCTTGTGTAGACAACGTCAAGTTTGATGTCATATGACTTCATAGGCATAAGAAAACCAATGGAATGAAATATTAAGTATCTTAAATATATCAAGTAATTTTTTCATGCTCCTTGCAACTTTGCAACATATAGAAATTAACGCGTAGATATATTAACATTCTTTTTGACCTTATGACGTCAAATGAAGTTAATCCTCACAGAATATGAATAAGTCTCAAAGACTAATATTCAGTCCAAATATTAACTTTCTAAATCATCTGGAAGTGATTTTATATGGATTTGAAATTTGACGTCAGTGGTTCGAAACTTGGATTCGCCATAGAACCATTGCTTTTTCGAATTTGTAAAAAGGGACCCGGGATACACATATAGAGCGTTACATATACATTCTGTGAAATTTTGATGAAAATCGGTCCAAAAATAATGGCTGTACACCGCGTAAAACCTTTTTGTCCTGACGTCAAATCTGACGTGATATAACGTCACATTAATATGAATTACATTGCATTTTAAAGCAAATAGATTGATGTATATACCATTAGATTTCCATAGTCCTGGGAAGTTAACAACATATTTAAATTAATGCATATATATCAGAAATTATTTTGACCTGATGACGTCATATGACGTCATGTGACGTTCATTTTCATAGAATGTAAAGCACTCTTGGAGACCTGTATACTGTCCAAATATTAGATTTCTAACTCATCTGGAAACGATTTTATATGTATTTGAAATTTGACGTCAATGGTTTGAATTTTGGATCCGCCATAAAACCTTTGCATTTTCGAATTTAGAAAAAACGGACATCGGAATGTACAACTAGACTCAAACATACACATTCTGTGAAATTTTGATGAAAATCGACCCAGAAATAATGGCTGTAGACCGCGTACAAGCATTTTTAGACGACGTCAAGTTTGACGTCAAAACACGTCATAGTCAAATGAAAATTACTGAAATGCAAACAGTTCTATCTGAAGCATAAGCTATTAAATTTTCAAGGTGCTCGGACGTGAACAACATATAAATATTAACACGTAAAAATAAGAAGTTACCTTTCACCTCATGACGTCATAAGACGTTATATGACGTTCATTTTCATAAAATGTAAAGAAACCCCTGAGACTTATATTCTGTCCAAATATCATCTTTCTAGCTCATTTGTAAGCGATTTTAAACGCATTTAAAATTTGACGTCAATGATTCGAATCTTGGATTCGCCATAGAACGATTGCCTTTTCGAATTTGGAAAAAAGGACACCGGAATGCACAACTAGAGCCTAACATACGCATTCTGTGAAAATTTGATGAAAATCGGCCCAGAAATAATGGCTGTAGACCGCGTACAAACATTTTTAGACGACGTCAAGTTTGACGTCAAAACAGGTCATAGTCAAATGAAAATTATTGAAATGCTAACAATTCTATCTGAAGCATATGCTATTAAATTTTCAAGGTGCTCGGATGTGTACAACATATAAAAATTAACACGTAAAAAAATTAGAAATTATCTTTCACCTCATGACGTCATATGACGTTCATCTTCAGAGATTGTAAAAAAAACCTTGAGACTTATATTCTGTCCAAATATCATCTTTCTAGCTCATTTGTAACCGATTTTATACGCATTTGAAATTTGACGTTAATGGTTCGAATCTTGGATTCGCCATAGAACCATTGCCTTTTCGAATTTTGAAAAATGGACACCGGAAGGCACAACTAAAGCCTAACATACACATTCTGTGAAATTTTGATGAAAATCGTCCAGAAATAATGGCTGTAGACCGCGTACAAACATTTTCACCTGACGTCAAATCTGACGTTATATGACGTCATATAAATATGGTATTCATTGCATCTGGAAGCTCATGGTTTGAAATATTTGCCATAAAATTTTCATTGTTCTGAGTCAATGGCAACATATCGAAATTAACACAAATATAAGAGGAAGAAAAAAAGAACTAGATGTCATTCGTCTAAACGAATGATAGGACTTTCTGCAACTTGTGTTAATGCAAAAAGCAGGAGATAGAAGTTTCATGTAATGACTCACCTCTGGTAGTATTTCATGTTCATGCTGATTAATTGACATTATATTCCGCGAAAAATAAGCGTTTAGTTACGAAGAAAAAAAAAATAGCAGTAGTAGTAGTATGCTTATGACGTCATATGACGTCACGACTCAAAATATAGTAAGATATTCTGCAGAACTGCAAACTGTGTTCTCATCCCGAAGTTCTTTAGCCCTAAAATGAAATTTGTGGTCCTATGTTCGAATCTTACTTCAGCCACAATACTTCGGTTTTTCGGAATTAAGGTTAGCTGACAAAATATTCACACCTTAGTTTCAAGATGTACCATTTGTAAAAATTTGAAGAAAATCTGATCATAAATGGCGGCTGTAGAGCGCGAATACCATTTTTCACTATTTTTAGCTCTGACGTCACGTGACGTCATAGGGTGCTGAAAATGCTGTTGCTCAAAAGCGCATACTTTACTGCAATAACTCTGAAATTTTAACTTTTCTGAACAATTGGCATCATGTCGAAATCATTGCCCCAAATTAAAAATAAGTGGTATGCTTATGACGTCCTCTGACGTCACGATTCATAATATTTGTAGAAATAATGCAGAACTGCAAACTGTGTAAGTTTCAACTTTCTATCTCATCCTGAAGCTCTGAAATCCTAAAATGAAATTTTTGGTACTATGTTCGAATATTACTTCAGCCACAGAACTTCGGTTTTTCGGAATCATTGCCCTAAAATCGAAATCATTGCCCTAAAATGAAAATTAAGAAGTATGCTTATGACGTCACATGACGACATTTGACGTCACGACTCAAAATATATGTAGAAATTCTGCAGAACTGCAAATTGTGTAAGTTTCAACTTTCTATCTCATCCTGAAGCTCTTTAATGCTAAAATGAAATTTTCGGTCCTATGTTCGAATCTTATTTCAGCCACAGAACTTCGGATTTCGGAAATTAGGTTGGCTGACAGGATATGCACACCTTAGTTTCAAGATGTACCATCTGTGAAAATTTGAAGAAAATCCTACCATAAATGGCAGCTGTAGAGCGTGAACACCATTTTTCACTATTTTTAGCTCTGACGTCATATGACGACATAGGGTGCTGAAGATGCTTTTGTGCAAAAGCGCATACTTTACTGTCATAACTCTGAAATTTTCATTATTTTGAACAACTGGCATCATGTCGAAATCATTGCCCTAAAATAAAAATTAAGAAGTATGCTTATGACGTCACATGACGTCATATGACGTCAGGAATCAAAATATATGTAGAAATTCTGCAGAACTGCAAACTGTGTAAGTTTCAACTTTCTTTCTCATCCTGAAGCTCTTTAATCCTAAAATGAAATTTTCGGTCCTATGTTCGAATCTTAATTCAGCCACAGAACTTCGGTCTTTCGGAATTTCGGTTAGCTGACAGGATATGCACACCTTAGTTTCAAGATGTACCATCTGTGAAAATTTAAAGAAAATCCGACTATAAATGACGGCTGTAGAGCGCAAACACCATTTTCACTATTTTTAGCTGTGACGTCATAGGCTGCTGACAATCATTGAAATTAAAATTTCCTCACGTGACTAATAACCCATAAAAATTTCATGGTCCTAGGACTATTGCAACATATTAAAATAAGCGTTAGTTAGGAAGAAGAAAAGAATAATAATAATAAAAAAATGACGTCACGTGACGTCATATGACGTTTATTTTTACATAATTGTTAGACACCCAGAGACCTACTAACTGACAAAATTTCAACTTTCTATCTCAAATAGGACAGTTTTTATAAGCATTTAAAAATTGACGTCCTTGGTTCGAATCTTGGATCCGCCATAGATGCTTGGACTTTTCGAATTTTGAAAAACGGACACCGGTATACACAATAAGAACGTAATATACACATTCTGTGAAAATTTGATAAAAATCAGCCCATTAATAATGGCTCTGGACCGTGTACAAACTTTCGTAGTCAATTTCAAATGTGACGTCATATGACGTCATAGTCTTCTGAAAATCAGTGAAATCGAAATTTCAGCGTCTGAATTATTTGTCCTCAAATTTTCATTGCCCTTCGACAATTTCAACATATAGAAATACTCTTATTAATATTAGAAATACATTATCATATAATGACGTCAAGTGACGTCATATGACGTTTATTTTCACAAAATGTTTAAGACTCCCAGAGACCTATATACTGACCAAATATCACTTTTCTATCTCAAATAAATCCGATTTTTATAAGCATTTAAAAATTTACGACCTTGGTTCGAATCTAGAATTCGCTATAGAACCATGGACATTTCGAATTTGAAAAACGGACACCGAGATGCACAACTAGAACTTAATATACACATTCTGTGAAAATTTGATGAAAATCGGTTCATAAACAATGGCTGTAGACCGCGTACAAACATTTGTTGCATATTTCAAGTGTGACGTCATATGACGTCATAGGCATATGAAAATCATAGAAATCAAAATTTCAGCGTTTGAAGCATGTGTCATTAAATTTTCATTGCCCTTCGACAATTTCAACATATAGAAATAGTCTTGTTAATATTAGAAATACATTATCATATGATGACGTCACGTGACGTCATATGACATTTATTTTCACAAAATGTTTAAAACTTCTAGAGACCTATATACTGACTAAATATCAACTTTTTATCTTAAATAGGACAGATTTTATAAGCATTAAAAAATTTACGACCTTGGTTCGAATCTTGGATTCGCTATAGAACCATGGACTTTTCGAATTTTAAAAAACGGACACAGGGATGCACAACTAGAGCCTAATATACACATTCTGTGAAATTTTGATGAAAATCGGTCCAGAAATAATGGCTGTAGACCGCGTACAAACTTTTTCACCTGACGTCAAATCTGACGTTATGTGACGTCATATGAATATGAAATTCATTGCATCCGAAAGCTCATGGTTTGAAATAAATGCCATAAAAATTTCATTGTTCTGAGTCAATGGCAACACCTCGAAATTAACACAAATATAAGAGGAAGAAAAAAAAGAATAATAAAAATAAGAAGAAGAATAACTAGATTTCATTCGTTGATACGAATGATAGGACTTTCTGCTACATTTGTCAAACACTTAAAAGCAAAAAAAGTAAAAGGATATGAAATTCCAGCCTTTAACTTGCTTTTGTATGGCCATAACTTTGAAAAATAAACCGTTTAACTTGGAGGATATGGCAAAAGTAACTGAAAATCATATTTTTATATCGATTTATTTAACTTAGACTATTCTTATAATCTGTGTTACAAATCAAATTTATTTAAAATGCTTAGAATTCGAATTTCATCCTGTAATAATTGCTGTAGACCACGTAAAAGCTTGTGTAGACAACGTCAAGTTTGATGTCATATGACGTCATAGGCATAAGAAAATCAATTACATGAAATATAAAGTATCTTAAATATATCAAGTAATTTTTTCATGCTCCTTGCAACTTTGCAACATATAGAAATTAACGCGTAGATATATTAACATTCTTTTTGACATTATGACGTCAAATGACGTTTAATCCTCACAGAATATGAATAAGTCTCAAAGACTAATATTCAGTCCAAATATCAACTTTCTAAATCATCTGAAGCGATTTTATATGTATCTGAAATTTGACGTCAATGGTTCGAAACTTGGATTCGCCATATAACCATTGCTTTTTCGAATTTGTAAAAAGGGACCCGGGATACACATATAGAGCGTTACATATACATTCTGTGAAGTTTTGATGAAAATCGGTCCAAAAATAATGGCTGTACACCGCGTAAAACCTTTTTGTCCTGACGTCAAATCTGACGTGATATAACGTCACATTAATATGAATTACATTGCATTCTAAAGCACAAGGATTGATGTATATACCATAAGATTGCCATGGTCCTGGGAAGTTAAAAACATATTTAAATTAACGCGTTATTAAATCATTTTTGATCTTATGACGATAAAGCACTCTTGGAGACTTATATACTATCCAAATATTAGATTTCTAACTCATCTGGAAACGATTTTATACGTATTTGAAATTTGACGTCAATTGTTCGAATTTTGGATCCGCCATAAAACCTTTGCCTTTTCGAATTTGGATAAAAAAAAAGGACACCGGAATATACAACATGACTCTAACATACACATTCTGTGAAATTTTGATGAAAATCGCACAGAAATAATGGCTGTAGACCGCGTACAAACATTTTTAGACGACGTCAATTTTGACGTCAAAACACGTCATAGTCAAATGAAAATTATTGAAATGCAAACTGTTTTATCTGAAGCATATGCTATTAAATTTCAAGGTGCTCGGACGTGAACAACATATAAAAATTAACGCGTAAAAATTAGAAATTACCTTTCACCTCATGACGTCATATGACGTCCTATGACGTTCATCTTCAGAAAATGTAAAGAAACCCTTGAGACTTATATTTTGTCCAAAAATCATCTTTCTAGCTTATTTGTAAGCGATTTAATACGCATTTGAAATTTGACGTCAATAGTTCGAATCTTAAATTCGCCATAGAACTATTGCATTTTCGAATTTTTAAAACGGACACCGGAAGGCACAACTAGAGCCTAACATACGCATTCTGTGAAATTTTGATGAAAATCGGCCCAGAAATAATGGCTGTATTCCGCGTAAAAACATTTTTAGACGACGTTAAGTTTGACGTCAAAACACGTCATAGTCTAATGAAAATTATTGAAATGTAAACAGATCTATCAGAAGCATATGCTATTAAATTTTCAAGGTGCTTGGACGTGTACAACATATAAAAATTAACACGTAAAAATTAAAAATTACCTTTCACCTCATAACGTCAAATGACGTCGTATGACGTTCATCTTCAGAGAATGTAAAGTAACCTTTGAGACTTATATTCTGTCCAAATATCATCTTTCTACTCATTTGTAACCGATTTTATACGCATTTGAAATTTGACGTAAATGGTTCGAATCTTGGATTCGCCATAGAACCATTGCCTTTTCGAATTTTTAAAAACGGACAACGGAAGGCACAACTAGAGCCTAACATACACATTCTGTGAAAGTTTGATGAAAATCGACCCAGCAATAGTGGCTGTAGACCGCGTACAAATGTTTTCACCTGACGTCAAATCTGACGTTATATGACGTCATGGTTTGAAATATATGCCATAAAATTTTAACTGCTCTTAGTAATTTGCAACACATCGAAATTAACACAAATACAAGAGGAAGAAAAAAAAAAATAAGAAGAATAAGAACTAGATTTCATTCGTTGATACGAATGATAGGACTTTCTGCTACATTTGTCAAATACTAAAATCGAAGAAAGTATAAGGATATCAAATTTCTACTTTTAACATGTTTTGTAGGGCCATAACTCCATAAACTTTGAAAAATAAACCGATTAACTTGGAGGGTATGGCAAAAGTAACTGAAAATCATTGTGTTTTTTTTGTTGTTGTTTTTTTATTGTTTTTTTTTTAAATTTCATTTAACTTGTCCTTTTCTTATAATCTATGTAACAAAACAAATTTATTGTAAATGCTTACAATTCGATTGTCACATAATTCGGTCCAGCTTTAGAGGTTTTCAAGATATAAACAATGATTGAACTTAACATTTTCATCAAAATGGAAGTGACATTGTTCCACAGGATCAAATGCTACACCTTCAATAAGAATTCATGCAAATCAAACAAAAAATAAGGCCCTCAGGTCTTAAAACCATTTAATTTCAACAGAAAAAAAATAACTTTGGCCTTATGAGGTCACATGATGTCATATGACGTTCATCTTCTCTGAATATAAAGAAGACTTATAGACTTATACTGAAATTTGACGTCAATGCCTCTAATCTTGGATTAGCCATAAAACCTTTGCCAGTTCGAATTTAAAAAAATGGACACCGGTTAGAGCGTAACATACAAATTCTGTGAAATTTTGATGAAAATCTGTCCAGAAAAAAATGTCTGTAGACCGCGGACAAACTTGTGTAGACAACGTCAAGTTTGATGCCATATGATGTCATAGACATAAGAAAATCAATAAAATGAAATCTTCATTACCTTAAATATATGCAGAAAATGTGTCATGCCCCTGGGACCTTAGCAATATATAGAAATTAACGCGTAGTTATCAGAAATTATTTTGACCTTATGACGTTCGCACTAACCGAATAGAAGGAAGTCATAGAGACTAATATTCAGTCCAAATATCAGCATTCTAAGTCATCTGGAAGCGAATTTATACGTTTTGATATTTGACGTCAATGGTTCGAATCTTGGATTCGCCATAGAACCATTGCCTTTTTGAATTTGGAAAACGACACCAGGATACACAACTAGAGCATTACATATGCGTACTGTGAAATTTTGATGTAAATCGGTCCAGAAATAATTGCTGTATACTGCTTAAAACCTTTTGGATCTGACGTCAAATCTGACGTTATATGACGTCAAATTAATATGAAATACATTGCATTCAAACGTACATGGATAAATGTATATGCCATTCAAATTCAATGGTCCTGAGAACTTAACAACATATTTAATTTAATGCGTAGATATCAAAAAAATTTTTTTGACCTTATGACGTCATATGACGTCAACTGACGTTAATTATCACAGAATATATAGGAACCTTAAAGACTTATAATCTGTCCAAATAAAAGCTTTCTAGCTCATCTGAAAGTGATTTTATACGCATTTGAAATATGACGTCAAAAGTTCGAATCTTGGATTCGCCATAAAATCTTTGCCTTTGCGAATTTGGAAAAACGGACACAGGGATGCACTAGAGCCTAACATACACATTCTGTGAAATTTTGATGAAAATCGGTCCAGAAATAATGGCTGTAGGCCGCGTAAAAACATTTTAAGACGACGTCAAGTTTGGACGTCAAGAAACGTCATAAGCAAATGAAAATCATTGAAATGCAAAATGTTCTATCTGAAGCATAAGCTATTGGATTTTCAAGGTCCTCGGACGTTTTTCAACATATAGAATTTAACACGTAATAATTAGAAATTTCTTTTCACTTCATGACGTCATATGACGTCATATGAGTTCATTCTCTCGTTATCTAAAGAAATCTTAGAGACTTATATTCTATTTAAATATTGGCTTTCTAGCTCATCTGGAAGCGATTTGATATGCATTTGAAATTTGACGTTAAGGGTTTTCGATTCTTTGACTCGCCATAGAACCATTGCCTTTTCGAATTTTGAAAACGGACACCGGAAGGCACAACTAGAGCCTAACGTACACATTCTGTGAAATTTTGATGAAAATCGGCCCAATAATAATGGCTGTAGACCGCGTACAAACTTTTTCACCTGACGTCAAATCTGACGTTATATGACGCCATATAAATATGAAATTCATTGCATTCGAAAGATCATGGTTTGAAATATATACCATAAAATTTTCATTGTTTTGGGCCAATGGCAACACATCGAAATTAACACAAATATAAGAGGAAGAAAAAAAGAATAAGAAGAATAAGAATAACTAGACTTCTTTTGTTTTGAACAAAAGATAGGGCTTTCTGCACTGCAAACCATGACAAACCCGGTGTTTTTCGAATTTTGGCAAACCTATATAATCCTGCACAATGAAGTCGTAATAACTAACTTCTGTGAAAATTCCATGCCAATCCGTCCATAAATGACGGCTGTACAGCGCAATGAACTTTGGTAGCTTTTTAAGTTTTGATGTCATGTGACGTCATATGAAAATTTTACTCATTAAATCTTAATGTTTATGATTACCTACATAGGACATTAAATTTCCATTGTCTATGAACCTTTGCAACATGAGTAAATTGACATTCAGGAATCGGAAATTCTCTACAATTTGATGACGTCATATGACGTCATATGACGTTCATCTTTACAAAATGCAAAGGAAACACAGAGACGTATAAGCTCGCTGTATATCAAATTTCTATCTCATCTAGAAACGATTTTATACGTATTTAAAATTTGACGTCCTTGGTTCGAATCTTGGATTCGTCAAAGAACCTTAGTTCTTTCGAATCTTGGCAAACCTATATAATCCTGCACAATGAGGTCGTAATATATAACTTCTGTGAAGATTCCATGCCAATCTATCAATAAACGACGGCTGTACAGAGCGGACAAACTTTGGTAGTTATTTATAGTTCTGACGTCATGTGACGTCATATGAAATTTTATAACATTGAATCTAAATGTTCCTGATTATGTACAAAGGTTATTTAATTTGCATTGTCTATGAAGCTTTGCAACATGAGGAAAATTGACATCAAGAAATCGGATATTCTATACAACTTGATGACGTCATATGACGTTTCATCTTTACAAAATGCAAAGAAACACAGAGATATATAATCTCGCCAAATATCAACTTTCTATCTCATCTAGAAACGATTTTATACGTTTTTGAAATTTGACGTCCTTGGTTCGAATCTTGGATTCGCCATAGAACCTTTGCTTTTTCGAATCTTGGCAAACCTATATAATCCTGCAGAATGAGATCGTAATATATAACTTCTGTGAAAATTCCATGCCAATCCGTCCATAAATGACGGCTGTAAAAGCGCGTACAAACTTTGGTAGCTATTTTTAGTTCTGACGTCATGTGACGTCATATGAAAATTTTAAACATTGGATCAAAATGAACATGATCACCTACAAAGGACTTTCAATTTCCATTGTTAATGAACCCTTGCAACATGAGTAAATTGACATCAAGAAATCGGAAATTCTATACAACTTGATGACGTCAAATGACGTCATATGACGTTCATCTTTACAAAATGCAAATGAAACACAGAGACGTATAATCTCGCCAAATATCAACTTTCTATCTCATCTAGAAACGTTTTTTTTATATGGATTTGAAATTTGACGTCCTTGGTTCGAATCTTGGAATCGCCATAGAACCTTAGTTCTTTCGAATCTTGGCAAACCTATATAATCCTGCACAATGAGTCGTAATATAGAACTTCTGTGAAAATTCCATGCCAATCCGTCCATAAATGACGGCTGTTACAGCGCGTACAATCTTTGGTAGCTATTTTTAGTTCTGACGTCATGTGACGTCATATGAAATTTTAAGCATTGAATCTAAATGTTCATGATTACCTACATAGGACATTAAATTTTCAATGTCTATGAACTTTTGCAACATGAGTAAATTGACATCAAGAAATCGGAAATTCTATACAACTTGATGACGTCATATGACGTTCATCTTTACAAAATGCAAAGGAAACACAGAGACATATAATCTCGCCAAATATCAACTTTCTATCTCATCTAGAATCGATTTTATATGGATTTGAAATTTGACGTCCTTGGTTCGAATCTTGGATTCGCCAAAGAACCTTAGTTCTTTCGAATCTTGGCAAACCTATATAATCCTGCACAATGAGGGCGTAATATATAAACTCCTGTGAAAATTCCATGACAATCCGTCCCTAAATGACGACTAACAGCGCGTACAAACTTTGGTAGCTTTTTTTAGTTCTGACGTCATGTGACGTCATGTGAAGATAAAGATAATATATTCCAAAATGCCATTGCTTCAGGTGTCTGTTGGTAGAATTTCTTTGTCCTAGACCTTCAGCAACTTAATGAAATAACAACATGAAAAGGTTGGAAAAAAAGAATATAACTAGATGTCATTCGTCTAAACGAATGATAGGACTTTCTGTAACCTGTGTTTAATGCAAAAATCAGGAGATAGAAGTTTCATGTAATGTATCATCTCTGGTAGTATTTCATGTTCATGGTGATTAATTGACATTATATTATAAGTAAGCGTTTAGTTACGAAGAAAAAAAAAGAAAGTAGCAGTAGTATGTAGTATGCTTATAACGTCATATGACGTCACGACTCAAAATATATTAAGAAATTCTGCATAACTGCAAACTGTGTAAGTTTCAACTTTCTATCTCATCCCGAAGTTCTTTAGCCCATAAAATGAAATTTTTGGTCCTATGTTCGAATCTTAATTCAGCCACAATACTTCGTTTTTCGGAATTTAAGGTTAGCTGACAAAATATTCACACCTAGTTTCAAGATTGTACCATCTGAAAAATTTTGAAGAAAATCAGACCATAAATGGGCGGCTGTAGAGCGCGAACACCATTTTTCACTATTTTTAGCTCTGACGTCACGTGACGTCATAGGGTGTTGAAAATGCTGTTGCTTAAAAGCGCATACTTTACTGCAATAACTCTGAAATTTTCATTATTCTGAACAATTGGCATCATGTCGAAATCATTGCCCCAAATTAAAATAAGTGGTATGCTTATGACGTCCTCTGACGTCACGATTCAAAATATTTGTTGAAATAATGCAGAACTGCAAAATGTGCAAGTTTCAACTTTCTATCTCATCCTGAAGCTCTTCAATCCTAAAATGAAATTTTTGGTCCTATGTTCGAATATTACTTCAGCCACAGAACTTCGGTTTTTCGGAATTTCGGTAAGCTGGCAGGATATGTACACTTTCAAGTTGTACCATCTGTGAAAATTACAAGAAAATCCGACCATAAATGGCAGCAGTAGAGCGCGAAAAACCATAGTTCAATATTTTTAGCTCTGACGTCACATGACGTCATAGGGTGCTGAAGATGCTTTTGTTCAAAAACGCATACTTTACAGTCATAACTCCTAAAATCTCATTATTCTGAACAACTGCATCATGTCGAAATCATTGCCCTAAAATGAAAATTAAGAATATGCTTATGACGTCACATGACGACATATGGACGTCACGACTCAAAATATGTATAGAAATTCTGCAGAACTGCAAAACTGTGTAAGTTTCAACTTTCTATCTCATCCTGAAGCTCTTTTATCCTAAAATGAAATTTTCGGCCTATGTTCGAATATTATTTCAGCCACAGAACTTCGGTCTTTCGGAAATTCGGTTAGCTGACAGGATATGCACACCTTAGTTTCAAGATGTACCATCTGTGAAAATTTGAAGAAAATCCGACCATAAATGGCGGCTGTAGAGCGTGAACACCATTTTTCACTATTTTAGCTCTGACGTCATATGACGAAATAAGGTGCGAAGATGCTTTTGTTCAAAAGCGCATACTTTACTGTCATAACTCTGAAATTTTCATTATTCTGAAACAACTGGCATCATGTCGAAATACATTGCCCTAAAATAAAAATTTAAGAAGTATGCTTATAGTCATATGACGTCAGGAAATCAAAATATATGTAGAAATTCTGCAGACTGCAAACTGTGTAATTTCAACTTTCTATCTCATCCTGAAGCTCTTTAATCCAAAAATGAAATTTTCGGTCCTATGTTCGAATCTTATTTCAGCCACAGAACTTCGGTCTTTCGGAATTTCGGTTAGCTGACAGGATATGCACACCTTAGTTTCAAATTACCATCTGGAAAATTTGAAGAAAATCCGACTATAAAATGACGGCTGTAGAGCGCAAACACCATTTTACACTATTTTTAGCTGTGACGTCATGTGACGTCATAGGCTGCTGACAATCATTGAAATCAAAATTTCCTCACCTGACTAATTAACCCATAAAAATTCATGGTCCTGGACTATTGCAACATATTAAAATAAACTTTTTAGTTGGAAGAAGAAAAAATAATAATAATAAAAAAATGACGTCACGTGACGTCATATGCGTTTTTTTCCCACATAATTATTAGACCCCCAGAGACCTATAACTGACAAAACTTCAACTTTCTATCTCAAAATAGAAGTTTTTATAAGCTTTAAAAATTGACGCCCTTTGGTTCGAATCTGGATCCGCCAAAATGCTTGGATTTTTTTTTTCAAATTTTTGAAAAACGGACACCGGTATACAAAATAAGAACGTAATATACACATTCTGTAAAAAATTTGATAAAAATCGGCCCTTAAAAATTGGCCTGAACCGTGTAAAACTTTGTGTCAATTTTCAAATGTGACGTCATTGACGTCATAGGCTTTAAAAAATCATTAAATAAAATTTTTCAGGTCTGAATTATTGTCATCAAATTTTCATTGCCCTTCGACAATTTCAACATATAGAAATACCTTTTATTAATATTAGAAATACACTATCATAAATGACGTCAAGTGACGTCATGTGACGTTTTTTTTCACAAAATGGGACTCCCAGTGACCTATTTACTTGACCAAATATCACTTTTCTATCTCAAATAAATCCGATTTTATAACATTTAAAAATTTACGACCTTGGTTTTCAAAATCTTAAATTTCGCTATGAACCAGGACTTTCCGAATTTTGAAAAAGGCACCGAGATGCACAATAGAATTAATATACACATTCGTGAAAATTTGATGAAAATCGGTTTCAAAAACAATGGCTTTAGACCCCCGTAAAACTTTTGTTGCATATTCAAGTGTGACGTCATATGACGTCATAGGCATATGAAAATCATAGAAATCAAAATTTCCCCCTTTGAAGCATTTGTCATTAAATTTTTCATTCCCCTTTCCCGACAATTTCAACATATAGAAATATTTTGTTAATATTGGAAATACATTATCAATAAGACGTCAGTGACGTATATGACTTTTTTTTTCACAAAATGTTTAAACTTTAGAGACCTATATATGACCCAAATATCAACTTTCTATCTAAATGGGGACAGATTTTATAAAATTTTAAAATTTACGACCTTGGTTCGAATCTTTGGATTCGCTAAAAGAACCATGGATTTTTTTCGAATTTTGAAAAAACGGACACAGGGATGCACAAAGAGCCAACATACACATTCTGTGAAATGTTGATAAAAATTTGGTCCAGAAATAAGGCTGTAGCCCGCGTACAAACTTTTTCACCTGACGTCAAATCTGACGTCATATGACGCGTATGAATATAAAATTCTTTTGCATCCGAAAGCTCATGGTTTGAAATATATGTCATAAAATTTTTCATTGTTCTGAGTCAATGGCAACACCTCGAATTAACACAAATATAAGAGGAAGAAAAAAAAGAATAAGAAGAAGAAAGAGAAGAAGAAGAAAAAAAACAGAACAAAAACCCAATATGATTTCTGCCTGTAGGCAAAAGTCCTAATAATAAAAGACAGAACAAACCCAATAGGTTCTTTCTGCGAAAAGCAGAAAGCCCTAAAAAAAAACATAAACAAACCCAATAGGACTTTCTGCCGAAAGGGCAGAAGTCCTAATAACTAGTTTCATTCGTTGATACGAATGAGGACTTTCTGCAACATTTTGAAATGTAAAGATTAATACCGTTAGAAAGAATATATATTATATTCCTACCTTTAACTTTTTTTTTTTCGTATGGACTTCTCAAAAGCATAACTTTGTGAAGTAAGCCATATGTCGAAAAAAATAAATCTTTATTTTGATATCGTTTCTTATAATTGACCAATTTTAGTTTTGTTGTTTGTTGTTGTATTGGGGTTTTTCCTGTCGCTGTGGTAGTATTTTAATCATAAAGAGACGTCCCAGCTAATTACAGGGGGGAGAAGACCCCGAGTACACAATATACGCGGATATAACCACCGACCTACCGCAAGCCAGCTGGAAGGCTTCCTCACATAAAAAATCCGAAGTCCCCACCGGAATTCGAACCCACAGCGGTGAGGGGCTGAGAAAATTCCAAGTTTAGTATTCAGGTACCAAAAAAATGCCTTTAAAAAAACCCCCAAAATTAATTGAGCATTTTTGGGTCTATTTTTAAAATTTTAAAATAGGGGAAAATTTAAATTTAAAAAAATTTTAATTCCCCCATATAAAATTTTTTTTTTTTTTTAATTTCGTGTACAGTGCGGGGAAAAAAACCGAAATGCCCCATGCAAAGATTCGTCGAGCGTGGCCCCCGTGATTAAATTTAATAATGCTTGTACAAAAACACTTTTTCCCCCTAAATCAACTGAAAAATTTTAAAAAAAACCAACTTCAAGGGGCCCGGGGCCCTTTTAAATTTCCCCCCCATGTTTTTTGGCCTTAAAAAGGGGTTTAAAAAGTATTTTGGGTGACCCATTTTTTAAAAAGTACAAAATTTTTTCCCCCTTTAAAGATCTATCTAATGAGGGGAATTTTTGGAAAAGCCAATGCCCCTTTTCAGCACGCAAAGTTTAAAAGTTTTTCAGGGAGTTTTAAAAGTAAAACCCCTAAAAACAAAAAAAAAAAAATACACACAACCATAGAGAACAAACATTTACCCCCCGCATTCTATTAATCCAAAAAAAAAAAAAGAAAATCTCCCCCTTCCCCCCTTAGTTTTTGTTTAAAAAAGTTTTATTGCCTAAGAAAAAAGGGAAAAACTTTTAAAAAATTTTTAAAAAAAAAAAGTAAGGGGGTTTTAAAACCCCAAGTTTTTAACAACTTTTTGTATTTTCCCTCGCTTTAAAAACCCCCTTTTTTTAATTTTTTAATGTCTACACATGTTAAAACAGAAGGGGGGAATATTAACAATTTCAAAAAAAAGCGATTAAGAAAATTTTTCCCTTTTTAAAAAAATTTTAAATTGAAAAATGTATAAAAAAATTTTGAAGAGAAAAAAAAAAAAACCAAACCCCAAAAAAGGGGTTTTCTTAAAAAAAAAAAAAAAAAAAATGCCCCAAAAAAAAAACAAATAGGGGTGCCCAAAAAATAAAACCCTTTTTAAAAAAGTATCTTTTTTTCAAATTTCCATCAACCTTTTTCCCCAAGGGGAACAAAATGGGTTTCCCGGGGTTTCCCTCTCATTTTTGGGCTTTTTATTACAAAAAAATACAAAACTAGAGCGACGCATTGACCTTTGACAAAAAAATTTTTCATATCACTTTATGAAAATTTACCCCGGGGAAACCCCCTTGATGGGGGGGAGTCAAAAAATCTTTCTAATTTTTTTGGGAAAGTGGACTCTTTAAAATTTTAAAAAAAAAAATTTTTAAACCCCAAAAATAGGTTTTTTGTTTTTAGTAAGAAAATTTAAAACGGCCCCCCCCGGCTTAGTTTAAATTTAAAAAACTGACTAACTTAAGTTTTTTCCCCCCCCTATTTCTTCGTTATGCGTTTTTTAAAAAGATGGCCCATATAAGTGTTACGGGCACGTGTTTTTAAAAATTTTTACCACTGCACGTTTTTTTTTCCCAAATATGGATTTTAAAAACATAAAATTTCGCCCCATTTTTTTTTACCGTGGCTCATTTCTTTTTCAATTTAAATTTTAATTTTAAAAAGGGGGGGGCTGTTTTTTTTTAAATTTTTTTTTTTTTTTTTAAAATTTTTGAGAAATCAAAAAATATAAAAGTTTGGGGCTTTTAAGGGGAAAAAACAAAAAATGTAAAAAAAAATCTTTTAAAAAAAACGGTGTCACGGAAGATACCCCCGGGGGGTTTTCCCCAAAAAAAACCCCCAATTTTAAAAGAGAAAAAAAAAAGTTTTTGGAAAATTGTTTAAAAACGTTTTTTTTAATTATTTCAATTCCCTTTTTTTTCCCAAAAATTTGAAAAAAAGGTACTGGTAAAGCCCCCTTTGGGGTTTGCGCTCAGTTTTTAAAAAGGGTTTTCCAGGACTGAGGGCCCCCCGGGGTCCGGATAATTTTCTGGGTGGGGTATCATCCCAAACCCCGTCTACGACGTGAAAACTGTGCAGTGTGAAAAAAACTACTTTTTTTCTAAAGGGAGAAAAATTTTTCCAAAAGATTTTTAAAATTTTTGTCGGGGGGGCTTAAAACCCCAAAAAACCAAAAATTTTTTTTTATTTTTTAAAATTTGGGGATCTTTTTTTTTCCTTAGGAGCCCCCCTTTCAAAAAAAAATTTCCCAAACTCCTCTTTTTATTAAAAAAGTTTTCATAAAAATTATTTTTTAAAAACAACTTTAAAAAACCTTTAACCCAAAAAAACCCTCAACAGGGGGCCAGTGGCCCCCCCCTCGTGTGGGGGGATCGGGGAAATAAACACTCCCTGGGGATTCTTTTTTTTGTTTTTTTAAAACCCCCCCCCACAGTAATTCCCCAAAATAAAAGATTCTTTTCATGCGGGTATGGGGGAAAACCCCACTCAGTTCACCCCGGGACTGGGGCCCCTGTACCACCCCCCGTCCCACATCCTGATCCCCCTAACCAGTCCGAAAAAACCTTTAAAAAAGACGCCAAGAAAAAGGGGGCTAAAAAAATTTAAAATTTTTTAAAAAAATTTTGGGTTTTCGGGGGGGGATCGAACCCACCCCTTTCCCCCCCCCGAGGGGGCCCCCAAACCCCCCTCGGCCCCCGGGGAAAGGGGACGCTTTTTTTTTTAGTAATATCAAAATGAAATAATTTTAAAAATTTTTTTTTTAAAAATTTAAAAATGACTAAAACAAGGGGGAAAAAATTCCCTTTTTTCCGAAAAAAGTTTCCCCAAATTTAAATTAAAAACGAAAGGGAGGAAAATTTCTCGAAAATTCTTACACTTGGGAAAAATTTGTTTTTTTGATGTAACTTCCTTAAAATTTAAAAAAATTTTTTAAAAACCAAATACCAAAAAAATAAAAAAATTCCCCAAAGCACAAAACACAAATTTTCGTTTTTTTCCCAAAATTTAACTCCTCAGCCCTTTGGGCCCCAATCTTTAAATTTTAAAAGGCATCAAAAACGGCCAAACTTTTGCTCTAAAAATAATATTCATCATCATATTTTAAAAATAAAAGGGTTTTTAGAGGTATAAACTTTTTAAACACCTGGGGGTTCCCAAAATTTTCTTTTTTTCCCGAAATAATTTCACCAATTCATCCGCGATCATAAAAAACTAAGTACATCTGAAAGGTTTTTCCCTAAGCACTACAAATTATAGCATAGTGTCTCGAAAGAATATTTACCTTTTTTTTGGAGATTTTTTAATTTCGAAAAAAAACCCGATAATTGTATATGACCTTGCCCTTTTAAGGTTTTTCCCGAAAAGGGAAAGTGACATGGCCCCATAAAATCTAATATGCATCTTCAGAAAAAATTTTTCAAGAAAAATCATACAAAAAAAAAAAGGGCCTACAGGGATTAAAAACCGTTAAGTTTTAATAGGGAAATTTTTAAATTTAGAAATTGGGGACGTCATGGGATTCTATGGCGTTCATCTTTCAAATTTAAAGAAGACCTAGAACTTTTTTTTTCAGTCCAAATATCAGCTTTTCAAGTTTTTTTGGAAGCGTTTTTATAGCTTTTAAATTTTGACGTCATTTTTTCGAATTTTGGGGTTTCCCGCCAAAAAACCCTTTTGGCCTTTTCGAAATTGGAAACAAGGCCACCAAAAGGCAAAAACTAGAGACAAAACAACACATTCTGTAAAATTTTTGATAAAAAACGGTCTAGAAAAAAAGGCTTTTGGGAACCGCTAAAAATTTTTTCCCACTTGACTTCGAATCTAAACGTTTTTATGATTTATATGAATTTTAAAATTTCTTTTGCACCCAAAAGCTCAGGGGTTTTGAAAATATCCCTTTAAAAATTTTCATTGTTCTGAGCAAGGGGGCAACCCCTCAAAAAAATTAAAACAAATAAAAGGGAGGAAGAAAAAAAGAATAACTAGATTTCTTTTCGTTGAAAGGGAATGATGGATTTCTGTAACATTGAAAAAAAAAAGTTTAATTCCGAAAAGAAAGGTTTTTATTTTAAAAGCCCCCTCCCTTTTTCCCTTTTTTTTTTTTCCCGTAGGGGACTTCTTAAATCCCTTGAACTTTTTGAAAAAAGCCATTTTCCCCAAAAAAAAAAAGTAACTGGTTTGTTGCAAGAACACATGAGCCCCCTACCGGTGGGGTCCCAAAATTTTTTCCATTTCCACAGCAACCAAAATTTTTGGTCCAAGAAAAAAAAGGGATTTTGGGTTTTAAAGAAAAGGGTAAGGGAATTTTAAGTTATGCCCATTTAAGCAAGACTTATATGTAGAGTTGTTTTTTTGGTGTCCCCAAATTATAAAATTTCATGCAAGCAAGACAGATGCAAAAAAAGATTAATAATAGTTACCTTGGCTGACCCAAAATG
>CM037777.1:39825488-39875488 GCA_021229015.1 Solen grandis | reverse complement strand
TATGTACTATTTAGTCATAATGTGTTTGCTATATCAACGTCAAGAACACGCATTAAAATCAAACTTCAATCGTAAATCATGCTCGTCTATTAATCATCGGTCTATGTCTTTCTTCAATTATACAATATTTTACATATCTTAAAACAATTACATACTTGTTAAATTGATCAGTTTGCGTTTTAAAGAAAAATCATAAAATGGTATTTACTCTACTGATAACTGAATCATAAAGCTACAAATCAAAGTTAACATATAGCAAGTGATTAAAAGTTAAAAGTGGTTTTATTTAAACAGTAAAATATATAAAAGCTAAAATGAAACATTTTCGTGTTGATATCGTTTGATTGAGATACGCATTTGCTTTCTGCTAATTGGACATTTTTTTTTTTTTGATATTACATTAATCCTTTGCAACTTAGATACAAAAATGTATTCAAGTTTTATTTTATATTTCCATTACATTTTCTCTATGTGTATCAATACTTCATTATGAGTAAGTGTTTATAACCAGTTCTAGATAGCTAATGCAAGCCCCGATAACTTGAATTCTACCAATTCTGCTTCACTTTTTGAATTTTTGTAATTATTATTTTCAGATGAAACAAAACAGATTTGTCGAAGTTTCATTTTTTAATTTTGTTTCTTGTCTTTTGTAATTGGAATCATTTCCGGCCCATGTACATGCTTCAATAAAAAGCTTATTACATAACATTTTAATACTTAAATTTGACTTATTTGACAGGTTTCTACACGAGAGAGATTATTTTATTCTCAACCAAGGCATCAATGAAACTTGGTGTGCTTTTTGGATTTTTTTTTTTAATCTTTTTATCTCAGTAATCATAGCTCTCATTTCATTGTTCATTCATTATCATTAAGACTTTGACTTGTGACATTTTTTTTTCAAATTAATATTCCTTCTATTCTGCGGCTACACAATAATTATGATAATTGACAAAGAAAAAACAAATTAAAATTCACGAAGGCATAAATCTTAGTGAAGTCAGTTCAAAAAGGTTCCCTCAGTTTTCCAATTAAAAAAGTTTGCTCGCCTATCTGTCGTGAAACTTTTTTGACAAAACCGTTTTAAAAATTAAAAAGATTGAAAATGCCGATTGTACTTTGATTAATAAAATAGAATTAATAGTTACACAAGAAAACAATGTGCACGTAAACCATTTTTGAAATCCAACATATATGAGAATCTTCTATACCGTCAATTAACAAATTAATGATTATCAGTGATAACATAATACTTGATTGACGTTTTCTCACTAAATTGTCTGTATATTTGCTATAAACACATTTTATGTTTTATGCAATAAACTTATCATCAAACGATTTCCCTGTAGTGTGTGAAGTAAATTTATCCACCACGTTATCTAGATGAATCGTTTGAAACTGTTTATAGGAAGTTAATGGGAAAACATGGCCGCTGTAAACATGTTGAAAACTAAAATGTCAATGATACAAACAACAGGTAATGATAATATAATTAGTCACTTCATTTGTTGATCATCAACCAAATATTGGTATGCTAATACAAGATAGTACTCATGTTCAAACCCGACAAAGTTTTCAAAAAAGATAGCATGAATAAAAAAAATTGTTATAACTTATGCTAATCAAAGCACTAAGGTGGTTGAAATTAAAAAATGTAAGGAATGTGGTTCTTAGTATTGATCCTCTCAATGCCGTTAATACTTCATGAATGTGCCGCACAAAGGTATAATTTTAATAGAAAAGCAAGAAAATGTGAAAGATAAAGTTATTGTTCTATTTCACTTCACACCCTGAATGATATCAATGTCTTCAATATTTTTAAAATATGTTCTAGAAAATAATAATTTCACCATACAAGTAAGTAATAGAGATGAAGCAAGGTAGAGTTATTGTTCTTGTTAAGTAAAGTTTGACCATTGTATAAAGTATAAACTCAATCCCTAAAGTTCTTTTTGAGTTTTGACATACAGATGCGACTAGAGACACTACAGTCATTTGAGACTCTAACAAGAAAAAAATAATGTTTCTACTGACGGCTTACATTAAAGATACTGCCCCCCTCTCATATTTACTGTTTTGACCTTATAACCGAACCTGTCTATGCGCAGGGCCCTCATTTTAGAAAAATCGACCTCTCTATGAATTGTTTATATAAAGAGAGGAGGATTTTTTCCTCAATTTTTTTTTTTTTTTTTTTGACTGAACATGAGGGTACTTTGGTCTATGATTTAAATAAAAAGGAACCAAATACAAATTAAATAACGCAGCAAAAAAATAAAGGATGTGTAAAAACTTGAATAAAACATTTTAAGTATATAACCCAAGAATAAAAAAGGTCTAAGCTGGAATAGTGCTCACGACCCCTTGCAAAAAATCGAGCTAATTCCGCAACCATAAATTTATTGTGCAAATAAGGTTATTTATAGATAGTTTAACGAATGAAACTGCGGATGAACACTGAATTATAAACTTGCTTCTTTTACAGTTCTATTTGACCAGAAAATGTGATTATACCCAATGCTTTCAAATTTAACAGAATCCTGCAATATATCCAGCATTTATCAAAGCTGCAATACTGAATTATACAACATGGCACATGGTGTTTTTCCTTTTTTTTATTATCTCGTGGCCACGAGATGGTAACTAAGAAAAATAAAAGACACAAAAACTTGCTAACTCGTGGCGACGAGTTAGTAACTAAGAAAAAAATCAAAAAAGGAATATCGCTATCTCGTGGCAAACGATTATTAACTCGTGGCCACGACCTTTAACTAAAAAAATCTTACAATCTTACTAACTCGTGGCCACGAGTTACTTACTTAGAAAAAAAAATCGCTAAGTCGTGGCTACGAATAACTAAGAAAAAAATATATCTAACTCATGGCCACGAGTTACTAAGAAAACAACAAAAAATATCGCTAACTCGTGGCCACAAGTTACTAACTAAAGAAAACCAAATAAAAGAAATATCGCTTGTTATCTATCTCGCAGCCACGAAGTAACGATATCTTCTTCTTTTTTTAGTTACTAACTCGTGGTCAGGAGTTAGCGAGATTTTTTATATTTTCTTTGTTTCTTCCTTAAGATTTGTTTTTCGTGTTCTTTTTTCTTAGTTACTATCTTGGACCACGAGTTAATAAAAAAGAAAAACACCATGACCTCTCTGTGCTTCCGTATAAACCAGAGTAAGATGCGGTTTATCATTGATTACTAATTAGCCGGCTGTATTTTCGGGAAATTATGAAAGTATCTTTTCAAGGACATTGAAATGTTTTCATTTTCAGTTATTTATTCATATCATCACTGGTACACAAGGTTTATTAGTTTGAACGTACCTTTTCCAATTCGATCTTAATGAAAATTATTTTTGTAAGTTTGTAATTTTTCTTTACATAATTTGTTAAACGAAGCTAAAATACATTTTTTGCCACCATAAGCTCTTCTAAAACCTCTATTCCTTCCATTATTACTTTTGATTGATTTACTTTTTTATTGTTGTTTCTAATTCTGTATTTAATTTAATTTTTATGTTAATCAATGAATTAGAGAAATACTATAGAATGAACGTATTCGTGATGGGAACACAAGCACATTCGTTTAAATATATGCAAGAATTAAATATCTGCATTATCTGTCTAACGAAATTACTGCATTATCTACATTAGAAACGTAGAAACGTCATCGATATTCATTAACCTTTCATTTCCCTAGATGACTGCTTTGCCGAACGGATAAATGCCATAATTGCAGGCTTAGTTGATATAAATACGTTTAAGTGGCTGCAACGCTATACAGACCAATGGCCCAGCTGATATCATTACGTCTTCGATCGTCAATTACTCGTAGGCAGAGAATAATCTAGTGTCATAAACACAGGAAATTACGCAATCACAACCATTTAGGGAAATTGTGCAATGTTTTCCAGAAACGCAAGAATATGCACTTAATGCTATACAGGTAATTCAACGAATAGTGTGCACAAGCTTGGCTGATCCTTTAAAGCATAATCTCTCTTCGTTTCGATCGTTGAACTTACGCTCTCCGTATGATATAAATTATCCTAAATGCTCATATTAAGAATAATTACTAATTCTATTTTCTTGCAAGTTATTCCATGCGTGAAACTCAGATTGGCAATAATCGAGCCTTGTTCAAAATGTGCAAAATTTACGTGACGGAAAGGGTTATAATCAAATTACAACAATTAAAGACTAGTTTGAATATTTCAATTCCTCCCTGGAAGTTTAGATTTGGAAAGTGTGTTTTGATCAAATAAATTTAATAGAAATTCAAGTTGTTTAGCCAAACACTACTAAAATTGAAAAATTATCAGTGTTTTAAGGAACTTCTTTTTAGCAAAAACATTCGCGTCCTTTTCGAAATATAACATCATAATATGCAGCATATTGATCAAAAAGATATAAGGTTCATTTGCTGATATTTGATTTACTTAACTCGGATGATAATCTCTTTCTTTAGTCATTTAATATCACAATTTAATGATTATAATTGAAATATATCAGGTTTTTTAATTTCAGACGATCAGTTGTCAAAGTTGACATATATACGCATTTAATACAAATATACATTTCATTAAATTTGAACATCTTAATAGATAAGTGATATATTTACTCTTAAAGGAGATGTAGTTAAAAAGAAATAATGCTACAAAAAGGTTTGGAATACTCATTTTAAAACCCTTTGCAACATGAAGTGTCTGAAGCTGAAAACTAACTCCTTATTACAGTAAGGCTGCACGTGTAATGCGGCTGCTTAGATAGGTCTATTGGTAAAAAAAATGTGTTTCGATTTTCACGTCATTTTCAGGAAATTAAATGTCACAAAAGGACATTTGAAGATATTACATTTTGGTAATGCGCATTTATATTTTAATCACACTTAGAGTTGTGTGTGTGTGTGTGTTTTCGAAAATAAAGCCTTCAGCAGGAAGCATTACATCGTTCCCCAACGATCTTTCCGATCTTTTAATTTAGTCCTTGAGTTATTCATTTTCAAGTTTTTGTATTAATAATCTACTCGCATCTAAGATGCTGAAAGTTCCATAAAATGTTTAATCAATATTCTAATGGTATTGTTGGCATTGAATTCTGCCGCGGACCGTCCTCGGTGGCCGAGTGGCTAGAGCGTCCGCTTTGTGAGCGGGAGGTCGTGGGTTCGATCCCCGGCCGCGACATACCAAAGTCGTAAAAAATGGTACTGTTATAGCTCCCTTGCTTGGCGCTCAGCATATAAGGGTAGCTGTAGGACTGGTTAGGCTTGGTGTCAGGATAATGAATGGTATCATGCCACATGTCTACGGCGTGATACTGCAGTGTGACAGCACTATATCTGTCTCAAGTAGACATCGTCTACAAATGGCTATAATACTGTCGGTGGGACGTTAAACCCAACAAACAAACAAACAAATAAACTAATTCTGTCGCGTTCATATTTGTATGTTTCCCTTTTGAATTAGGCAAATTAGAATTCATTAAATTATCTTGCTTCAACTGCATATATAGTATTGGTCATCATACTTTAATTATACTCTTGGAAATAAGAAATGTATATGCTGCTTGCCACTTAACATGAACACAAGGATAGTTTCACTGGATTTGACATCATGCTACGTGTCTTTTAAACATTGTTCATTTGAACAGTTAAAAAGTTTACAAAATTTGAACAATATTTCCATTTTTCCTAATTAATACTAGTCGTCCATTTTACCTGTCCTGATTAATACAAGTCGTCCTTTTTGCCTATCTTGATTTATACAAGTCATCCATTTTACCTGTACTGATTAATTCTAGTCATCCATTTACCTGTCCTGATAAATACAAGTCAATCATTTTACCTGTCCTGATTAATACTAGTCGTCCTTTTTACCTGTCCTGATAAATACAAGTCAACCATTTTACCTGTTCTGATTAATACTAGTCGTCCTTTTTACCTGTCCTGATAAATACAAGTCATCCATTTTACCTGTCCTGATTAATACAAGTCGTCCATTTTACCTGTCCTGATTAATACAAGTCGTCCATTTTTACCTGTCCTGATTAATACTAGTCGTCCATTTTACCTGTCCTGATTAATACAAGTCGTCCATTTTACCTGTTTTGATTAGTACAAGTCGTCCATTTTACCTGTCCTGATTAATACTAGTCGTCCATTTTACCTGTCATGATTAATACCAGTTGTCCATTTTACCTGTCCTGATTAATACAAGTCGTCCATTTTACCTGTCTTGATTAATACAAGTCGTCCATTTTACCTGTCTTGATTAATACTAGTCGTCCATTTTACCTGTCCTGATTAATACAAGTCGTCCATTTTTCCTATCCTGATTAATACTAGTCGTCCATTTTACCTGTCTTGATTAATACAAGTCGTCCATTTTACCTATCCTGATTAATACAAGTCGTCTCCTTTTAACCTTTTCTTGATTAATACAAGTCGTCCATTTTACCTGTCCTGAATAATACAAGTCGTCCATTTTACCTGTCTTGATTAATACAAGTCGTCCATTTTACCTGTCCTGATAAATACAAGTCAATCATTTTACCTGTCCTGATTAATACTAAGTCGTCCTTTTACCTGTCACTGATTAAATTACTAAGTTAACCATTTTACCTGTTCTGATTAATACTAGTCGTCCTTTTTACCTGTCCTGATAAATACAAGTCGTCCATTTTACCTGTCCTGATTAATACTAGTCGTCCATTTTACCTGTCTTGATTAATACTAGTCGTCCATTTTACCTGTCCTGATTAATACAAGCCGTCCATTTTACCTGTCCTGATTAATACTAGTCGTCCATTTTACCTGTCCTGATTAATACAAGTCATCCATTTTACCTGTTTTGATTAGTACAAGTCGTCCATTTTACCTGTCCTGATTAATACTAGCCGTCCATTTTACCTGTCATGATTAATACCAGTCGTCCATTTTACCTGTCCTGATTAATACAAGTCGTCCATTTTACCTGTCCTGATTAATACAAGTCGTCCATTTTACCTGTCCTGATTAATACTAGTCGTCCATTTTACCTGTCTTGATTAATACAAGTCGTCCATTTTACCTGTCTTGATTAATACTAATCGTCCATTTTACCTGTCCTGATTAATACATGTCGTCCATTTTACCTGTCCTGATTAATACTAGTCGTCCATTTTACCTGTCCTGATTAATACTAGTCGTCCATTTTACATGTCTTGATTTATACCAGTCGTCCATTTTACCTGTCCTGATCAATACCGGTTGTCTATTTTACCTGTCCTGATTAATACCACATGTCAAGATTACCTGTCCTAATTAATACCGTTGTCTAAACATATAAAGCGGTACTATTGGTATTCCTTTATTTTATATAATGTCCTATTCTCCTTTTTTTTAAGCCCCAAAACTTACATCTGCTTCTGGAACTGGTTCATTTTTGATATGTGTAGGATTTCTCAATGGCCTTGTTTTGTTTTTTCCTAATTCCATATAAAAACAAAATTGCTTGTCGTAAAAACCTTTCCCGTGCTAGTTATCATTAATGCTATCCAATTCATTAGAATTATTGTTAGGATTATATCGTATATTTCTTTGAATACACATTGGAATTTGATATCATTTTTGTTTCAGCTGACCATGAATAGACTAATACAATTTAAGCTTAATAGTTCTCCCCTTAATTTACATAATGTTGTCACTATGCATTTGTCTAAAATTTTCTCGCGGATAATACATATGGTAATATTTTACCTTTTGAATTACGATGTGTTTCTTGTGTTCCTATCTCGCATTTCAGTAAATCATTTCTTGACAACCTAGTATTTTGCGTAACTCTTCTAACAACAATTGTACCACTTCCCCCACCCAAAAGCAAAGTGAGACAATATGTACTTTACTATTAATAAGTGTAATTTCAAAAGATAGATGTAGTATATATAAATTTCTAAACTGTAATTCAACTTTTAAGTTTACCGTTAAAGTCCGTATCTTTTTTACACCTCTTTACCCTGTGGCATTGAGTGACAATATAATCTATTAGTAACTTACCCCATCCTAACGTTCTACTGCAGTACGTCGGGTCGGTTTTGAAAAAAAAGATTTAGAGAAAACTTTTACAAAATCCTAAAGGTTCGTCTTTTAAAGAGTTTTTTATGTAAATCATCTTCTTAATTCTGGGCATTCACTGAAGGATGTAAATACAACCTTTTCAAAAATGTTTTTGATGATAATGTTTCAATAGAGTTGTAGATTACATGCCAGATACACAGTTGAAGTAAACTGGATTAAAATGATTTTAAACACCATCCCCTCTAGGTCTTATTGTTCATTCGCAAGACAAGAAATATATTTAATAATTCAAATACATGTATATACGTTGTTGTTGTTTTTTTATCTTATTTATTTATTTATTTTAATTTTTTGTCAATGCTGTCATCACCCAAAAGCAGAAAATCTCATAGTAAAATAGAAAATCATCATAAAAAACACAAAATTGCGAAAATTGTATCTTTTCAAGTTATAAATACACTGTTTGTCCGATCTGGCATCTGAGATTTACTTTCAAGCTACAAATTTGTCTTAATTTGGATAATATGTCTGGTACAATTTTTTTACGAAGCGTTTGTTTCCATCATTCAAAAGTACATGAGTCATGCTTTAAAACCTAGGTAATCTCAACACACATCATTTAATGAAAAATATGTCTTTATTATTTACCTTCTGGGCTTATTATTACTGGGATTTAAACTTTGTTTCGGATTTTAAATGTCAGAAATTATCTATGAAAGGTCCAAAATATCGCCTACCTGATGACATTAAAATTTAATCTTGTCAGGAAATAGCGGCCTTGCTTAAGTTGTTTGGATGATGTTGATGTAAAGTAAACACGGATTAAATTGCACTCATACATGAAATGGTGCTAATGTCAAAATATATAATAATTGTATAAAAATATATCGTTCTCATCCTTCTAGTTTACCTAGAAGATCCAATGTTTACTTAAAACAGTCCATTCAAAATATTCATGGCAGATTAGTTCTGGTACCTGTATATATATGAAGGTGATAAAGATTTTATTTTCATTTAATTCCGTCATTCAAAGTACACGACAAACAAGCACTCTGTGATGATTTTACCACTATGAGTTTAACACCAACTCTGATCTCTCCAAGAAAAACTTTTAACATTATGATGGTTCCCTTACTTTGCAAGACACCATATAAGTCTCGATTGATTGCTTATGCTGGCTCTAGCACAAGCACGAATATCTCTAAATTACTAATGTCTTCTTTTACTGCTGTTCGCATTCGCGTTAAAAAATGTGAAAAAATCGGAATTTACCATTTTTGGTCCATAAAGTATCAAAGGCTTTAGATTATTTTCGTAGTTTTAACTTTCATTTCGTTGTTCTTCAAATAGTATCTTTTCTACTCAGTACACTTCTTCATCGCATGATTTTATTAAAACAATTATTTTCTCTTATTAAAACAGTTGCTTGAATTCAGAAATGTATTCCTCGATAAATACACCATGTGGACTTGCGAGGATATTTGTTAAGCTTTAAGTTTCCTGCTTGATAATATTTTCACAAAATATGGTTGTTCTCTTTTTAGACAAGTGATTGGTAGTTGCATGAGAGTCAAATGTGTACCTTTAACTGCATTTTTGTTATATTAATTTACACTTACATCTTCTACATTAACCAAAATCCAAAACCAAACTTCTTTTTTAGGATTTTTTAGCAATGATTTGAATAGGCACCATAAGCAAAAATGGTAAACCGCTACCCTAACGCACATGTAAAATTGGATTTTCATATAAAACTATTAGTAAGAATGAAACAAATTTGAATTACATAAGTCAACTTTATATTTATGTCAGCATACTTATGTAAAATACTATTGAATGTTATTGTTGTGCTGCAGTATTTTAAGTTAACGTGCCAAGGTAAAAATGGAGTTTAATTTTAGGTAAAAGTTCATAGTTTATTCATATTTTTTCAACAATAAAATACTGAAAACATTAAAGTAAATCCCGTGATTTTACTAACAATGTGTCAAAGGCAATACGCTTTTAAAGATCAATTTGTTAAAAAAAAAACACACACACACAAACATTTTCAGCTATAAGATTTTCCAAGAAAATGACATTTTTTCCTCTTTTCGGTCATGTTTTCTGTATAAGATCATAGAAATGTTTTGCCAACTTTTGGTTCGCAATTTACATATATCATTACGAAATATGTTTTACACGAATATATTTAGTCCTTATTTTTCGGCGCCAAGCTGAACATGGGGGTTTAAAGGGAAAGGAAATGTTACAACTCAAGTTACAAATAGTGTGAATCAATAAAACTTTAGAATTGTTTTTCAAAGAATTTGTTTTCGATGTCTTATATTGTTTCATTAATAGTAAATACATACATAAAAGTTACGGAACCTTAAAGCACGTCAAGATCAAACGTCCATGGTTAGTCATAACATTGTAACGTCAATTGCAAAACGGTATAGCTCACGTTTTGCATCAATTAGATGCCTTGTTATATCTTACTTATCACGTAATAAAATCAAATAATGACAGCTGTATTTGATTTTTTTGCAATTTACAAAGTTATTGGAAAGACTCAAACGAAATATGCGTAATTGATTTTCTGGGTTTTATTTTTTTATCATAATGTATTAGTGGTATAAGAAGTAGTTGTAGTATCATTGATGGCAAACATCAATTATTGTAATTGTTGGAAACATTCAACATTAGCTTTCTCGTATCTTTCTTTCAAAAACAAAAGGACTTAAGATCACTTAGATGAAAAAGTTTTATTTATTTGTAAAAAGATATATATATATATATATATATATATATATATATATATATATATATATAATGTATTGTTTTATTACTAAATGTTAAAGCAATATTAATGTTATCCAATAAAAAGAAGTTAAACCTTACGGTCATTTGATATATTTAGTTAAAAAATGATTGGTTTAAGTATTTAAAACTTGACATGAAAGCTTCTTCCCTGAATTTGCATGGTACGTATTTGCTATTTGCTCTTTGCTATTTTTATACTTCTTCTTTTAATATTGTCGTATGTCCGTTACGACTTGCAGAGACAGTGTATTTAATTTTTTCTCCTAGCTTCACGTGAATGTTTATACGTATTTTTCAATATCATACCATGTGTTTATGGCTATAACTTATCAAAGGTTTAGCAGATGAGGGCTTTAAAACAAGACTTGAGGATAGGCTAACAATTCCGCTTTATTTTTGTCTTTGTCTTTTTGTAATTAATTTCTAAATGAAACGGAATTAGTTTGTCGTGGCTTCATTCCTATTTTTTTTTTTTTTTTTTTTTGTAATTGGAAATATTTCCGGATCATGTTCGTACTTTAGTTATAATTCATATCACATTATACGTTAATCATCAATATCGACTAGGAGGTGATTAACATGATTTTATATACAAGACATTTGCTCTTATTTTCAACCAATGCGCCACATCATCTATGAAACTAGTTATGCTCTTAAAGGCCAATAGTCCCAGGGGCCGAACTATTAAACAAATGTTATCAACAAATCTACTAAGATTCGTGTATACTTTTATGTCAGTAATTTCAGGTCTTATTTTATTTTTAGGCCATGATTGTGAAAACTTTGTTTTATGACTGATTGATTTCAAATTTGCATTCCTTCATTCAATTTTAAATGAAGAACTATTTTGAATTATTAGACACGCAAATATTATTTGATAACTTTGCTTTCTTTAAAACCTTGAATTAACACAACTTTTCGAGATGATGTCGAAGTATTGAACGCATACTTGTTTCGGAATAACACAATTATGGTCTTACAGAGGCCATATTCTAGATTGGAATTGAACACATACATTTATCATACAATACTGTTTTGAACAGGGACACTTAATCGTACGTGTAATAGTAACACGCAGTGTCTTTTATCCCAGAAAAGTGACCCAACTTGTTTGATTAATAGAAATATTTAAGAACAACAGTTCACAAAACACGTTTTATACAACTGTTCTGCTAACGGATATACATGTTTTTTCTCATTCCTTTAAGAAAAAAATATTGCATATCATCGATAAGATATCTAGCGTTTGACGGTGTTAACCTTTATAAAAGTTGATACTGATGTGTCCATATGTTTTCTTCTATATTTACATTAAGGGGAAGCCACATATTTGCAGAAATTTATTCTTTATTGCTAAAATTGGAAGTAAACTTATGCCTATTCCACCAACAATTTAATATGAATCACACATGTGTTCTGATGAAAAACATGATGAGAGATCAATTCAACAAGATTGGTACACAAGAGTAACAAAGAGCCAAATAGTGTTAAAAATACTGTCTTTCGTAAATAAGAGGGAAAAATAGATTTAACAAAATACATATATCTATGTCTATAGTGTTTTTCAGCTTAGCATTGGAACAATTGCTCATGCACCTACTACTACAATATGATTGTTTCTGTCGGTATAATGTACAATGTGTTGTATATATCCTGCTTGAAAGTAATTAGTTAAAAGCAACGTATTGCTTATTTTAAAAGTCTGAGAAATTGAATTTGTTAAAACGTGTAAGTTAAAATTACGCAATAACATTTTATTGAATCGATGTACCCGTAGTAAGAACAGTTTATTTAATCGCTTAGTTATTAGTACTGATCGTTCGAAACTCCATTTGTGAGTTGAATTATAAAACATGTCCGCAGTAAACTGACCTTATATTGTAAAAATGCATTTCAAAGATACTAACATCAAAGAATAATAATAAAGATAAAGATATAATAAGGTCACTTCATGCGTTGACCCGTTATCAAATATGGGTTCGCAAGCCTAAAACAAGATAGTTCTCATGTTCAAAATATGAATAAAAATGCATATACTGGGAAATAAATGTAGATATATTAGAATTTTAAGCATATCCCTCGTCATTATTTGAACTGAGGGTATTGTCTTGTGTGTGATTTCGTGTTCTGCACATTTTGAGGTTGTTTTACTACATTGGGGCATGCTGCTCTAATTTCCTTTTTGTGACTGTTCATAATGCTTTCCGCTATTAGGACTTGATTATATATCCCTGTCTTTCAACTTATCCTATTTTGACGCAAATTCTTGGGAATATGTAAATACAGGAGAACCCAAAAGATAAATAAAACAATGCCTAAAAGTTCATTCAGTAGAGATCTATAATAGCTGAAACTATCTTCAGACTGAAATATAAATGTCCATATTAAAAATCAGTATCTTCTTCGGTCTGTGGATACATTTAAATAACATTTGAGTTTGTGCTAACTGAGAATAAGAAAATCTTGCAACAACAAATTATTCATAAAGCTTAATAGGATTTAAACCGAAAACATCCGCAAAGGATTATGTAATAAAAGTAAAAGAAAAATACAGGAAGTCTAGTTGTTTTTTTCCAAAAGAAAAATTAGGAGTATTTATAGTACAGTAAGTTGTGTATCTGATGCTATGAAATTTAAACAGAAAAACTGAAATTTATTTCTGCTTCATGATTTTTTATTATTATCCATTGCAGATATTATAAATATTATTATATACTGATAGTGTTGTCTTGGCCATTAAGAAAAATATATATTATAATTGGCCAAAGGCATTTTTGTCGCTATGCAAATAAAACGATGCATATTAGAGAGTAGGGTGCTCACAAGAAGATATTTATGTACTTTTTTTTTATTTAGATAAATAATGTTAGTAACATTTTCATGCATTTGAAGTTTTTCTTTTTAATTAATTAATGTGATAAAATGATATTTGCACAGGTAAAATTTGCTCATCAGCACAAATTTTCCATTTCTGTTTAATTTTTTTTAACTGAAGTTTCCTAAAATATAGCTTTAATTGATGTAATTACTTAAACATAGCTAAACTTCATTTGCCACAATTGTCTTTTTGAGACCCCTGTCCCTCCGTCGTTTCTTTTTTTTTTTTCAAAATAAATATTGATTTTATTGCTATTGTCGTTGTTATTATTTTTTTATATTTTTTAAATTTCAGCAATAGTAATTAATACTCTAGCAAGAAAAAGATCGTTTGTGAATAGCACACAAGCGAGTTTGTATGTAAGAAATAATAATTCAAGTTCTTGGTGCCTCACGATTGCGTTGTCTGCATTCGAAAGGTTACCAGTAGAAATATGTAGTTTTACATCGCTTATAATAATATAATATCCCCATTATGTACATTTTACACTATCGGAAATAAATAGCACAATTTACTTAAATGTGGCTCTATGTCGTATAAAAGAAAAATCATCTAGATATACATTATCATAGATTTCAAAAGATCATATTTTGAAGCAGTTAATGCAGGCTTATTATATGAATGAATAAGACTATAGCAAAATATGTGAACATGTGAAACAATAAAACTGAAGTAAAAAAAATAGTTTCTGCTCCAAATAATGAAATCATACTAAATCTTTACATCGTCTCTATAGAAGAAATCTGAATCTGATGCTCTAAACAGCTCTTTCAATTATTTGTTTATAATCTTTGATTTGTAATCGTTCTGTTAAAGATGACACGATATTCGCAAATAAACATAAATTTGAAACCTTGAAACGTCATCGATATTCATTAGCCTCTCATTTCCCTAGAAGAGTGTCATAATTGCAGGCTTAGATGATATAAATACAAAGGTGGCTGTACCGCTATACAGACCAATGGCCCAGCTGATATCATTACGTCATAGATCGTCAGGTTACTCGTAGGCAGAGGATAATCTAGTGTCATATACACAGGAAATTACGCAATCACAAATATTTAAGAAAATTGTACAGTGTTTACCATAAACTAGAAGAATTGGCACTTAATGATGTACAGGTAATTCAACGAATAGTGTGCACACGCTAAGCTGATCTTTTAAAGCATAATCTATCTTCGTTTCGACCGTTGAACTTTCACTCATCCGTATAATTTATTCTAAATGCTCTTATTAAGAGTAACTACTCCTATTTTCTTGCAGATTATTCCATGCGTAAAACTCAGATTGGCAATATTCGAGCCTTGTTGAAAATGTGAAAAATTTACATAATGGAAAACATTATAATGATATTACATCATGACGTGTTTAAATATTTTAATTCGATTATTCCATTTCCATTTCCCTGAAAATTTAGATTTGGAAAGTGCGTTTTGCTCAACTAAATTCGTTAGTAATTAAGAAAGAAATTCAAATTGTTTAGCCAAACTCTACTTTAAATGAGAAATGTATCAAAGTGTGTCAAAGAACTTCTGACGGCAATAAAAATCGTTCTTTCGAAATATAACATCTGAATATGCAGCACATTGATCAAAAGATATTATGTTCATTTATTGATATTTGATTTTTTAAACTCAGATGATAATCTTGTGCTCTCTTTAGTCATTAAGCATCACTATTTAATAATAATATTTGATAATAATTGAAATATATCAATTTTTTTCCTCAAATTCAAGAAGAATTTTTGCCCAAGTTGACATACATATGCCTCTAATACAAACATGCATTTTATTAAATTTGAATATCTAAATAAATAAATTATATATTTATACTCGATAAAAGGGGTGTATTTTAAAAAAGAAATAATGATACCAAAACGTTGGGAAATCTTTATTACAACTCTTTGTAAATAAAACGTTACATTAAATGTCTGAAACTTACTACACGTGTTATACGGCCGCTTAAAAATGTCTATCGGAATAAAACTGTTTCGATTTTCATTTCAGTAAAATAAATGTCACAAAAGGACATTTGAAAATATAACATTTTGGTAATGCGCGGTAATATTTCATATTCCACACTTCAAGTTTTTTCGAAAATTAAGCCTTCAGCAGAAAGCATTACATCGTTCTCCAACGATCTCTCCGATCTTTTTATAAAGTCATTGAGTTATTCATTTTCAAGTTTTTCGTATGAATAATTTAGTCGTACCTAAGGTTTGCAAAGTTCCTTAAAACTTTTAATCAATACCATATTGGTTTTGTTGGCATTTAATTCTGCTGCGTCCACATTTGTATCTTTTGCCCTTTTGGATCAGGCAAATTAGAATTCATAAAATTATCTTGCTTCAACTGCATAGATAGTATTGGTCATGATAATTTTATTATACTCTTTTGATTTCGATTTTATGTCATTTTGCCTTAGTTTTGAAAAGCAGTATGTTAAAAGTATCAATATATAAAAATATTCCTATCAAAACTAGATACATAAAGGTATATACTTTTTAAGTTTCCCTGTAGTTTTTTTAATTTATATTTATCTTTCTCTCTCGCTCTCCCCCCCCCCCCCCACCTCTCTGTCTCTCTCTATTTGTATGTGTAAGTCACGCAATATATTGATTGATAGATTTATTAACATTTTATTTCATATAGCAGGTTAAAAGTAACAATATATCTCGTCTTTCAATGAAATAATCTTAAAGGAATATTTTTCAAACCCTAATTTCTAAACAAGATCGATACACAATGTGTGTGTACGATTACTTTTATAAATGATTAAGGTTGGAAATGATATACACTATGTTTTACTAATAAGGCAAAAACAATGTGTCCTCAAGAGGGTGGAGGATCATGAGCTTAAATCATGGCTGTGACATTCAAATAGGTTAAAATGTTCACACTGCTTTTTGTTCAACATAAACACAGGGATTGTTTCACTGGGTGATATTACGCCACGTGTCTTTAAAATTTTGTTCGTTTCGCTTTTTTGTAATTGACAAACAAATAAAAAAGTTTAAAACATTTTCATTTTACATGTCCTGATTTATACCAGTTGTCCATTTTTCCTCCAGTTGTCCATTTAACTGTCCTTATTTATAACACTTGTCCATTTTACCTGTCCTGATTAAGTCCAAGAGAGTTGATTTTGTATTCCTTGTCATTTTCTCCGTTTTTTATGCCCACTACTTGTACCTGCTTCTTGAACTGATTTATTTTTTATATGTATAGGATTTCTCGTAGGTTTTTTTTGTTTTCCTTTATACTATTTTACAACAAAATCACTTGTCGTAAAAAAACTTTCCTGTGCTTGTAATTTTTATTGCTATCCAGATTATACTATTAGGATTATTACGTATATTTCTTCGAATATACATTGGAATTTGATATCATCATATTTTCAAGTGACCATGAATAGACTAATACAATTCAAACTAAGTAGTTCTCCCTTCATTTACATAATGTTGCTACTATACATTTGTCTAATAATATCTCAGGCATTTTCTCTCGGATAATAATGATATCTCGGATAATAATGATATTTCACCTTTTGAATTATGACGTCTCTCTGGTGTTCTTATCTCGCATTTTAATAAATAATTTCTTCGACAATCTAGTATTTTGCGTAACTCTTCTTACAACAATTTTGCCAATTCCCCCACCCAAAGGCAAATTGATATAATATGTACTTTACTGTTAATAAGTGTAATTTTACATATATGTAGTATATGTAGTTTCCTAAACTGAAATTTAACTTTTATGTTTACCGTTAATGTCCGTACTTTTAACCCTGTAACATTGAGTGACAATATTATCTATATTACCTATTTAATACCTTAAATCATCCTAACTTTTACAAAATCCTCGAGGCTCGTCTTTTAAATAAATTTGTATGTAAATCACTTCTTTACTTCTGGGCAGTCACTTAAGGGCGTAAAACAACCTTTTTTAGGCGTATTTAATAATAATGTTTCACATGCCTGTAAATATCATGCCAGATACCCAGTTGAAGTAAACTGGACTGAAATAATTTCAAAAAATCATTTCCTCTAGATCTTAGTGTCAATATCCAAAAGATAGGAAATATATCTAATACCTCAAATACATGTATATACTTTTTTCAATTCTGTCTTCACGCAAAAGCAGACGACCTCATGGTGAATTAGAAAACCATATTATGAAAGACAAAATTAAAAAAAAAGGGTATCGGTACAAGATATGATTAGACTGTATGTCCGATCTGTCCAGTTACAAATTTGCCTTAATTTAGATAATGTGTCTGATAACATTGTTTTAAGAAGCGGTTGCTTCCATCATGCAAAAGAACACGAACCATGCTTTAAAACCTCATAACTATAGACAATCTCAACACACACGCCATTTAATAAAAAAAAAATGGGTCTCCGTTATTTACCTTCTGGGCATATTATTTCTTGGATTTAAACTGTAACGGATTTTAAATAACAGAAATTATGTATGAAAAGAAGGTCCAAAATATCGTCTACCTGATGACATTGAAATTTAATATTGTCAAGATATAGCGGCCTTGCTTAAGTTGTTTGGAAAACGTTGGTGTAAATAAACCACGGATAAAGTTACACTCATACATGAAATGGAGCTAATGTCAAAATCATTAATAATTGTATAAAAATATATCGTTCTAATCCTTCTAGTTTACCAAGGAGATCCGATACTCACTAAAAACAGTCCATTCAAAATATTCATGGCAAATTAGTTCTGGTACGTGTACATATATAAAGCTGCTAATGATTTTATTTTCATTTAATTCCATCATTCAAAAGAACACGACAAACAAGCACTATGTACATAGATAAAGCTGCTAGGATCTTATTTTCATTTAATTTCATCATTCAAAAGTACACGTCAAACAAGCACTATGTGATGAATTAACCACTACTAGTTCTTATATTAGTTATTTTCTGACAGCAATTGCCAGTACAAAGTTTAACATCCAACTCTGATCTCTCCAAAAGAAACTTTCAACATTGTGGTAGTTCCCTAAATTTCGCAAGACACCATTTAAGTTTCGATTGTTTGCTTATGCTGGCTCTAGAACAAGCATGAATATCTCCTTATTACTAATATCTACACTTACTTTAGTTCGCATTCACGTTATAAAATAATGAAAAAAAATCGGAATTTACCAATTTTGGTCAATAAAATATCAAAGGTTTTAGATGATTTTCGTAGATTTAACTTTCATTGTTCTTCGGTCAGTAAATTTCTACTCTGTACACTTCTTCATCACATGATTTAATTAAAACAATTATTATCTCTTATTAAAACAGATGCTTGCAATCAGAATATTGCCATTTTCACAAATGAATTCCTCGATAAATACAATATATGGACTTGCGTGGATATTTCTTGAGCGTTAAATTTGCTGTTTGATAATATTTTCACAAAATATTGCGGATCTCTTTTTAGACAAGTGATTGGTAGTTCCATGAGAGCTTTAATTATGTGTTATCTTTACGATATTCTAACTCTCGACAATCCTTTATTCTCACAAATAGTTCTTTTGTTTATCAATCAGACCTTACCTTGAACAAAGCAAAGATTAACCTACAATGTGTTAAAGTCAATTTTAAAAAAAAAAGTATAACATATCTTTCCTCTTCTTGGTCATTTTTTTATATAAATTCATAGAAATGTTTTCCAGGTTTTGGTAAGCAATTTACATACATGTATATCATTACGAAAAATGCTTTGCACGAGTATATTTAGTCCTTAATTTTTCGGCGCCAAGTTGGACAAGGGAGTTCAAAAGGAAAAAAAAATGTTACAACTCAAGTTAAAAAATGATGTGAATCAATAAAACTTTGGAATTATTCGTCAAAGAATTCGTTTTCAGAGTCTAACATGGTTTCGTTTATTTTAAATACATTCTAAATACATACATTACAGTTACAGAACCTTAAAACACGTCAAGATCAAACATCCATGGTAAATCATAACATTGTGCCGTCAATTATAAAACGGTATCGGTCATGTTTTGCATCAATAAGATGTCTTTTTATATCTTATTTAACACGTAATGAAAAAATCAAATACTGACAGGTGTGTTTGAATATTTTGCAATTTACCAAAATATTGGAAAGCCTAAAACGAAATATGTGTTAATGCTTTTCAAGTGTTTTATTTTTTCATCATAATATATATACATGTAGTGGTATTAGTAGTATAGTGGTTGTAGTATCATTGACGGCAAACATCAATTATTGTTATCGTTTCTCGTAGATGAAAATGTATCATTTATGTGTAAAAAGGATTCATGTATGTATAATGTATTAATTTTATTACAAAATGTTAAAGCTATAATTTATTGTTAACCAATAAAAAAAAGTTTCATGTTACGGTTTTTTGATATATATAATTTTAAAAAAATGATTACTTTAAGTATTTTAAACTTGACATGAAAGATTCTTCCCGGGATCTTTTATGGTACGTATTTGTATACGTTTTGTTTTAATATCGTCGTATGTCCGTTACGAATTGTAGACGACAGGGTATTTAATTTTTCTCCTTGCTTTCAGTTAATTTTATACGTATTTTTCAATATCATATTACGTGTATATGACTATAACTAATTCTAGATTTAGCAAACTATGGCTTTAAAACAAGGTTCGAGGATATACCAACAATGCCGCTTTATTTTCTTTGTCTTTATGTAATTAATTTCTAAATGAAACGGAATTGGTTTGTCGTGGCTTCATTCCTAAATTCTGCTTGTTGTCGTTTGTTATTGGAAACATTTTCATGTTAATAACAATAATAATTAATATCACATTATACGTTAATTGTCAATATAGACTAGAAGGTGATTAACATGATTTTATATACTCGTATAAGACATTTGCTCTTATTTTCATTCAATGCATCATATCATCTATGAAACTAGTTATTCTCTTAAAGGTTAATAGTCCCAAGGGCCAGCCTATGAAATAAATATTATCATCAAATCTACTGAGATTCTTGTATACTTTTATGTCAGTAATTTCAGGTCTAATTTCATTTTTCGGCCATGATTGCGAAAACTTTGATTTATTACAGATTTCAAATTTGTATTCCTTCATTTTAGCGATAATTAGCGATAATTTAATATTCATGATAAGTGACAAAACTTAAATCGAGAAATGAGCTAAGGCGTAAATCTAAGTGAATTTTAAAAAGGTTGCTTCAATCGCACTGCTTTATTATCCGAGAGAATTTCTGACGTGGCTTAGTTTTGACACTTGCTATTACTGAAAATATTTTGATAGTTGGAAGTGACAAATTCGTTTAAAAAAGAAAAAAAGTAAAATAAGCAGATTTCACAAGCTAACGAAAAAAATGAACAGTTACTCAAGAAACAATTCGGAAGTATGAAGCTATTAAAATTTCAAATGAAGAACTATATTGAATTATCAGACACGAAAGTATTTGTAACTCTGCTTTTTTAAATTCCAGAATTGACACTACTTTTCAAGGTGATGTCGAAGTAATGATAGCATACTTGTTTCGGAATAACACAACTATTGTCTTATAGAGGCCATATTCAAGATTGTAACTGCACACATACATTTATCATACAGTACAGTACTTTTTTAATATGGACACTTAATCTTACGCATAAAAGTAACACTCGATGTCTTTTATCAAAGATAATTGACTGACCTTGTTCGATTAATTACAAATATTCAAGATGAACCACCGTTTATTATACAGGGGCCTTCGTGGCCGCGAGGGTTAAGTCGCTGACTTTAACACTCACTCAGCCTTCTCGCCGCGTGGGTTCGATTCCCGGCAGTGTCATTCGGAGTTTCATGTGAGGAAGCCTTCCAGCTGGCTTGCGATCAGTCGGTGGTTCTACCAGATGCTTCCGTGCATTCGGGGTCTTCTTCCACCTGTAATTAGCTGGACGTCGTTATATGACTGAAATACGGTCGAAGTGACGGTAAATTCAAATAGTCAAGTCAAGTCAAGTTTATTATGCACGTTTTATATATCTGTTCTGCTAACGGGTATACATGTATTTTCTCATACCTTTAAAGAAAAAAAGCACATTATCTATAAGATATCTAACGTTGGTAACCTTTATAAAAGTTGGTACTGATGTGTCCGTGTATTTTCCTTTATAATTATGTATGTAGTATTTGTCTATTCCATCAACAATTTAATATGTATTACACATGTGTTCTGATTACAAATACCTTGAGAGATCACAAGATTGGAATTTAATGGTAACAAATAGTCAATGACAAATACCTTGAGAGATCACAAGATTGGAATACAATGGTAACAAATAGTCAACGAGTGTTTAAAAGTGTTATGCCAAACATAAATAAGAGAAAGAAAATAGATTTAATAGAATATATCTATAGTGTTTTTCAGCTTAAAATATGACTGTTTCTATTGGTATCGGCATTATGTACAAGGTGCTTTGTTATTTATTGTTTGCCGTGATTATAATGTTTGAGAGTCATCATTTAAAAGCAACATTTTACTTATTCTAAAAGTCTTTAAATTTGAATTGATTTTTTAAGTTAAAATAACGAACTAAACGTTTTATCGAATAGATGTACCCGTAGTGTGAACAGTTTATGTAATTTTTATCAGTATTAATCGTTCGAAATTTTATATATAAGGTTAATTATAAAACATGTCCGCTGTTAACATGCCTTATATGGTAAAAATGCGTTTCAAAGATACTTACACCAAAGAATGATAAAGATAAAGAAAGATCACGTCATGCGTTGACCCGTCAAATATGGATTGGCAAGCATAATACAAGATAATTCCCATGTTTAAAAAATGACTAAAAATGCATGTACTGGGAAATAGATATATTAGAATTTTAAGCATATTCCTCGTCAATATTTGAACTGAGGGTATTCTCTTATGTGTGATCTCGTGTTCTGCACACTTTGAAGTTGTTTTACTACATTCGGATATGTTTTAAAATAGATAGCAATAAAACAATTCCATGTTCAGGGAATTGCTGCTCTTACTTCCGTTTTGTTACTGTTCATAATGCTTTTCACTGCTATTCACTTTTACGACTTGATTATATATCCCTACCTTGCAACTTAGCCTATTTTGACGTAATTCTTGGAAACATGTAAATACAGGAGAACCCGGAAGATTACTTAAAACAAGGCGGAAAGTTTATGCAGAAGAAATTTATAAAAGCTGTAACTATCTTCCGATCGAAAAAATCAAATGTTCATATTAAAAAAAAAACAACAGTTTCTACGGTCTGGGGATACCTTGATATAACATTTGAGTTTGTGCGTACTGAGAATTTGAAAATCTTGCAAAAACAAGGTTTGTATACAGCTTAATATGGTTTAAACAGAAATCATCCGCAAATAATTATGTAATAAAATTAAAAGAAAAATACAGGTATTCTAGTTTCTTCTATTTTTATCTTTTTTCCCTTAAATGAAGTCGTATTTATAGTGCAGCAAGTTTTGTATCTGATGCTATGAAATTTAAACATAAAAACTAAATTTATCTCTGCTTCATGATTTTTTATTTTTATCCATTGCTGTTTGTAGATAGTGTAAAAAGTATATATTTGTATATTGATTGTGTGGTCTTTGCCATATTTTAAAAAAGATATTTATTGTAAATAGCCGAAGGCATTTTTTGCCGGTATGCAAATAAAACTTGGAAACATTTTATACGATGTTCATTAGAGGATATGGTGCTCACATGAAGATATCTATGTACTCTACAAATTGACTGACTCGGTTTAATCTATACCGTTGAAAATGCCCACAGTCATTAAACAAACAAAAGAAAAAGTTTACGTTAATGATTATTTCCTTTGCATAAATCCTGTAAAAGTTCACTCTGATTAATAACTAAGAACCCGGCTGTCTTTTGGAAAAATTATGTTAGCATTATTTTAATAATTTGAAGTTTTTTTTTTAATTAATTAATGTAATAAATGATATTAGCACTGGTAAAAGTTGATCATTAGCACATTTTTCCATTTTCTGTTTAAATTTTATTAAATGAAGTTTTGTAAATAGATTGCTTAAATTTATGTAATTACCTAAAACAAAGCTAAAATTCATTTGCCACAATTGTCTTTTTTAGACCCCTATCTCTTCCACCTTTTCTTTTCTTTTTTTTTCTTTTTTCTTCTTCTTCTGTAGCACTGTAGCAAGAAACAAACGTTTGTGATTGGCACATAAGCGAGTTTGTATGTAAGAAATAATTCAAGTTCTTGGTGCCTCACGAAATAATTACGTTGCCTGCATTCGAAAGGTTACCAGTAGAAATATGTAGTATTACATCGCTTAAAATTATATAATATGCCCATTATGTACATTTTACACTATCGGAAATAAATAGCACAATTTACTTGAATGTGTCTCTATGTCGTATAAAAGAAAAATCATCTAGATATACATTATCATAGATTTCAAAAAATCTTATTTTGAAGCAGTTAATGCAGGCTTATCATATGATGAGTTAGACTTTAACAAACTATGTGGACATGTGAAGCAATAATACTGAAGTTTAAAAAAATATTTTCTGCTCAAAATCTGAATCTGATACTCTAAACAGCTCTTTCAATTATTTGTTTATAATCTTTGATTTGTAATCGTTCTGTTAAAGATGACACGATATTCGCAAATAAACATATGAACTTGAAACCTTGAAATGTCATCGATATTCATTAGCCTCTCATTTCCCTAGATGAGTGCCTCGCCGAACGGATAAATGCCATAATTGCAGGCTTAGTTGACATAAATACGTTAAAGTGGCTGCACCACTATTCAGACCAATGGCCCAGCTGATATCATGACGCCTTCGATCGTCAATTTACTCGTAGGCAGAGAATAATCTAGTGTCATAAATACAGGAAATTACGCAATCACAACCATTCAGGGAAATTGTGCAGTGTTTACCAGAAACGCAAAAATTGTCTCACTGCTTTACAGGTATTTCAACGAATAGCGTGCACAAGCTGGACTAATCATTTAAAGCATTATCTCGCATCGCTTCTATCGTATAACTTGCACCGCTCGATAAATATACATTCTAAATGTCCAGATAGTGAGCAATTGCTTCTAATTGCTTGCAAGTAGTTCCATCCTCTAGTTCAGATTGGCCGTACCCCATCCTTTGTAGAAACTGTGCAAAATTGTACTTTACTTGAGGGTAAAGGAACAGAAATGTGATTCGTTTGATTATATTATTTCGATTGTATTGTCCATTTCCCTCTTAATTTTCAGATTTGATTTCTAATACATACATGTTTCAGATATTAAATACATGTATTATTTATGTTATGAAAATAAAATAAGTGAATTCAGATGTATTATAACTATCACAAATTCAAGAGACTAGAAATTCGGCATAAATAATAATCAAAGCGCTGATAGCGCTGAGAGAACAGGGTTTTTAATATGATGATGTCGCTTTTCTTTTACTTGTCTAAGTTAAATTTATAATCGAGGATCAAATTTTCAAGCATGCCAATAAACAAAATGTTATAATCCCGCTTTAACCGTTTTAACACAGCGTGTTCAAAAATGATTGACACATTAATTGTCTAAATGGATTGCTAACAAAAAAACCACCTCTCTTATTCTCCCCATTCCTCTTGCCTACAGTTCAGAAGATTATATGAATATGAAAGCAAATCTAAAACAACAAACTTTCATTATTTGTGTTTTTTATTGTTCATTTCATTTTATATACACGTGCATTTGATAAAGGTAAATTAATTATTATATTCAATATAACAAAAGTATATATGTATCTTATCTTGCAAAAATGATTAGAAAAAAATGTAAAAATTCTTCACCGTCTAGAACTCAAACGCACATCCATATTTAGACCAACTATTTTACCCACTGCACTAATGGGTCTGCTGTTGCATACAAACGAAATTTTATCAATATGGTGTAGTCTGTCGCTGTAAAGTCCAGCCTGTCATGGTTCCATATTTTTCCGAATGAGGTGCGATTGTTTCGCTTGAGCACTCTCTTTTTCATTACAGTTTATTAAACACATTATATCCAGCATCGATTATCAACACAATTTATTTCAGTTTCGATTTCCATAACGCAATCGCACTGAAATAAACTTGAACATTATCACCATTTAGTGAAATGTTTCTCTGCGTTATTAAAAAAAGGGGGATATCTATAAATATAGATGTCTAAATATAGTCCCAAATTGTTGTCCGATTCGAAATGCAAGCAACCCTGTTCAAAAAATCATTGCAATCATTTCTGACTCCCCTGAAATAATAATCTTAATAATAATAAGTGACAACATCAGCACCCACAAGACATCTTAAATTTTCTCAAAATCCAAAATGGATATGACCTATTTGAACATATATATACGTTGAACACACATAAAACATACAATGACTTAAAAATAGAAACATATGATGCTTAAGGTGCCGTCTTAAAACTGTTTGCCATCAAACAGGTTTAAGGGACGACTTATGTAATTCTATCTTTTTTTTTTCTTTAAACAAAACAACATTTGAATTGATCGTACTTTTGTAATACGGAGCAATAATTCAAATACAGAACTTTAGGGAAAAGGTCTTGTTCTTTCGAAAATAAAGCCCTTAGCAGGAGCATTACATCGTTTCCTAAGACTCTCTCAGATCTTTTATTCCTCCATGAGTTATTCGATTTAATTTTATAAATAATTAAATTGCTTCTGAGGCACTGATGGTTCCTTTAAGTTTTAATCAGTATGATACTGGTTTCGCTGCGTTCACATTTGTATCTGTTTCTGCCGCCCTTTCAAATAAGGCAAATTAAACATCATTAAATTATTTTGTTTCAGCTGTATTGATATTTCGTATAATTATACTTCGCACTATTTTGACTTCGATTTACATCATTTTGCTTTAGTTAGTTTAGAAAAGAAAGTATGTCAATGGTCAAATGATGATAATGTATCAAAATAAAATATGATGTGATGTAGTGTCTCGATCAAAAAATAACATTTATAGGTTGTAATTTAGTATACTTGTAGCTGATTAAATAACAGTAAGGTGTTTTATCGCCCAAACTCTCTCTTTCTCTCTCTTTCTCTCTCTCTCTCTCTCTTGTTTCGTTTCTCTTTCTCTTTATATCTGTTTCGCAAACAATTTTATCCTTTTATAGAAATAACATTTAAAGCAATTTTATCAATTATCCAATTTCAAAGGATTATCTAACTTAATTCCTAAATATGATGTATCAACACATGCAAATACACATACACACACTTGTGAATGTAAAAAAAAAAATGCCTCTAGCGAACATTTACTGCATAAACAGGAAAATATGTACAACATGCCTTATTTGAAGTGTGTCATTATATCAAATTATTAACTGAAGGAATTCGCTATCCTAAAGAGTTATTGATTTATCTCTTTGTAACATATTGTCTAATATACAATCCTTTGACACTTTTTAGGTCTTTCTCACATTGAAATAATACATCAATCCCCACGATAATGAGTTGCTGCCAGGCAACTGATTGTTTTGAAATATGCATTATGTAATTTCTTTTATATGAGGAACCATTATAATAAAGCCTTGTTTCTGTAGTCACTATATAATCACTCAGAAGGCAGAAGATGGAGACATAAAATCGATTCCGATATACGATAAACATTTAATATTTCATGTTATTAGCCATTATTTAATAGACAAATTTCGACCCGGTGGCTGAGTGGTTAGAGCGTCCGCCCCAGAATCGGGAGGTCGTGGGTTCGATCCCCGGCTTGGACATACCAAAATCGTAAAAAAAATGGTACTGGTATAGCTCTCTTGCTTGATGCTTAGCATATAAGGGTAGTTCCAGGACTGGTTGGCCCGGTGTCAGGATAATGTGATTGGGTTTGGTATCATGTCACATGTCTACAGCGTGATACTATAGAGCGGCAGCACTATATCTGTCTCAAGTAGCCACCATCTTCAAATGACTGAAATATTATCGGTGGGACGTTAAACCCAATAAACAGACATAAACAAGTTTCGTTGAAAAAGAAAGAAACTGTTATACTTTATCGGTCAGAGCACAACTACTCTAAGAAAATGTTTGAAACGTGAAAAGAAGTACAAATTATTGTGCACGATGACGCTAATTTGACCGTCACCTGACTGTTAAAAATAATATTTCTTTTCGCATAATGACATAATAAAGGTTTGAAATACAAAAGACCATGTTCTAATAGTGGGGCAATAAAAATAATTCCTTAGAAGGGCAGATAGTCCTTGGTTCGATTCCTTGTCTTGAAATTCAAGTAGTACACAACTGTATAAGTTTCCTGTCGCTCAGCACAAATATAGGGCGACATGGGTAATGTAACTTTTGCAACATGCACCATGTCTTTTAAGCTGTATATATTTTACAATGGCTTGGTTCATAATGTGGAAAGAACTGTCTGAATGGGCAATCAAATACCCTGTCACATATAACGAACCTACATGGGATCGAACCCGGGTCACCTCGATGTAAAGCCTTATCCGTTATTCACTATACTTTCCCTACGTACTTATTGTCTTTGGCATAATACAGCAGTATGGCATCTCAATTGATTGAAATACTATAAGTAGAAGGAACGTAAAGACCAACAAAACGTACTTACTATTTAAAGGTTCGGTACGTTTTAGCTTCAAATCTAAAAGTGAAAATAACATTTTCGCAAATTTCATAACTGCAAAGCTTCAAATGAGGTTTAATTATCCTCTTAAGTCCAAACAATAAAATATCTAGTGAAACAATATGGGAAGGATTTCTTCGTTGTTCAGACAAGGCACTTTATGCTTATTTAGTGAGAAAAGTAGGCAGAGCGTGTCTTAAAAACATACTGTGCAGTAAAATCATGGATGTCTTGGAGTGGGCGGGGTATTTCAGAAATCCGTGGAAATTTGTTACAACATGAACACATTTTGAAGAAGAAAATCCTCTGACTTCCGGAAACCACCTCGTATGTTAATTCTATGTTTTAACGTTGTATTGAGCTAAATATAGAACGAAAAAGCTATGGTAACTTTCGCGTAAATAGGCTATCTCGATATCTTTCGATGATGTAATTCACATAGAGCTCAATAATTATAAGATACTTGGTTTTTCAAACAAATTGTAAAGATGATAAATCTCTGTTATTTAATTATGGTTAAATATTGAACTCTCCCTTAAGGCATAACACCCACACAGAGTAATAATCACAGTAGGTATCTATTTATCTTGCCATTCCATCATGCAGATAGGACTAAACAACATAGGGATGGAAATTATTGCGGTGTATAAGTCCGATGTTATTTGATTTGGCAGCGGAGACCGAAATTGGTGAAAAATTATGTACCATGTTTATTTTCATCAAGGTGCAACAGGGCAGAAATTTTCTGAGATAGAAATCATATACAATTATTGATTTGTTTGTTGATTTAGTTTTAACATTCAATCAATATTTTAATCAATGAGGACCTTTTTACATACAGCCTCTTTAGATATATCACGCCGTAGACAAATGGTAATGTGTTACATTCCTGAATGTTCTCCCAGATACGAAACAGCGCTAAGGTATTACATATCATAATAAGAATAATTCCAAGACATAACTTAATTTTCATTCGTTTTCTGATAAGAACTGCTGGAATACTAGTAGCTGTGTAGAGGCCATAATAGCATGGTCGTTTCCATTCCTTGCGTTGATATTTGCTAACGTACTATTCTGGCCCCTGTTATTTCTAAACCCTACAAGATGATTTTGTTGTTGTTGTTGTTGTTTTCTTCGATATATGCACGGTTAAAAAAAATAATGTATATGATATGACGTCATATGAGTCCTAAAGTAAAGTATGATTAAATAAAACGACATATTTATATCCTATTTGATACTTCACAATCTAATATACGTATAAGAATGTAAAGAGAGTTGTTGTTTTTTTTTGTTGTTTTTTTTCGTGCGTTCAGATGCTTTATTATTAATCACTCAGACCTACGGCCTTCGCTATTAGATTACTACGCACCCTATCAAGCACCGTACGTTAACTCAGAACTTATCTCTAATTTAATGGGTGTTTTCTAGAAGGCATTACAATAATCAAAGTGCCGAAATCACTGAGAGAACGGATAATTTAATGAGGTTGCATTAATTTTGTATATTATGCATCTAATGCAAGGTCTTGCCTCCAATTTATAAGATCTACTAATATGTTATGTATTCAGATCAAATCGAAGCAAATAAAACACAACAAACACACAAGAATAGGTATGATTACTTTTATTATCTAGCAAAATACATCGCAAGGATTTACACATATATTTTCATTTCAAAAAGAGCCTCCAAAATAGTAAAAAAAAAAAACGCAAAAATGAAGCATAGCATTTACAAGGGGAAATTAATCTTATCACTTCGTTTCATTCTTTTATTTATGCATGTTATTTTTAAACTTTTTTTAATTCCATTTATTCATCTTTTATAGAAACAAATGAAATGCGATATGGTATAATTTAAACAAAAACAACAACATGAAGAAAACAAAACAATCCATCATTTGGCTAGAATCGAATTCGTGATATAACCTTGCAACGTTATGCATGAAAACGTTTGGAAAACTTGCTTCCCAATTCAGCTCTGAAGTCATATGACCCTCTGATATGAACGTGTGTATTTTTAGGTAAGAACAACTACATTATGAATTACGGCCAGCGATGTTTTAAACCTCTCTGATTGAATTACGATTTACTCGCTCATTTACTCTTTTGTCACAGTTCTTCCACTGTACAGAGTATCAAACTTGTTATCTCCAGAACCAATAATTAACATATTTCACTTCGCCGTCTATAATGCAATTATATTTACCTAAACATAAAAATGAAATGGCAGAAAAAATGGAACTATATCTGCGCGTAGTAAAAATTAAGATGTTGGCCGATGCAGAAATGTGTGCTACCATAGATCTGAGTTAATGAAAGACTTCGTGTTACTGTTTTGTGGTTGTTGTTGTTGTTGTTGTTGTTGCTGCTGTTTTCCATACGAACTAATTAGTTTGTACGAGTAATATATGCATGTTCAACAGCTGTAATTCAAAGCAACATTAAGTTTGGTAAGATTTGTGTATTCTGTCGAAACGAACCTTACACAATTATTGATGATTGAAACAAATGGGTAAAGCATTGTTCTGTTGTACATATGCGCAGAATAAACAAGACAATTTATTTTCATTTACATTTGCCGGGTTCTATAAAGAAATGAATGCTATAAATCAGATGTTCGAAATGTCCTGGATATGATAGAATCTAATTAAGCAAGACAAATCAAAAACGTTTGTTTCGAGCTGATAAGTTATCTCGACAGTCCAGGAAGCAAAAGCACAAACCATGCATTACACTAGACTATGTACTGTACTTAAACAGAGACGGTATGTCAGATCTCCAGGGGTGTTGTATATATGTAAACATATCATATATAAGTTTTCGAGTAACTTGTCATTCGAGCATTAAATAACAAAGCTGATCTTTTTTGGTATCTCAATATCACTCTATATCAACTATGTTCATCTGTAGTAGGTAAACGTAGGTAAACAAGCTCGTTGATGTAATTTGTTTCGTCACACAGGTTTATATATTTCTTGTAACACACAATGACTTACTATAGAATACCTTTCAGGAATAGAGAAAACATCAGATCGACAACGGGTACTCTAGATAAACACTTGCTCACTTGTGTGGTAGCAGTGCCATTTCACTGGATCCCATCTAAAAATACACCGATTAAATAACACAGTCACTTTAGCATGTTAATCAAAAAATTAAATCGGACAATACAATGTTTTCAAGCTTATTAAGACAAATTGTACTTAGCATTAGAGAGTATATACTTACTCTGTTAATGGGATATAAACTTGGTATATAGTTCACAATAATCGTGATAAACGAGTGCAATAAGTTCACTCATTACTTGATACGAATATTCAATCTTCTACATAATTATTTTATTACATTTCGAACATAAATGTCAAATTATATCTATAAAACCAACAATCTCGTTACAACAAAAATGTGTCTGTTAAAAGACAGGATTGGCCACACTCAGTATAATTGCATACATTGTACTTTTTATCTAATGTATATGATTTATTAGGATTGTGATTACTGATAATTACTGTCAGTGATACTTGTAGAAAAAACAACATATGCAGCAACAACGTATATATATATATATTGTATACGACGAATCCTTTGTTCGTGTGTCTCTTTAACTCGTGGTAGCTCCGACAATCGACGTTTAAGTATGGAGCTGTGAGATTCAGTATTGAAAGCGTCTCATACACACAGTTTATAGGCATAAATCGTCTGTTTGATACTGATGCTACAGCTTTCGGTGCCACTTTGGATCGGAGCAGCTGGATAGATTCATACGCGTTTGAGTCTAACATCTACTTATAGGTGAACAAACGGAATTATTGGCTCTGATTTCATTCACTATCAGTTACAGCTTCTGATTCGAGCGGTGCATTTCATTAGGGGGACAAGCTGAGAGACACTTCTAAAAATGAAATACTTGTTACACATTTGCCTTTCCGTGGTCATTGTAAGTGTAGTTTCTGCATACTGGATAGGTAAGTACGGGATTATTTCATATAGTTAGTTGTGACTTGAGCGCTGTTTATTTGTCTATCGTTCTAACTTAGATTGTGCCATAGTTTTAATATAATGATTAAAATCAGCCTCGAATTGATTCATCATATTTCGAAAAAAAATATTGCGTCTGACAAAAAAGCACAAGAAATCACAAATACGTTTTTTGAATATAATTCAATACAATTCGTTTAAAATAACGCAAGACTTTCAATTTAGGTTTAATTTTAATTCGTTTTTTTTTTTATTTTTTTTTTGTTTTTGTTCAGCAATGATAGTAATTATTATTTATAAAAGCCAAAATTAGTTTGATTGTAAAATCACTCGAATAAGGAAATTATGATCACAGTTAGGGATCAGAATTTGCCAAGATCCTTGTCAGGCACAACATATTTGTATAATCTATAAACCGTCGAAGGGAAAAACGTAAACTTGTATTTCTTATAAAAAAATAAAAAAATGTTTAAGTAAAAGAAAATAGATCGATATTGTTTAACATTCGATGTGCGCTGTTAAATATTTATTTCCACGAGAGTCAGGAAAAATCCTCTCGGAACATAAAACAGATTATCAAATTTGTATGGCCGGTATGAAGCTGAAAGCTTTCTTATCCCCCCTTGGGATAAAACAATCGTTTTAGTGAAATAGCTCATGGTATCGCGCTACCGAGATATATCATATATGCATATATGACAGGTTACATTAAATAATGCAGTATTTCAACAGGATATTCCATTTTCTTTAATACGATTTGTATCGAATGCATACGTTACTAAAATGGAATCCGGGCCATTAATATGTAAGTATTATTGTATCAGACATCATGGTGATAGCTCGACGTTATCACAAACATAATGGTGCGAGTATTACGTCATCGTGATCTTTATTGTGCAAGAAATCATTATAAACGTCATTACGTCATTACCTACGATAGCACCATGACAATATTAACATATTTATGGGTAAATCGGTATTTTGAAATCGATATTGTATCACGGAAATTAATGGAAGATCATTTTGACCATTATTGTGAGGTCACCAAGTCACCAAGAATCCTGTTGAGAGGTTATTATGAACTTATCATTACTATTGTGAATATTTATTGCATCACGTACATTATTGTGGGGTTATTTTGACGTAAAGGTCATGATTTTGAGATTAATATGGTATTACGAAATTTATTGAGCTCATTTTGACATTCCTAATATTATAACGTGATTATCACGGCCTTCGAGATGATTGTATCATCATTAAGAATATTGTGAGATCATTACGGCATCATGAACAATATTGTGAGGTCATTACGGCATCATGAACAATATTGTGAGATTATTAAGGCATCATGAACAATATTGTGAGGTCAATAAGGCATCATGAACAATATTGTGAGATCATTACGGCATCATGAACAGTATTGTGAGATCAATAAGGCATCATGAACAATATTGTGTGGTCAATAAGGCATCATGAACAATATTGTGAGATCAATAAGGCATCACGAACAATTTTGTGAGATCATTATGATATTGTGAACATTATAGTTAGATAATTATGGCATCACGAACACTACTGTGAGATCATTTTGGCATCATGAACAATTTTGTGAGATCATTATGATATCGTGAACGTATAGTTAGATTATTATGACATCAAAAATAATATTGTAAGATCATTTTGGCATCATGATTACTATAGTGAGATCATTATTCCTTAATGAACATTATTAGGAAAAATATTTGGACGGAAAAACTTGCATTATATGATTTCTTGAACATCGAAGACTTTTATTACGTCTCAATAATTACATTTTATTTTGGTTTATTCATGTAGAAACTAAAGTGCGCAATAGACATATACAAATATGTATAATAATTATCGACTATCATATAATGTAGTTTCAATAATTGTGTGTAATGACTTTTAACATGACACTCCTATTCATGATTAAAATGACAGAACTTGTTCATCATAGCATTTCTTAATGGTTTCTCCTACTGTTGTATAATGAAATCATCAAAGGATTGCCATTATTTATGAGTAAATAAAATACCAGGTACATGCTTATAAGATTATCTTATAGAATACTTCAAATCTATCAACTGTGTTTTTCCACTTCATTGTACTAGAATTTTCTACTTAATCACACGAACGCAGTATAAAGGTGGGCGTGCATTTTCTTGTCATTCACTCCAAAAAAACAAACAAAGTTCTGCATATGAGGCATATAAGATTACTCATGTTTAAAGTTACATTGAGATGTACAAAGGCAAGACAGTTCTGTAATGATAAAAAAAAATCTATTTTTTTCCCTCATCTTTTTGATAAAGATGCTTTACTCACCTTCTATGTTATCTAGTAAAATTTAAACACTTTAGAAGTTTATTTGTATCTTTAAATATTCTAAATAAGGTTGTACATGATTTATTTTCCAGTTTTTATTTAAAACAAAACATTGATAGTCAGGAATGCGCTTTTCGATTTACTTTTCAAACTTAAAAGTTTTTTTACTATTTTTTTATATTAAAATGAAATTTTCTAACAGAGAGAAAAATATCGATTTCTTGGACACATAAACGCGCGTGCGCGGAGTGTGTCTCTATTTCTGAGAGAAAAATGTTCACATTTTAATAACAAACTTTAGCCTTAGCTCTTTTGCCCTCTTAATGCATTATAGTAATACAAGTTTATTCAACATGAGAAATATTTTTTTAAGTAAATATATGTAAATTGTTATATAACTTTATCAGGTAAGCCCGGCAGTGCTAATCACTGTTACCACATTTTGGCAAATTAGTTACACTAGTCTCAACTTCAAAATATCTATTTCGGAATTGTAAACTAAAGATTTTAGTGACACATGCTCCATGTAGTGCATATAAGCTTCAACAAGTTTAAGAATATATATATATATATATTATGATAACACAGCATCGTGTTTGTTATATATTATGATGGTTTATAGGAAGGTAAAAAATGAAAACAAGTTGGAAATAACTATCATATAAGTATGGAACAAAAATAATCGTTTTCCATACCGGAGGGATCCTTATCATGACACGGCGATATTCAAATTCGAATTACTAATATCAATAGCCCGATATACAAATGTCCCTAGTCTGAATATTGTATTACTAATTATTGTGAAATAAGCATGAGAAATTGGAAATATCCATACAAATTTGTTTTTATTGCTGGACATTGCTCAAGAACAATAAAGGATTAGAACCCAGTACGGATAAATGGCTGACGATGTGTCTTTGCTGAAAAAAAATGGAACAGTTTTAGGCCTTTCTCCCTTACAGAATCAATTAATGGGTTATATCGAATGTCAGAAATAAGCTTTAGTGAGCTTCCGACTTGTTAGACACCCGCTGGTTGGCAACCCCCGCCTTGTGCTTTTCTTTTTACTGTGAATGACCTTAAGATTAATAGAAAACGCGCCATACTGATAGGATTAATTTTAATTTAATATAACGTCATTGTGTGCAAGTGGGGTTAACATAAGGTCACACGAGATAAACATATTAAGCAACATTCGCGATACATGGCCTGTTTTTTATTCATGAAAAAATGAATTGATAAGCCTGTGTTTAAACGTTTTTGTAGGGGTTCTCTTTTTACGTGTGTGTGTGTGTGTTTTGTTGTTGTTGTTTTTTTTCACATTGGTTATGGGAGGTTCTGTTGCTGCAGTTGCTGAAGACGTCTGCTATTTAAATGTTCATCCAAAATCGAACTAAAGCTATAATTTAAATATTTCTTCCATCTAAATATAATATATGGCAATGCCTAATTGGAATAGTTGTCATTCATTCATTGTTGCTTTTTTATTATTATTCAAAAGCAATACATTTTAGATCAAAGCAAGCGATGTAAAGGCAAATAATCTAAATATATCTTAATGATGATATACTGGCATATAAATCATAAGGAAACTATTAAACCAAGGGCAATAACTCTTAAAAAGATATAATTATTCATATATGATAAAATGTTAATGTGAAATCATTAATTTACGTCAGACACTATTTTTGTTGATTTCGTGGAGGGTTTCATCTACGAATACTAATCCCCAGGAAAACCTGTCTCTTATATAGAGCTCACGTTTTCTAGAACATAGGTTCACATATGATTGTACCCACGAAATTCCCTTAGGTACGTAATCAACGAAATTTAATGTCAACGAAAAATAATGATTTTACAGTATGTGTAGTTTGAAAACATGAGAAGATTACATCTATTATCGACAGACTTGCTGCTCTTTACAATGAATTTATCACACAAAATCGTGCTACTGTGAAAGGTTACTTATGAAATCACGCAAAACGGTCCTTCGTTTTCATTTTCCTCCCAGAATCCACCGGATTTGGCAAAATTAACGACATATCAGAGCATGCGACTGAGAGAAGAAAAGAAAGCGCCAATAGGAAGGCGAATGAGGTTTTCGAAGTATTTTTATACGCGCAATTATATATTATATTTTCATATAAATACTCGCTCTTTGGCAAGATAATGCGTGATTAAGAGCCAGTCTGTCTGAGAAAGCTTACGTGAAAGTTCTTACCAAACAGTAGTGAAATACACGTGGGCTGGGGACCTCTAACAGGATTAAACAATTATTTTATGATTCAATATTGTGATATATCTCTCACTCTTCTACTGCAACATACGCTTTATTTACTAAAATAGTGAGTTAATACGTGTTTATCAACACGACAAGTGAGACTGATAAATATTGATTATAGACATTTCAAAATTAAAACAATGACAATATGGATTCTCTATGGCCGTTCTGGTATGATTATGATATATCGACTGAATCCCGTGGTGTAATTATATCCATTTTGTCGTTATCGGCAGGTTGGTCATTCATGATAAAGTTCTAACAGTCAGTTTCCCTTCCCTGATTTAAATAATTGCTGTTGTGATAGAATGGCCTCCTCGGATGCGTGTATCCTGTCGTACGGTGGACACTTAAGTGGCGTCTCACTCCGTGGCTTTGTGTCACAGTCATATTTAATGAGTATAACGATCATCTTAGTATTTGGACCAGTGGCGATTTTTTTTTAGATCTAAGCTGTCAATATCTTTTATGGGCATACATGAAAGAATCGAAATTCAAATGTGTTTTAACTTATTGTTTTTTGTTTTGTTTTTGTTTTTGTTTTTTTGTTGTTGTTGTTGTTTTGTTTATCATTCAAACTGATTAATTAATTCATAAAATTCCTACCGTCATATTAATGCATTTCTGTGATAACATTATAAATAAATCAAAATACAAATGACATTTTGTGTCTGTTTGGATAATTTAACAACTGTGCTAAAACATATGAAAGAGAGTCACACTGTTGATTTTGGACTGATAAACATTTAAGAAATTCTTTAATATTTTGTTACATGTATTATGCAAGAATCGAGTTTCATAAATAACGAACCAATACGTTGTGTTGTGCGTGTTTATCTTCCAGATTACTATGGCGTATTTTGCCTCATTTCCCTCTTTCGACAGTATAAGAGGATAATTGTTTGTTTTTAAAGTATATCTACTCAATATCCACTCAAAACAAACAAATTTTCTTTTTTTTATGTTAACCGCTGCTTATTTATAAGTAAAAAAGTAGTCCCGGTAGATCTTTATCATCACATTGTGGGGTATGGATTTTATTTCACTAATAGAAAATAGTATTTCATCATTTAGCATAAATAATCGTTTATACTAACACTGCTAGCGACCCATATAGTCTTATCTACTGTTTGTGAAAAAGTAAAAACAATGGTGTTAGAGCCACTTACATGTGCCTTTATATCACCACTGATATCATTGTCATGTCCTGAATGACGAAAACGATTGATACACACCTTTTGTTTTTCGTCTGCTGTCGTGGTTTTGGTGAAATTTTACTAACGTTTTCATCTATGGCATTTTACAAGACAAAGAACAGAAGTTTGAGTATGGTAGACATTTTTACATAAACCTGCCACGTACAATGTCATTGCTATTAGAACGTTTCCGATGGGTTCCTACTGCCCATCGGGATTCTATGGAAAGAGTCGTAATAGATATTAATGACAAAGTCAAGACGTCTGTCATAGCCAAGAGCTTCTCGGGCAGTATAACTCAACAATTATGGATGGCGAGTTTTTGTCTCTGTCTACTTAAAACCAAAAATTTGACGATACACAAGCGTAGATGTCTGAAAATGTAGAAATGTCACGCCCATTTGAGGGTGTGTGTTGTCAAAGTAATTATAGTTCTGGGCTTGGGATCTATGCTGGTGTACATTTCAAGAATTCAACAAAAGAAATATACAATTTTGGTGATATTGTTTCATAGTTTCGGGATAAATAATATGACAATAAATACTCGATGAATTACTGGGTTTAGTCAACTGCCAAGGGAATCTTTCCGAATATTACTATTTGTCATTTGGTGTATAGACCCTGAAATGAATAATAACTGTATAAAGAAAAGTATTGTCTCGGTATCAAATTATCTAGGGAAACTTGATGGATCGCCCACCCGCACGGATTTCATCAATAAATAAAGAAGGTGCCTGCCACGTAGGTTATAAACGTCTTGACCTCCTGATGAACACATATATAGAGGGTCTATCTGTTTCCATTAAATGGCCATCTAATCAAACTATATCTGGAAATATGGCTAATAGGTTCTTGAGAAGAACGGGTGAGAGTGCTTGCGAACGAAATAAAACAATTCATACATGGCTTTCCTCAAATGGTTCTTTACGAATAATAATTTTATATGATGTATGGGATAAAAGATGGTGGATTATTTGTTTATACTCTGGCTTTGATTTTTTTTTTTCACTTTTATAATCGTTCTTAAGATGAACAAAGTACGATACAGTCAAGCTTCTGATCAGTTATCAGAAGGGATTTTGTTGAACTACCACTTATCATTTGCAATTTCCGAATTGATTTAGCTTCCACCTTATTTTGTATGTTTCGTTGTAATTTAACGTGGTTTCAAAACACAGTTTGCCAGTGTTATAGCGACGTTCATTTCATAACTGTTTGAGGAAGACGTAGGCTATGTACATTTTGTTAGTCTGTAAAAGAACACCCTCCGATCTACCACAAGCAAACTAAAAGATTTCCCATTAAAATTCCGAGGAACCCGAAAAATCTCAATACTAAGTAGCTTACATTTCAGCCGATACTTTTTTTCTTTATTATCTGGGTTTTAATCGTAAAAGATGAAACGATGGAATAGAGATGAATAGAGACAACTGATTTTCAGTCGGTTAACATCTGGTTTCCTATTTTAAAGTAGGTTTAAAACAAGATATGTGCTTTTCGCATGAGCCTATTTTGTGTTTAAGTAAAGCCAGTGACTGTCAGATAAAAAAATCATTGCAATGCTCCAAAAGAAAGCCATCGCGTAGAGCACTTCAAAAAGTGTATATTCTTTTGTACATAGTGCTTCTTACATTTTATTAAGTCCTTAATTACTAGTATATTGGGAATGGTAAACATCTGTACTGGAAAAAATCACATTTCACTCTTGAGTGCTTATTTGCCAGTCACACTTTTCACTTCCATTACTTTTCTGCTCCTGGGGCAATGATAGCTGACATTAGCTAGATAACCTTTTCCCAATTGCTACCATTTTGGTCTGTAAAGACGTTCAAAAACGCCTTTATGTGTTGATGGATGTATATAAATTGATCGCTGACAGTTGATAATAATAGACCAATAGTTTGCATGCGTATCTTTATTATATATCTTAAAATGATTTAAATCATACGTGGGAAACATGGGAGTAATTATTATTTCAGTATTAACGAGCCCGTCAAGCGATGTCGTTCTTCACTAATTAGTGTACATTTGAGGGTTCTATGCTATGTTATTATTCAGCAAATTGTAACCTTCGATGTTCCATAAATCAGGGCACTGGCAATGGTGCACTGGGATTCGACATAAAGCCGGAATCTTCATTACTGTTGACACACAATCAGAAAACAAATAGACTTACAAGACCCTCGGGACAGCTGATATGGAATCAATCAGAGTATTGGGAGAGTTGCTGATAACCAAATGTTAAAAACAAAATGTTCAATTTGATGTATTGACATGAAAATTTTTTGACTAAATTGCACTGTTTCGGAAGGAAGCACTTTTGAAATGAAAGTCAAACGAGTTATTTATATTTATGAGGAAATTGAATTAAAATTGAAAGGAATGAGCCCTACAAAATGGTAATCCGGCGAAGTAAACTTCTTTTAGGGTAATTCATGCATCATTGAATTATGATCATGACCCATAAAGTAACTGTTGGAATGTTATAGCAAATGCAGGCCTTTATAGACATTGAACAAAACTGCATATAACTCCAAGTCATTGAATGTTTGCATCTGCATTTGAGTCTTTTTAAGCCTTTGAAGGACCATGAATTAAAATTTAATGACGGATGGATTACCTTGTGAGTGACAGTAAGACTTCTCTGCAATTGTATTCCTTTGATGGGAAATTAGTTTTTAGGTATATGAAGCCACATATCTAAAAGAAAAAACAATAATTTATGTCACCATGGCTGATTCAGCAAATTTCATGATTACCATTGGTGATAAAACTTTAAAAATATCTCCTATTTTTGTAAAAAAAAAAGTTAACAACATAAGAACATACATGTACTTAAAAAGATTCATTCTATATATTTGTTGAAACAAATGTTAGAAATAACTGTATTATTGAAAAAACAATATTTCATATATATATGTACATATCATACAATTTGAGATGTACATGTTAACCCCATTCACTGATTTTTTTTTCATCTGCAGTTACAGTTATACATATACTTATCAAAAGACCTGAATGAATAAATAAACAATTACATTCATTCTTTTTCAATAATTCGGCAAAAAATTGCCTTTCTAAAAAAAAAAACTTGAATTTTTTAGCAACTGCAAAATAGACGTTTGTACAGTCACCATTAAATAATAATCAACTTTCTGATGGAAAAAAAAAATATGTGATATCTTTGCATAAAGTTCAAGATGGCGTCATTATGTGCGTATATGACTTGGGCCCTTTATAGGGATTTCAGAAGTATATACGAGTTAAGGTAAAGTCCCTGTAATGGCTCCGCTACATCTTGGATCACTTAACCTCAACCAAGACAACCAAAGTTCCCTAATGAAGAATTAGGAAACCTTGGTTATCTCCGTGAAAGGTCATGAGGTCCGAAATGTAGCGAAACCATTACAAGGACTTTACCGTAAATATGTGTGACACTAAGAACAAATAATGAAATAAAACGCTATTTTAGACTTGAAGCGATACAATTACTCGCTTTCCCGGCCCTCATTGTTAGACTTATTTCACTTCCTGTTGTAATGTTACTAATTGTAGGTTATAACATATTTTAGTCAAATTTAAAGATTTTTTTGAAATTCAATTTAAAGGGGTGAGTCCAGCAATGTAGTTGTTTTGCCTAACAAATAATGGAGTTTTATCAATTATGGCTTTATGTTATTAGATTGAAAACATTAACGGGCGTTAATATTGCTGCAGATTTATAAATAAGAATTGATCATTGGAAAAATCACGCATTTCGATCGCTATAAGAAACAAGGCTTTGCTGTCTTAATTAAAATACGAAATACTCAAATATGTGCTTAATTCAGTTGAAACATATGGATTTCATTTTCTCTTAATTTAATTTACCCATTTTGTTAACCTTTAAATGTTTGAAAATGTTTCATTGTTTTCTAATTTGTTTCACTTAATCTCAAATGGCGCTGAGATATGACTTTATTGCACATTTTGTTACCGTCTAAATGGGCAAAGTTAATACACTTGGAACAGGATACTGTCGCCATTTCAAAATTAAAATCCAAAAGAAGTTTAACTATGGATTTTGTCATATAGATTTCCTTATCCTTTTAACACTATATCTGGAAACGATCAGCGAATGTGTTTGTTGGGTTATACGTTACACCGTCAGTGTTTCGATTATTTTGAGATCATATCATTATATGACACCACATTCAATTACAAGATCCTGACAATTACAATTTCATGCTCCTGGCAATTACAATTACATGATCCCGACAATTACATTTACATGATCCCGAAAATTACAATCACACGATCCTGACAATTACAATTACATAATCCTGACATTTACAATAACATTATCCTGACAATTACATAATCCGACATTACAATTAACAATCCTGACACTTACAATGACATATTCCTGACAATTGCAATTACATGATCGTGACAATTACATTACATTAACCTGACAATTTTGCCCGCTAAACGCTTAGCAGGGAGAAACATTTTTTTTTCATGGTATGTTGCAGCGGATGGTCGAGCCCGCGACATTCCGCGCCATAGGGCACACACGTGGTTTTAAATAAAATGTTATGGCGTATTCACTATAATATATGAAATAAATACATTTTATAATTAAAATGCTGGTGGTATATAGAACTACGTTTATCTTATATGATAAACATTATTCGTTGATAACTCAATCAGTTCGATAAAACGCTTGCGTAAGTATATATTCATAAGTTGTTTGTTTGTTTGTTTGTTTGTTTGTTTTTGGAATTTTAAGTCCCATTGACAGTATTTCAGTCATTTGGAGTCTATGTCTACATGAGACAGATATAGTGCTGTCACACTGCAGTATCACGCCGTAGATATGTGTCACGATACCACACCCAGTCACATTATCCTGACACTTGGCCGACCGGTCATGGAAATACCAGAGCTAAAGGCAGGGATAAGTTATTTGAAAGTATTAAAAACCGACATTGGGTAATCTGTTCCATTTATGAACGCAGCTTTGTGAAATCAAAATTAAGCATGACAAAATATTCTGGAAAATGAAAAGGAAGCAGATAATATTGGTAATAATTCAGTATTTAACAAATAAATTGAAAATCAGTTTTAAAAAAGAAAAATACTTTATGTGACTCATTATTACATTTGTAGTATTCATGAATTATACCAGTCATCTGAAACCTTTTTCTGCTGTCACGTAGGCTACTCTAATTAGTAATAAATCTCAGATTTTTCCGGATATTACTTAAATACGCAAATCCCATAATCTTGCATGCACCAGTGTCGTTAAAGTACCCCACAAGCCACATTGAATCCAATGAAACACACAGTGCACGCTGGTCATCTTATTATTTGGAAACAGTAATCGATCCTAGTTCAATTTAAGCCCTTCAAATTAACTGTATGTCATATCAGCATGACAGGTTTTTGAGCTTGCGTGAACCATTGTGTGTGATCTGTCTGAACAGTAATTAAAACACGTCTTTTGCGGTGTTTATTGAAATATAGATGGGGTCTTAGAACATGAAGGTGTGTGACGCAGACAATACGCCATAACCATTTGTTGGTCTACAGAAAATGTATCATAATTATGTGTATCGATTAAGGTAATCCATCCATCATTGAATTAAGATCATGGTCCGTCAATTTTTCATCGGATTTTAAAGTAAATGCAAGCCTTTATAGACTTTGAGCAAATTAGCCTATGACATCATAAGGCATGGATGTTGGCATCTACTCTGAAGCCTTTTTAAACATTTGAAGAACTATGATTATAACTTAATGATAGATTGTTTACTTTAATCAAATTTCTGGGCAAAACAGTCGACCATAGAATGAGTTGGCTAATGAGCAAAGCTGTTAGCAGAACGGCTTCACATGGACTTGAAAATCTGCGTCAGCTTTAATTCTTACTCGCAACCCCTCCACTTTACCAGCTTGAAATTTTGTGTTAACTGGTTAAGTTTTCACCCATAACAGCTAAAAGTACTACAATGTATTTAGGTTATTCCTACTCGCATTATTTTCACTCGTATAGCGTCATTTAGTTTGCGCAACACCTTGAGGTATAATGTGTTATAATGGACACTATTCTTTTACAGCAGTGTATTCATTAGGGGCTCTCAGGTTTTTATATTCGTCCATTATGATGCGCTTTGTAAACCAGCTTTTGTAATTTGTCTGACAGGCCGTCCCCAAGGACTGACTTTTCATTTCGGAATCAGAAATATTATACGCCGATACTTTCTCCGTGTCTAGCTTGACATTTTTTAAGGAAAAGAGCCGTTCCTTACATTTTTATAACTATGTACATTTATGCATATCAAAAAAAAAAAAAAAAAAAAAAAATGAAAAAGCTAAAAATCGCCATTAGCCAAGTGAACTAAACGTTTCACTGTGACGTAAAGGGAAATTATATGTAGGAGAGGTTGTTATCAAAGCTGATATTAGAAATATTCTGATTCCCCATTCATGATAAATAGGAACTATAATTAATGTAAATTTCTGACAGAGATTGTAGTTTAAATTACACGCACCTGAAGAGTTACATTTTGTTATAGCAAAGGGAGTAAGCAATAACATGGAAATCATAAGTTGTTGTTGTTGTTGTTGTTGTTGTTGTTGTTGTTATTGTTGTTGTTGTTGTTGTTGTTTTTCACAATTCATGAACATTGGAAAATCATAGAAGATCGGAAAGGATACTTGGTTAAATACAACGACCGGTCATAATATTATGACCCCCCTACGCGAAGAAAAGTGACACTAACGAAGAATTGTGACTCCCATAGAATAACGACCCCCGGTCATTATTTTTCAGGAAAAATGACCCCCGGTCATAATGATATTATATTATGACGAGTGAAACCAAGTAGGTGAGAGACCTACAAATTGGGTAGTTTTACGATTTTTCAAGACACCCCAATGAAATCAAGTCTTCATTCTTAGTCTCTCGGGGACGTGGCTTGTTAAAGTATATAAGAACTAACATATAACAAAATATTTTTGATATGAATATTTTAAATCATGGAGTATGAATTAAAACATCAATACCAATATAAAATAAGTAAAATCATCACTAGTGTCAACGTATTGCTGGAACGTTGTGGTATACATATAAATGCTGTCTTTAAATTCATTATAATACCCAAGTATTATAGGATTTGGTCTATACACCGCTGTGTCAGTGTTGCATTCAATCCATTTTCAACAACGAAGATAATGAAACGCTATCAGTGATACTTGACTGAGTTTATGTCAGTTAATTGGGTTGAACGTCCCATCGACAGTATTTCAGTCATTTGAAGACGATGATACTGAGTTTATAAATCACATTACGAATGCACCTTTCCTCTTCGATTGTAAACTTTGCATACACAAATCTGAACTGCACGCAATTTCGTTAAGGCCATCTGCATATTCGCCTATGAATGAAAGAATCTGAAACGCGAAATCACGAAAGCGCGACAGAGTGATGACTTTAAACGCGAAACTACGATGATGAATACGCAAATACGATGACGAAAACGCGAAAATACGACATTGGAAATGCGATATAACTTCGAGATTTCATCATCGTGTTTTCGCGTTATACATGTAATCATCGTACTTTCGCGCTTTCATCATCGTAGTTTCGCGTTTTCGTCATCGTACTTTCGTGATTTCGCTTTTTTCGCGTTTTTGTCATCGTACTTTCATGACTTCGAATCTTTGCGTTCAGATTATTGCCTTTATAGGCGATGGCCCTAACGGAATTCCGTAGAAATGTCCTCTGTTTTCTACATATGGCTTCTACAATATGGCAACTAGGTTTTTTTGTTTATGTTTTGTTTTTGTTTTTTGTTTTTGTTTTTTGTTGTTGTTTATTTTTTTTTTTTTTTTTTTTTTTTTTTTTTTCAAAACAAAATTTCTTCCATTTATTGGTATTCTATATCCGCTGGCTATATAAAACATCAGAGTTTAAAACATAATTAAGTGAAATTGAACTTTTTGTATGGGTTTCCAGATTAGAAAAATTGAAACAATGTCTTTTGAAAGCTGGTTTTAGTAATATTCAATATGAACGTTCATATAATGCCATGTTTCTTTTTCACTACGATATACTTTTTATAAATAGCATTCAGTATTTTGTACATTTAAGGATTAGATTACAAATTTTAATGGTTCGTAGGGGTATGAAATTCATTGGGGCTGTTCAAAGTGGATGGAGTCCGATGTTTTGAACACCCCTAATGTAGTTCATATCTCCGATGAAGCATCAAGAAGTGCAATTCAATCTTCAACAATGCTACATTTTATTCTCCTTTTCGTGAAAATTTAAAGTATGTGTAGAAGAAAATAACTTATGGAATGTCTGAAAGATGTACGAGTATCTAGAAAATGCATTTCCACTCTTTTCTTTTAAAAGAACAACGCGTACATTGATTATAGGTCTCCCTATATCAGTTAATTTAAACCTTTATTGTACATTTATCACATACTTTCCAGTCTTTATTAAATCTACTTTTAGCCTATTTCTAATTCTAACATTTACATCCAAATAACATTTATCCACTTATTTATTTAGCTGCAAGCGTTTGGCAAGGTGCCAAAATGCTTACTATACCTAGTGCTTGTAATAAAACAACCCACGTCTTATGTATTTTTCCACCTAATGAAAGTTTGTTGTAGGTTAGTGACATTTGTTTTTACCGCGTATTAGATCATCAGCAAGGATTGCAGATGAAATGTAAATATATTTGCACAGAACTTTATTAGTTACATGCCACTGTATTTCATGTTACAGTTTGTCCAACTTAATCATCCAATGAAATGCTTGTATTTCGTTCATAATTTCGGCATCGGTTGATTACGTCATGTGTTGCATGTAGTTTTATCAAGTGTACCCAGTAATACTGACTCTAAACCATCACGTGTACGGGGGTTGATTCCAAAACGAGAGGCCAACGGCATATATGTATGACGTACGTGACAAACTGTAAGGCTATTTTACAGTTTGTCTGACTTATTCGTCCAATGAAATGTTTGCATTTCTGCAAAAATTGAAAAATATATTGTATAAAATAAACCCCGAGGTTTGGATATGAAAATGATATGAGTGCATTCTGTCTACGTGATCATATACCTCAGTAACTTTTGCCACGGCGTTCGTAGGGTCTAAAATTTCAACGGCCAGTAGCAATTCTAGGTCCGCCGCAGATTTTCTCCGGTCACATACTATTGCAGTCACATATGTTAGGGTAGCCATACGATGTATTTCAAATTAGTATCGCCAAAGTTCTGCGGCTTCTTTACGGCATTTAAAGTGATGACGCACGATCGCCGTATGGTGAACCTACGGCAAGCGAACGGTGACCGTTTTTTGTAACACGGCGCCCGTTGAAATTTTGCTGTAAGCATATGTCAAATGGAATCCACAAGAACTTTAGGGCAGACGCACGGCCACCGACCGTCACCGTGAGTCGCTCTACGGTATGACTACGTGTCGAATTGCTACGGCGACCGCAGAAATAAAAAAAAGTGTTTTAACTCCGCGTTAAAATTCTACGGCGACCCCTACAACCTGCAAAATATAGGAACACGCCCTAGAGAGACCGCAGAATCCGATATACTCTATTAATGACTGGATGACGTCACCGCTTAGCATTTTTCATGACGTGTATATTTCACGCGCATTCGGTGTTTTTTAGCAGACGACAAAATGACCGCTGACAGATTCGCATTAACTAACGAACTCAAAAGATGAAGGTAACAGTTTAAAGGCAACGGAATATTCAGTTAAACTATTTTGACTTCGAGAATTGTACCAAAATGAAAAAAAACTGGTATAACATAGCAAATAATACATGGCATTTCGGGCGAAATGGAAGTTTATTGATCGGCCAGGTGGACCTCACGGAAGGTATAAACTTGCAAATCGCCTTATATGACATGTTTTATTAGTTAAATATGGTGGGTAATTATATCTTAAGATTATAGTGTCCTAAACAATGAGGTACACGTGGCATCTTCTTGACCGAACCTCGTGCATTGTAAACATAGTTTCCACATCAGTGAATATCTCTACTCTTTGCAGCCATCTTGAATGGCAAATTCAAGGGATTTTATATGAATTACATAGAATGTATAAACACGTTTCACACATTATTGTAGGAATTCCCGCTTGTGACTCCGAAAAGTGTGGATTTCATATAAAAAAAAATAAACATTTCCATAACTTCATATCGTTGGTGTCCCATGTGTACGTTATGTTCCGGTATCGTCCTTGTCGCGACATTTCTGTTTCCATTTACAAGAAAAAGAACATTCTATTGAGTTGTTCGAGAGTTTTTACATGAACGTCTGTGAGGAATGGGAAGAATAGAGAGGTTTGTCAAAAGGGAAAGAAACTGTTAGCATGTCCGGCGGGAATTGTGAGACGCAAAAATTATACACCGTCTCCAACGTATGTCATAAGAGTAATGTAACCCTAATGTAACCAGGAATTAATGTTTTAGTAGGTCTTACACAGGGTCTTAACGTTTCAGTCTGTTACTGTGTGTGGTACATTAAAAACTTATACCGGTTTATTTGTTTGGCGGTTTGACTGAAATAAATTGCAATGCAAATCATGTGCAGCAATTACATCAGCAAACATACAGTAAAATAACGTTATTCCATTAGGTAATGGGGAAAATGAAATATTCGTAAAATCACAAGGTTTGAAAAAAACGAGAATAAATCCCTCGTTTTATCCGTACCTCGCAAAATACATTAAGATTCTTAAATAATTTGTCCTCGTCGTATTTTTGTTTTACTGTATCTTAATAGCCTTCTTTTTTTTTCCTTCAAGAAAACACGTATATTCAAAACGACATTTTAAAATAGTTTAGAACGTACAGATGTAGCATATTTATTATCTCTTATGAGTTTTCGCGTATATGGATGTGGAATTATTTACTGATATATGCGTTAAATCTCATCCGAGATAATAGAAAAGGAGGCATAATGCGTTTAAGGTAAAGTCCGCTACATTTCGGACCTCATTTCCTTTCACGGAGATAACCAATGTTTCCTAATGTTACACTAGGATACCTTGATTATCTTGGTAGAGGTTAAGTGATCCAAGAATGAGCGTAACCATTACAGGGACGTTACCTTTAGGCACGAAGTCTCTATGACATTCATATGCCCACAAAAACACATGCGCGACGCAAGCTTTAAATAATTTCATAAAAAAAAAAAAAAAGAAGAAATGAAAATGTGTTGTAAACAAAATAAATGCAAAGTTACGGAAGAAGAAATATTTGGTGAATATTGCCCTCAATGAATTAACGATCAGTTAGCATTTCAACGAGTTTGGAATTAGTACATATTTTTTGTGATTTTAGGCATACGACTCAAAAACAAGTACAAAACGGAATTGATAATGGAAGAATTTCGTGTATCAATTAATCAAACATTACTCGAAAGAATTATTGTAGTTGTGTAGATGACATAAAAATACTAATCCTTATTTTTTACAGAATGAAGACATGAAAATAAGCGATTATGGTTATTTCTGTGAAAACAACTTCACAAAATGTCCCACATTTTTTAAATGCACACACAATTGTAATTTGTAATATCAATTTTAGAACACTACTGTCAATCACAAAAAGGGATATGTACGTATCTTCGCATTTTCTTTTTATTTATTCCATCATATGCGAAGAAAATTATTTCTTAAGGAATTTTGAATTTGTTACACTGAAAAAGATCCGTGTTACTTGCTTCTATTAAATATTTCCAGCACAAAATGAAAGTGGGAGGCTACGTTCTTTGGCTGTATACCT
>CM037777.1:39793198-39825388 GCA_021229015.1 Solen grandis | reverse complement strand
TTTTTTTCTTCCTCTTATATTTGTGCAAATTTCGATGCGTTGCCACTGGCCCAGAACAATGAAAATTTTATGGCATATATTTCAAACCATGAGCTTTCGGATGCGATAAATTTCATATTCATATGACGTCATATAACGTCAGGTATAACGTCAGGTGAAAAAGATTGTACGCTGTCTACAGCCATTGTTTCTGGTCCGATTTTCATCAAAATTTCACAGAATGTGTATGTTAGGCTCTAGTTGTGCATCCCGCTGTCCGTTTTTTTCCAAATTCGAAAAGGCAATAAATCTATGGCGAATCCAAGATTCGAACCATTGACGTCAAATTTCAAATACGTATAAAATCGCTTCCAGATGAGTTAGAAAGCTGATATTTAAAAAGTATATTAGTCTCTGAGATTTCTTAAAATTTTCAGAAGATGAACTTCATATGACGTCATATGACGTCATGGGGTGAAAAGAAATATCTAATTATTACGTGTTAATTTTTATATGTTGTACACGTCGAGCACCTTAAAAATTCAATATCATATGCTTCAGATAAAACATTTTGCATTTCGATAATTTTCATTTGACTATGACGTGTTTTGACGTCAAACTTGACGTCGTCTAAAAATGTTTTTACGCGGTCTACAACCATAATTTCTTGGCTGATTTTCATCAAAATTCACAGAAAATGTGTATGTTAGGCTCTAGTTGTGCATCCCGGTGTCCGTTTTTTCAAATTCGAAAATGCAAAGGTTTTATGGCGGATCCAAGATTCGAACCATTGACGTCAAATTTCATATACGTATAAAATCGCTTCCAGATGAGTAAGAAATCTGATATTTGGATAGTATATAAGTCTCCAAGTCTGCTTTATATTCTATGAAGATGAACGTCATTTGACGTCAGATGACGTCAAAAGGTCGAAAAGAATTTCTGATATATACGTGTTAATTCAAATATGTTGTTAACTTCCAAGGACCATGGAAATTTAATAGTTTATACATCAATCCATGAGCTTTATAATGCAATATATTCCATAATAATGTAACGTTATATCACGTAAGATTTGATATCAGGACAAAAAGGTTTTATGCGGTGTACAGCCATTATAATTGGACCGATTTTCATCAACATTTTCAAAGAATGTATATGTAACGCTCTTGTTGTGTATTCCTTGTCCGGTTTTCCAAATTCAAAAAGGCAATGGTTCTATGGCGAATCCAAGATTCGAACCATTGACCTCAAATTTCAAATACGTATAAAATCGCTTTCAGATGATTTAGAAAGTGGATATTTGGCCTGAATATTAGTCTTTTAGACTTATTTCTATTATGTGATAATTAACGTCATTTGACGTCTTAAGGTCAAAAAGAATGTTTGATATCTAAGCGTTAATTTCTATATGTTGCAAAGTTCCAATGGGGCATGAAAAAATTACTTGATTTATTTAAGATACTTAATATTTCATTTCATTGATTTTCTTATGCCTGTGACGTCAAACTTGAGGTCTACACAAGTTTGTACACGGTCTACAGCCATTATTTTAGGAGGGATTTTCATCAAAATTTCACAGAATGTGTATGTTACGCTTTAGATGTGCCAACCCGTCTCCGTTTTACCAAATATGAAAAAGCAAGGATTTTGTTGGGCATCCTTACTTTCGTTTTCAAAATATTGAAAAGACCGAGGTTCTGTGGTGAAAGTTTCGAAAATATGACCTCGGAATTATGTTTAGTATTTCAGAGACCCTATTCGAGGTAAAAAGCTGAATTTCACATATGTTGTTATTCAAAACAATTCTTAAGATTTCCATAGGCCAGACGTCATTTGACGTAATGGGATTATAATTTGTTTTCATTTCTGGTGCAATAAATTCAATGGTCTAGAATTACAAAAATATTATAGCATATGTTTAATATGCTGAATTTTCATATGCAATAATATTCTTATTCATATGAAATCAGAATAGACGTCAGATCAAAAAGTTTGTAAGCGCGCTGCAGACATTATGAACTGATGAATTCGTCTAAAATTTTCAAAGAATGTATAGGTTACACTCTAGAAACCTAATATTTTCTGCGTATTCCATATCAATAATTTTCAGTTTGATTGAGATTTAAATGGTTTCCAGAAAGTCCTATCGTTTGCCGTACAAACGAAATCTAGTTATTATTCTTCTTCTTCCAGCCTAATTCAAGATTTAATTTATATATGTTGCAAATGGCCAAGCAACATGAAAATTAAAATGCTTCGACAAAAAAAGTATAAAGTTTTAAAATCAAGTGTTTTCAATTTTCAATGACGCCAAATGACGTCAGATTTGACGTCAGCTTCAAAAGTTTGTTCGCGCTCTTGAGCCTTCAATTCTGGTCCGATTATCTTGATATTTTCACAAAAAATGTATTTCGGAATGTAGATGTGCACCCTGGCATTCGAATTTCCAAATTCGAAAATATAAATATTTCATGGCAAAACCGAGATTCGAACTTAGGCCCTAAAATTATATTTTAATGTTACAAGGCCACATAATGGGTTAGAAGCATGAAAATAGGACAGCATATCGGCCTAAAGGTCTGCTTCCGATTTCCTAAAGGATTTTTTCGAAGTCACGTGGTTATGACGTCATAAAAACGACAGAAAACATCTTTTTGAAAAATTTCTTTCGCTCTGGTATCATGACTTTTGACTCAATCTTTTGGAAAATTGTATTGCAGCTATTAAAAAGGTTATATTTATAAATTATTTATTTTTAATTTTCAATGACGTAAAATGACGTCATATCTGACGTCAGCTTCAAAAGTTTGTTTGTGCTCTAGAGCCTTCAATTCTCGACCGATCATCTTGATATTTTCACAGAAGATGTGTTTTAATATGTAGATGTGCACCTTGCCATGCATTCAAATTTCTAAATTTGAAAAAAAAATAAGATTACAAAGCCCCCTGATGCATTAGAAGCATTTAAATTGTACAGCATATCGACATCGAGGATTACATTCTTTTTTCTGAATGATTTTCTCTTAAGTCATTAAAAAGACTAAAAGCATTTGCTTTTTAAAGGTTTCTGTCGCTCTGGCATAATGAATTTTTAGTCAATCTTAATCAAATTTTAGAATTGATAGAGTTAAATTTGAAGTGATGCAAACTGCAAAAAATGTTTGTTTTGTCACGTGGTTATGACGTCATGCATACTAAAGCAAGAATTATTTTGAAAAATCATATAAAATCGCCAATTAGACCAATGAACTTATAATTTTCAAAAGTGTCGAAACTTAGTACGTTCATAAGGTCTTGAAAATTTCAAATGATTACGTCATCAAACATGGCAGATATTCATGTTTGATGGAATGCCTACTTGCAATGTGAAAACAAACCTATTCGCATTCTCGAATATATTAATTTCTGGATAATAGAACGTTAGAATGAACATGTTCTTGCAAAAAAAAAAAGATGTTTTTCTTTATTCACTTAATTTTGAAATCATTAATGTCAATTTGTATGAGTAATGCATGCACATCTAGATTTAAAAGTTTTTTTTCTTTTTTAGAATTTCAATTATGTGGAACAAATTGCAATGAATATATGTTAAATCATATGCTTACGAAGAAATGGATATTAAATAAAGAATAAAAAACTTTTAAAATCGATTGAATAACGTGAGAAAAAAAAATGAGGATAGTATTATCTGAAAATTTTCTTGTTGTCTTTTCTGCATGATAGTAAACGGTTTCGTAATCAAATAAGATCCATATTTATGCTTTCTCAATATCTTCTTAAGAAGATGAAAATAAAAAAAATAAAAAAGATTTAAAGCTTATTTTTGAACATTAGTATATATTTATGATACTGATGATTTACGTATTAAATCTTACATTATTAAGCATCATTATTCCATTTCTTTGTATTAACTTATATATTAATACTTTTGAAATAAGCAAAGGAAACCTATTATTATATTATTATTATATGAAAATATGAATAGCCTGGGCACCGAGGATGTCCTGCTTCTTGCATAAGAGAAAATGAACGGTGTGTTTTGGAATAAAAGAAGCATGAAAATGTTTCTTCATAAAAATTAAATAAGAAGTACGTTAGTAGTATGCTTAAAACACACACACACACACACACACACACACACACACACACACACACACACACAACAACAACAATCGCTGGAGAAATGCAGGGAGCCTGTCTGTGGCAAAAGCAAAAAAGAGTCTGCCTGTGCTTCAAAAAGTGACGTGCAGAGAGACCTCCCGTACACAAACAAAAGCGAAAGTAGGGGGTTATTAAAAAAATACATAAATATGGGCCATTTTATCGGTATCTTCTTGAAAAATATATCTAAAAGAATACGTATGATGTTCATATTATAGACATAATCAAAGCATATATCGCTAAACCCTATAGAATGTCCCGAGGTTGTGTTCCATGTCGGTACATCACTAAACTGTCCGAGTTTCGGAATGCAGTCACTGATAATTGAAATGTTTACACGCATATATATAGTAATTACAAAATATACTCTAATATTCCGTGCACTACTTATATTGAACAACTCACCTGTTAAAAGTGTCCATTGAGCACAACGTGCTCAATGTGAGGTATTAGGATCACCCTGCGTCTGTAGTCGTGCGTCGAGTGTCGTCTGTCAACAATTTGCTCTAACGACATCTCCTCTAAATCCACTGGACAGAATTTGATTTAAATTGGCAGGGATGATCATGGGTGAACCTACAAAAAAGTTGCTAAAATATAATGATCCATGTATGACTCTGGTTGCCATGGCAATGGAAAGAAAAAAAATGATGAAAACTTTAAGAATCATCTTCTTCAAAACTAATGGCCAGATTTCAAAATGTTTTGGTATAGATGTTCCTTGGGTATCTCTCTACCAAGATAGTTAGAATTATTCTGATCCATAAACAAACATGGCCGTCAGGGGCGGGGCTAATTTGACATATGTATATAGTGAAAACTTTAAAAACTTTAAATGACATCTCTTCTGAAACCGCTAGACAGAATTTTATTAAACTTGGCAGGGGTGATCCTTGGGTGAGCCTTCACAGAATTTGCTAAAATAAAATTGATCCATGTAGAACTCTGGTTGCCATGGCAACGGAAAGAAAATATATATGAAAACTTAAAAACTCATCTTCTTCAAAACTACTGGCCAGATTTCAAAATGTTTTAGTACAGATGTTCCTTGGGTAACCCTCTACCAATATTGCTAAAATTATTCCGATCTGTAAAAATTAAAAAAACATGGCCGCCAGGGGCGGGCCTAATTTGCCTAAACTTTAAACGACATCTCTGAAACCGCTGGACAGAATTTGATTAAACTTTGAAGGGATGATACTTGGGTGAACCTTCAAAAAAGTTGCTAAAATAAATTTGATCCATGTAGAACACTGGTTGTCTTGGCAACGGAAATAAAAAAAATGATGAAAACTTTAACAATCATCTTTTTCAAAGCTACATGCCAGATTTCAAATGTTTTAGTACAGATGTTCCCGGTAACTCTCTACCAAGATTGCTAAAATTATATTTCGATCTAAACTATAGAGACCTGTTCTCCAAAACTGCAGGTAAATTTTAGAATTTTTTGGCACAGTTGTTCCTTGGGTAACTTTCTACAAATGACGCTAAAATAAACTTGATTTATGGAGAACTTTGGTTGCCATGGCACCCAAATGAATATTACCATTTTTAAGAATTTTATTTCATTTAACAAAAATGATCACATCATTACCCTCTACCAAAACTGCTTAAACAAAGCTGATCTCTTGAAAAATCAGCTTCTTAGAGATTACTAAGAAAGTAAACTTACACATACCCAATGTTAATGTTAATGACTACTAGCTTGTGATCAAGGCTGACTTGGTATTGGACCACTACCTCCAGTTATGGCCCTTAAAGTATAAAAAATGTCATATTTAACTTCGTTCACTCTCTAGCATCCACATTTATAGAGCAATCTTGATCAGATGTATACATAACGCTAATAAACCAAGGATTATTATGCCTTGTATGCAAGTTATGGTCCATAATACTTAAGGTTGTCTTTAGAGCAGTGGTACTCAGGTGAGTGATATAGGGCCATTATGGCCATCTTGTTTAATGTTAGCATTAAGTACGAAATAATTCGCTCCATGCAACTTCGAGACTCTGTGGCCTAAAACACGGCCGTTATGCTTCAGCTCACTTCCATCTACGTGTGAATGGGACCTTTTCTTATTGAAAAGACGCCAAAGTAACTGGGAATCGACACATACGGCATTGTCCATATCTTTGTTTGTCTTTCAAAAGAAATCGCTACAGTACGCCGATTAACTGCACGGAATATACGTTTCGCTTCCTTGTAATCACGATATGAACTAGGATAATTGTCACGTGGTCTCCTATCATGTATCCAGCCACTCTCTTACACATCGGCTCACCTCTGTGGTGGGCTCAGAAAGTAGTTTAAAATATATGACATCATTCAGACCGTTGTTCAAATATTTAATTTGAAGGAGACTAGATAGGCCCCTTAAACTGAGAAATATATATAAATAGCACCACTGATCCTGATCGAAATGATCATTAAAATTACAAATTATGAAAAATAAAAAGCTGGCTTTAAATAACGATACCGGCTGAACCTGTAAATATTTACATTTGCAGACGAGCGTTTGCGGATTGTTCCCATCGGCGAAATAAGGCAGAAAATAGTTCCGATAATAACAATTAAAATTAATATTTTACATACGTTTTATGATGATTCAAAAAGTATTTATTTAATGTTTCAATACTTTAGGTCCGTAAAATACACTTAAAATCCGCGTAAAATGAGTGTTTTCTGTTTTGACAAGATTCTTGTCATCGAGCCAATTGCAGAGATTTTATGTAAGGAACGAACGACAACTCTGCAGGGAGATTAGTATCCAACTTGCACGATTCTGTCTAGTCTGGAGTACCTTCCCCTTATTACTGAATAGTAAGTCGGGAACCAGACTAGATTCTGTCACGTAGTATGGTGGAGTGATTTAAGACTGTCACTCCAATAGGGTTACGACCTGAACCGTGATTTGGGGAAACTTTGAACGGAAGGCAGCATTATTGTTTTAACCAATGATATACACATTTTGTCAATAACAATGTTTGATTTCATATTAACGTACGAGTCTGAGACAACATGTTCTCATATTTACGATATTGATCATCAGAAATATACTGCCACCTTATCAGACTGGCAGTGATTTTACCAGAAAAGGCAGCATGATAAGAGCTTTCGGGAATAGCTAAATGCGCCAGTACAGGTCTATGTGAACACGAACATTTACACAATCATTGTCAAGAATAGAACATGATTTAACTAGACCAATGGATTCACATTGAACTAAGATATGATCAATGAGAGACGTGTGCATATTGTTGTATGGCACTAATTCATATTCAAAATGGGCGAGGCATACAATTATGAAACCAGTGTGTATACAACATGGTTTCCATGGAAACATAAATATATGAGATTGATTAACGAAGCATGCATCCAGGTATATACCACACTTGTTTTGATTTCGTTAAATGTAAATGCGATACCTTCATGTGGTTTTCACGGTGTAATGGCAAGCTACAATAATTTCTAGACTCGAAAATCACATTTTCGAACAATGATCGGTTTCCATGCTGTTGGCTTGCGGTCAATTAAATTAGGTGTGGCTAATGTCTACTATATGAAAATTTCCCAGAAAATGCGTTTTATCTACATTTTGAACAATAAAAACTTTTTATTCACTGTCAATGAAATAGCCTGCCCCGGTAGATGCAACAACAAAAGCACGATATTAACGTCCTTAAAAATAGCGTTCAGGATTTTTTTTTAAGTTATTAACTCTTGGTCACGAATTAGCGAGATTTTTTTTTCTTACTTATATCTCGTGACCACGAATTAATAATCGCTTTTTTCTTTGTTATATTTTGTGACCAAGAGTTAGAAAGATTTTTTTCTTAGTTTTTATCTCATTGCCGCGAGATAATAAAAAAGAAAAACACCATGTCTCCTCTGTGCTTCCGTACGTTAAATACTTATTTTCTATCATTATTTGTAACTTTTTTGTTTGGTGTTAGATTACAAATAGTAATTCGGTCACAATCCGTTCACTCATGTTTTTGTTTGTTTGTTGTTATAATCGCGATTTATTGTCAGTATTGGTAAGAGGCTCGCTTAATAACATTTTCCTAAACTTGTTTAGAAAAAATTAATACCAGAAAATTTTTGACGCAAGAGTCAAAGAATCGGACCGAAGGACTACTTTTGTTGGTATATAATATCTGTTTCGCTGCTCTTATGGTACTTGCTTCTTCACTTAACGCAGTAATACATTAGGAACCGGCATGTAAAAAGGCTGCATTTTCAGTAGGTCCCTATAAATGATGTTTGCACCAATAGGTTTTCATACTGGCTGCTGAAGGTGATTTTAGCATAATAACAGTATGACTAAATCGAAGTAGATAACTGATAACACAAAAAGTTTAAATAATGATATGTTATAATCAGTTTTATAACATGTGTTCCCATGCTCAAATGTTATTATTGTCAGCAGAAAAAGTTTAAGTACGAAAACGGTAAGTACCTGTATACTTCTGTGTTAAGTACAATATACACTCCGCAGATAAAACCTAAAACGTAAACTAAATTTAGATATCGGAAACATAATGACACCTGTTATAATTAAAGACAATTTCAAGAAGAGACGAAAGCCATATATCTCTCTTTATATTTTCTTTTAAAAATTCTTCATGTATAGACGCAAATCACTGTTCAGCAATTAAAAACCGTATCTGGAACCGTGGTGGCTCCTGCCGGTGTAACGAAGTAAAGTGAGTCCCATAGAATAATAACCCCCAGTCATTATTCTTCAGAGAAAATGACCACCTTTCTATAAAAACTCCTTATAAAATAAATTTCCCTGATATCTATAAGATATCGACTCGGGTCATTATTCTTCAGAAAATGTGTAATCCCCCCCCCCCTCTCATTATGATATGTATAAAATATTGACCCCGGTCATTATTCTTCAGAAAATGTGAACCCCCTACATGGAATGTATAATTATTGACCCCGGTCATTATTCTTCAGAAAATGTGACCCCCCTACATGGTATGTATAATTATTGACCCCGGTCATTATTATTCAGAAAATGGCCCCCCTCTTATTGCCCCGGTCATTTTTGTATAATTATTGACCCCGGTCATTATTTTTCAGAAAATGTGTAATCCACCTCCCCTTATATGATATGTATAAGATATTACCCTGGTCATTATTTTTCAGGAAAAAAAGACCTCCTTTCTATAAAATACTGTCTCCCCACTCAAGGATATCTATAAGATATTGACCGAGGTTCAATATAGTCAGGAACAAGATGACTCTTTTGCTGTAAAATGCTAAAATAAAAACATTAATGTCACCTCAGCGCCACCATACAATTAATTTCCACAAATTCATGTATTTCTTTAGGATTTCATTCATCTTGCTAAAAAGAACTTTAGCCATCGTTGTTCTCTTCTTGCATTCGAAAGAGTGATGTTTCTAAAGTGAACGAAAGGGACTATTTTATTAAATGATTATCCTTAAAGTCGAATTTGGATTCAGTGACGACCAGAAGAATGCATAGCTGAGAAAAGTCGCTTGTAATCGGTAACTGCATCCGTGGTATCGTAAATAAGAGCTCGATTGACTTCTCATACAGTCATTAACAGCCATCTCTAGAGTAAAACACTAAAAAAGCTACCTATCATTTCTAATGAACGAAACACACGATTTTAACAACAATTAATAGGTTAAAGTTAACACACTATTATAAGTAACGCCCTCCTTTGTCGAATTTACGGAGTAGCTGGGAAAAAATCATAGATATATAGGAACTACTACTGTTAGGACAGCAGCAGTAGAAGCAACAGTTCTAAGTATTAGCAGTAATATTAACTACAGGAAGAAGCGAGGTATCATCATCAGTATCTTATAGAAAGGGGTCACTTTTTCTGAAGAAGAATAATTACCGGGGTCAACATTCTATGGAAGTACTTCACTTCGTTCCACCCGTCATAATATTATTATGACCGGGGTCATTTTTCCTGAAAAATAATGACTTGGGATCACAATTCGTGAGGGTCACTTTTCTTCGCGTACGGGGCTCAACTTGAGGGGTTGGGGGGGGGTCATTTTTTCCGAAAAATAATGACGGGGGTCATTATTCTATGGGGGTCATTTTACAATGTAAAGAAATAACAATTCAGGTCAGATCCTATATATCTCATAGACCACAATGTGATATTGTGGCATAACAGACAACGAAACAGATGTTCACCGAAAACAATAAAAACAAGAGGGCCATAATGGCCCTGGATCGCTCACCTGGTATCATTAGGCTAAATAAAATAAAATGACCCCTAGGACAGGGCCAATTTTGACCCCAGGATCATGATTTGAACAAACTTGGTAGAGGTCTATTAGCCCATGTTACATACCAAATATCTAAACTCCAGGCCTTGTGGTTTCTGAGAAGATTTTTTCAAGTTTTTCCTATATTAGCCTTTGTTAAATCAAGTGACCCCAGGGTTATGATTTGAACAAACTTGGTTGAGATCCACTAGAAAATTCTACACACCAAATATCTAAACCCTAGGCCTTGTGTTTTCTGAGAAGAAGATATTTCAAGCGTTTTCCTATGTTTAGTCAAGTGACCCCTATGACAATGCTACAATAATGGCCATGATGGCCCTGGATCGCTCACCTGGTATCATTAGGCTAAATAAAATCAAGTGACCCGTGGGCAGGGTCAATTTTGACCCAAGGATCATGATTTGAACAAACTTTGTAGAGGTCTATTAGCCCATGCTACACACCAAATATCTAAACTCCAGGCCTTGTGGTTTCTGAGAAGATTGTTCAAGTTTTTTTCCTATATTAGCCTATGTAAAATCAAGTGACCCCTGTGGCGGGGCCAAATTTGACCCCAGGGCCATGATTTGAACAAACTTGGTAGTGATCTACAAGACAATGCTGCACACCAAATATCTAAACTCCAGGCCTTGTGGTTTCCGAAGAGAAGATTCTTCAAGTTGTTTTTCCTATATTAGCCTATGTAAAATCAAGTAACCCATAGGGCGGGGCCAATTTTGATCCCAGGGTCATGATTTGAACAAACTAAACTTGGTAGTGATCTACTAGACAATGCTGCACACCAAATATCTAAACTCAGACCTTGTGGTTTCCGAGAAGAAGATTCTTCACAAGTTTTTTCCCTATATTAGCCTATGTTATATCAAGTAGCTCATATGGCGGGGCCAATTTTGACCCCAGGGTCATGATTTTAACAAATTTGGTAGAGATCCACTAAACAATGCTACACACAAAATACCTAAGCTCTAGGCCTTGTGGTTTCAGAGAAGAAGATTTTTTAAGATTTCTCTTTTAAAATCGATATTTAACTCCTGTGACCTAATTATGCAACAGACCGGAACCATTTGAACAATTTTTATAGGGGATCACCTTAGGAACATCCTGGCAAAGTTTGATCACTTTCCCACCAGTAGTTTCAGAGATTTTAAGTAAATTGTTGACGACTGATGACTAATGACTCACGACGACGGACGACGGTCAAAGGCTGGTCCCAAAAGCTCACCTGGCACTTAAAAGTATCAGCTATCTAAAACTTTTTTGGAAGTAGCTGGATACAATCCGTTATCTCCGAGGTAATCGGCTGTTGGTAAACCGCCTTTCAGTCTGATCTAATAGGGCTTATGAGATATACGTGTAATTATGTTCAACATCTAGGATACCTGTAGAACAATGTCAGTTATGTCATTATCATGTTGTTTTGTGTGTTGTTGGTCTAACAGCAAGTACATGATATTATGGTGGCTGATTTCTGCAATTTCGTGTGGCGGGTTTCGGGGCGAGATTTCGCAGCGAAATGTCGAAATCTCGGGGCGAAAAGTCGAAAACACGAAAAGTCGAAGTTTCGGCGAAAACACGAAATCTCGTCCCGCCACGCGAAACATAATATTTCGACTTTTCGCCCCGAAATCTCGCCCCTAAATTTCGTGTTTTCGTCATTTCGCCCCGAAATCTCGCCCCGAGATTTCGACATTTCGCTGCGAAATCTCGCCCCGCCTCACGAGAAATCAATATTTCGTCTTTTTGACTTTTCGCTTGGCGCCCCGCCAACCCGCCAGGCGAGAATCCAATATTTCGCATTTCGCTGCGAAATCTCGCCCCGCAACACGAAAACTCAATATTTCGTCTTTTCGTCATTTCGCTTGGCGCCCCGCCAACCCGCCAGGCGAGAATTCAATATTTCGCATTTCGCCTTCCGTACCGGATACCTTGTGCAGGCGCAGACGCTTTCCAATGTCCAGTTAATTCTAATATTGAAACTACTGCACGGAAAGCGATTTTATGGGTTATTTCTTGTAATCAAGGTGCTAGATAGATCTAAAAGGTCAACATTTTTCGAACTTTTATGTTGACATCGTAAAGGACCATTTAATTTTAGCCCCTATTGTTAATATTGAATTCAAGATGCAAAAATATCTGACGCCAGACAAGATGTATCCTCGAGTGCCCAAACTGCGCCCCTCTGAGATTTAATTAGGAAATGCAACATAAATGAAAAAAAAACTGTGTACGTGCCAATTACCCCCCTTAATAATTCTTTTATAAATGATTATTCACTCGAAAATAAGATTTAATCCATTACGAGTCAAATATTATGCCATCATAATCAGTGATACATGATTGGTGATTCTTACTAAGTGTATGCATTATGGAAATTAAATAGATAAATTGTTATTACATTTACTGTAATATTAAATACAAATGCGCTTGATTTATCTGAAGAAAAAAAATACAACTGTTCTTGCAAGCAATGCTTTGATAGATTACCGAAAACAGACCTCAATTGCGCATCGAGCTTGCTCACGGCGGGTCGCTGTGGCATGACGAAATAGGTTGAGTTTACGTAACTCTCAATGCAACTGCCGTAAATTGAAATGTTATACTTATAATCTACATACATATTCAATATACAAATCCACTCTGTTTTATATCCTTACTTTAATTGATATAAATTATTTCAAGATGAGAAGAATTATGTCTGAAGAAAATTAATAAATGCGCATTAATAATATGATTCCATTTATTTTTTGCACGAATTTCATAAACAAATGCCAAGAAAACTCACAAGGGATAGTTACCTGATTTCAACACCATGAATTCAATATTCCGATAATCTCCGAGTATGAAAAACCAGCAAAGAAGTATTCACGAATTAAATCACTTTCTGTCAACCGTTAAGGCATAAATATATGTAAAATATTTTTTCCATGCCTACATATTATATAAATCATACTGGTTACACCCATACTTTTAACACCATAAACCCTCTTTTCGCTTTCAATTTTTCAAACGGTCTAATCTCTGTAACGTAGTTTAATATGTAGTACATGAATATATAACGACTTGAAAAAAAGAACATGAGAGTATGTAAGAGAGAGAGAGAGCGAGCGAAAGAGAGAGGGGGGGGGGTGAAAAAAAAAGAGAGGAGAGAAAGAAAGAAAGAGCGGAGAGAGAGGGAGAGAGAATCAGAAAACATGTTTGATATTTACATCTGCGTGTGACGTATGGTGGGAGTCGACATGACACAAAAATCATTTCGTAACACATGTAAATGTACATATAACGTGCAATACGTGCAACGTATGCAATCAGTATAAACTAAAATCTTCAAAAAAAAAAATAAAAAAAATCACAAATAAAATCTTTACAGTAATTCCCTTTGATTCAATAATGTTTTAATCATTTCGTTTCTCAATGGCTTGGTTTTCTTTATTGGTGAAAAACGCAATAAGGTTATGAATGCAACTCTCACTAGTTCTTCGTCCACATCCCAACCTCAAGATCTAATAGTTCATTTATATATAGCTCTGGACACAAGATGTAGTAATTTGAACTGTTTTATAAAGGATGCTATCACCATAAACATTTCCATTTAAAGAAGAAAACATTTCTTTGATTTGTTTCGCTAACATGTGTTTACAATCATTTGGCGCATGCGTATCGGAAGGCGAAATGCGAAATATTGAATTCTCGCCTGGTGGGTTGGCGGGGCGCCAAGCGAAAAGTCGAAAAGACGAAATATTGATTTTTCGTGTTGCGGGGCGAGATTTCGCAGCGAAATGTAAACTAACACACACACACACACGTATATGCATACATACATATCAAACTTTGAGCAAAGACTCTAAAAATGTATTAATCATATCAAAATTGCCTCTGATATTCATTTTAAATCTTTTAAAATTTATGCTCAAACTTGTCTTCACTACACGTGTACTTATATGAGTAAGAATCGCGGCAAATTTGATTCTGTGTGGTATCAGACAACTATTAATATTAAGGTTTTCGCCCCTGCCGCAGGGCGAAAATCTATTGTTCTTCTTATGTCTATTTGTTTTTGTTTTTCTTCTTCCAGCTTTTTTAGTGCAGTCAGATAAAGAAACCTACAGTTGTGTTATTTTAGATACACATTCACATATATCTGAAGATGTGCATTTGTGTATTATTTTTTCTTTATCTTTCTTCATCAGGCGGGTGGGTGTACAAAATAATAATAATAATAAACAAGAGGGCCAACATGGCCCTGAATCACTCACCTGAGAAACATTGTATTCATTGCCTATCATAGTAATATGTGTCAAACTGAATAAATCAACCATGCAGAATAACAGCAAGTTCATCTTAATACCACACAAAAACTATACTTGCCATCCAAATTTTGAAGGTCTAATAAGGTCAAACTCTAATAGGTCGAAACAAATCAAGTGAATCCTGGCCCCATGTTTTCGAAAACATTTAAGTACGATTTTAGGCTCAAATTTGAGTATCATCCTGAAATCCCTATTGAAACATGTGAGCATATTTTGAGTGTGAGTATGAAGTACCATTTTAATTCCGAGAACTCGGGGTATGGGGTTAGGCAAATTTTGACACCGGGCCATAATTTAAACAGACTTGGTTGGGGTTCACAAATGCACATATTAACTCCAGTCATTGTGGTTTCTGAGAAGGAGACTTTTTGAGGGTTTTTCTATATAAGTCTATGTAAAATGGGTTTGGGTTTAAACCAAAAAACCTGGTTTCTGACAAGAAGATTTTTCTAGTTTTTCCTATATCAGTCTATATAAAATCGAGTGACCCCTGGGGCGGGGCCAATTTTGACCACAAGGCCATAATTTGAACAAACAAGGTAGAGGTTTACTAGGCCATGTTACACACCAAATATCTTAACTCCAGGCCTTGTGTTTCTGAAGTTTATGTAAAATCGAGTGACCCCTGGGGCGGGGCCAATTTTGACCACAAAGCCATAATTTGAACAAACTGGGTAGAAGTCTACTAGGCCATGTTACATTCCAAATATCTAAACTCGAGGCCTTGTGTTTTCTGAGAAGAAAATTTGTCTAGTTTTTCCTATGTAAGTCTTTGTAAAATAAAGTGACCCTGGGGTGGGGCTAATTTTGACCCCAGGGTCATGATTTGAACAAACTAGGTTATGGTCCACTAAACAATATCACACACCAAATATCTAAGCTACTTGTTGCGGAGAAGAAGCTTTTTTAAGATTTCACTTTTAAAATCTATTTTAAGCTCCTGTGACCCAGATATGCATTGGACTCGACCATTTGAACAACTTTGGTAGATCTTCATGCAAGGAACATCACATGCAAGTTTTACCATACTTAGACCAGTGGTTTCAAAGGACATGTTTGAAACAATTGTTGACGCACGGACGCCGGACAAAAGGCGATCACAATAGCTCACCATGAGCACGTGTGCGCTCAGGTGAGCCAAAAATACAATAAGATTTTGCTCTTAGAGAAGCAAAAGCCAAAAATACACGGTTAAAAAAAGTGAGCCCCCAAACTGAAATTATGCATATACCATTCAATGTGTCAATTCAATAGATACAGTTCATGTCTCAACACCTAAAAACTTAAAGTGTTGAGCGCAGAAGTTTGTTTTCATAAAGAACAATCAAAAGTTAAAGAATTGGCGGAAATGTGATGTTTCCAAATATTGATTAAGCTATATTTGTTTGTCTGATGTGATTTTTTTAGGTAAGTCATCAGCTTCAATTCAGTCTCTTTCGTTGGTGTACTCCTAGAGGACATTTTGGAGAGCTGTATGTAACAAAATTGAATTGTAAAAATGAAGGTATTTATCCAAATAGATTATTATTTAAAGTCATTGCGATAAAATTTAGTTATAATATGGGATACTCGCATGTTATCGCGAAATATCATAGCCTGGGGCAAAATAGAGGAAACATCTGCTCATCTGTCGCTCCAGGTTATGGAATATCACGATAGCATACTATAACCAATACTTACAACAGAAGAGGTAACTCTTTTTTAAACAAAAAAAAATATATCTTCTTATTACACTTTAGTGAGGCCGGCTGTAACCCATCCATTTGGTGACCCTACCCGACGTGCTTAACTTTGAAATTTGAGGGTAGAAATCAAGGATGTGAGAGTTAGAGAAGTGAAATCTTAGGCAAGATCGTGAGCACCAAATACATTTCATGAACTTGAACCAATTCGGTGTTCCGTATGGCTTCCTGCTTGATTGAATATTCATGATGTCAAGGCTTGTTTATTCCTTACATATTTAGAGTTAGTCCAATTCAAAGAATGAAAGAAGCTTACCTTTTAGGTATTCGTGGCTCGTTTTGGACTGGTTTACAATCCACACCGTTTTGAAAGCTTTATAACCTTCACAGATATAGAGTCACAGCTTGCCCACAAACAAAGCTATCAAGTAAATATTTTGAGGGCATAACTTGCAAATATCAATTTATGTTATGACAATCAATAAAAAGACTGAGAGTTAAAGGGTCATTTCACCGAAAAATCTTCCCGGAAGACTGAGCTGCGATCTCAGAGCGTAGCTTGGTCGCCGCAGGTCGCATTTAGTCGACGGTTGACCGTGGGTAGGTCACGCCTTGGTCAACCGTGGTTGCACATGGTTGAGGAATGATCTCCCCGAAAAAAAGATCGTAGCTCGGTATTTTGGCATGTCAAAAAAAAAACAACCAAGAAATATCTTTAAAAAAGATATTCGGCGTAGGATGAAAGAAAAACGAGATTTCCAGTCTTCTAGAACATTCCGAGGAAAAGCGCGCGAAAGACCGACGCACAACAAATTTAGTACGCTCTAGAAATAGTTCAGTATTTTTTCTATGAAATATACTTATTTATAGACGGTAATACAAAAAAATTATATCTGTAAATAGGCTTGTTTGATATTTGTTCATATCATTATTGCATATGACAATTATGATATAAAAGCGTTATTAGTTGTTTTGGTTTTGGCGAATTAATTTTCAATGAGAGCATCTCGGCAGGCTGGAAGAATTCAATATACATAGTAATTAAGGGGTTTCATGTCATAACACGGTGGATTCTTTTTTGTTGTTTTAAATCATTTTCACAAAGTAGCATTCCTCAATTGATGGAAAAGGATTGTATTTAACTTACTGAAATCACTTTCATGTTTACATCAAAAAGAAAATTAATAACACCAAGCTAAATGATATATACAAGCTGCACCCCTTATTTACAGTAATTTTATAGTCCATAACGATGCGTTAACCAATAACAGGAGTCCTTTTATTCAGCTTAGAATTATTTACCGCTGTTAGCGTACATTTGATTGGTTTAAGATGCGAGTTGAAATCGAAATTATACAGCTACGCCGAAAAAAAACAGCCTCGACCTAAAAGTTGCACAGAAAGCGTCGAAAGAGCGAACAAGGTTGCAGAAAGGACGCATTGGTCGAGGGATAATCGAGGCTAGAGCGAGGATGAGCGAGACTCAGTCTTCTCGAGCGAGAACTGATTGCACGCATGGTCGTGCTGCCCGACCCGTCCTCGACATAATATAAAAGGTGATTTTGAGGATAAACCGACTTACTACAGTTTTCCACTTCAAATGTTAGGTTTCATCGAAAAGAAAATCAAGGCAACACTGTAGTAACTTGACTTACGACAGTATTCCACCTCATATCATATGAATTCTGGAAAATAAGTTCATGCAACACTGTATCAATATCATTTTTACCAGTTTTAAATGATATAAAAAGGGGTCCATTAGGTATAACAAACAAATTCATATAAACAAATTCATGACAAGGGGACATTCCAGAGTTGATGACAAACTTTGATGACCAACGTTTTGACCTTTTGAGAAATGCTTTTATCAATGCATGCTTAATATTATTAAAGCCATACAGTATTACTGTAATAACTAAACTAGAGTACATCAGGTTGACAGACCCCAGGTATTTGAGTTGAAAATGTGCAAATAGTTCATTAACACCATTAAAACTTAACATTTTTATAATCACAAGATCACAAGTGTTATTAAAGAAAGTTTTAAGTGCTGTCAATGAACAACATAAAGAAACCAATGTCCATGACAATACCTCATGTAGGTAAACCAAAGACCTAATAACCTAACAGAGATTCACATCTCTGATATAGGTATGTGCAAAGAGCAAATCAAGAGAAGTTCTCTTTATGTGTATTATCATGTGAGAGCAAGATAACGTGAGATGTGTAAAATTGCTCATATCAATTATAAATATACAAAGTTTTCTCTTCAATTTATTGTTGATTAAACCAAATATGTATGTCTCTCATTAGATCACTTTGATGAGTGATACTCATGTAAAGCATTTGTCCGTTAATCATCTCCAAGACGTGAAGCATCTCAGCGAGATTTCACTCAAATCCCATTCAGCTGTTGTTGTTGTTTTTTGTCACAGGAAAAATATTTTTTTCGGACAGCTTTAGGTTACAATGCAGACAAGCTTTTGAGCAGATATTATATCATAAAACAATTTGTATAACTTCTTAACAAATAATTTTATCATCTGCATCATCATCAGCATCTTTGTACTTGGTATAACTTTTCCCCGTATTCCTGCTCTCTAGACTTTTCTATCCATAGCATCTACTGTCTTGAGGAAACAAAGATTTACTCCACACTTTTCAAATAACAAACATTGTTATACTATCAGTTTCTTAGACAGTATTTGTTTCAAATAGTTTAGTTTAATTTTGGTTTCAAATACAGTCATTTGCATCATTTGAACATTTTGTTCTTCTGTATTTCCAGATATGTACACATTTTTTTACATTTTTGGAGGGAAATTAAGGATACTGTATTAAAGTATTTAATTGTATTAACAAAACCCTGACTATCATTCTGCATTATTCATATCTAAAAGATTTAAAAGAATCGCCATGATTTAAATCTGATGTTTTAATTGTTTTACGGTATTAAACAACACTAAAGATAAAGTTTTCTCCACACTTGCACCTACTACTTTGAGGACTTACTCATTGTCGCATGGGAGTAGGAAGAAAAAGGGGTTGTGAACAGCAGGAATGGTATACTTGCACTAAAGGTTTAGAGACTAAACTAAATGTTTTAGAAACACAACTAGCACCAAACAGTTTCATGACCAGTGAGGACAGCAGACCCATTGCAGATTATAAATGACATTACTTGATAAGATCCTGTGCCTGTTCTTTATGAGCAGGAATCATACCATTTTGAAAATACATTTGGAAGAATCTGATTCTTGAGCTGCTGCTAAAGCATCATTTAGTGTCATACATAAAAGACTCAGAATTTCACTTCTTTTTCTGATTGAGTGTTCCATGCAGTGGCTTCTGCTTTATAAAAGTCTGTTGACCAGTATTGGGCATTCAAAAATATACAAAGGGGCCGCCGTGGCCGAGCGGTTACAGTCGTGGACTACAAATCTCTCAGCCCCTCACCACTGTGGGTTCGAATCCTGGTAGGGACTTCGGATTTTCCATGTGAGGAAGCTTTTCAGCTTGCTTGCGGTAGGTCGGTGGTTCTAATTGGGTACCTCTGTGTACTCGGGGTCTTCCTCCACCTGTAATTAGCTGGACGTCGCTATGTATGAAATACTATCGCATGACGGTAAACCCCAGTACATCAACATCATCAAATTATCATGTATCTATAAATTTGGTCTGTCTAAAATGCCACCCTAATTTCATCTTTCCAGTTGGTGTTGGAAAATCAATGTCTAATCAATGTTCATACAATATTGGTGACACATTGTTTTTTCTACTGCCAAACTCTTCACAACCCTGACGATTGTTGTAGCATGTGCTTAGAGCATGGTGAGAAATGTGAAATTTAAATAGAAATTGGTGCAGTTCATCAGGCATTAGAGGATAAGTTAAAAACTTACACTTTAGGCATTTAAAGACCATTATTAAGACAACATTTGAGAACAAAATAAGTGAAAGAAAGCGGGTAGTTCAGTGATTGTCACTGATAGGATGCCATCCTCGGATCAAGGTTCAAGGTTTTGAAATCTAGGTCGTGTGGCTGCCTGTTTCCTTGAGTATGCAATTAACCTTGAATTGTTCCACTCCACCCAGTGTATTAATGGGTACCCTGTGAGGGTTTTTTCGGGTCATGCATATGACTTCCTAGCACCATATGTCTGACAGCGCCCTCACGGAATTAACAAATATATATCAATGATCCGGAGGTTAATCATGTCATGTTGGCTGATCGAGCACTACTTGAAGGTAGACTACAAATAAGTATTACCTATAGATACAAGTAAGCATTAAAGACAAGTAGTATGTCAAAACTTAACAAGAGATAGTAATGTATTTCTGTATGAAAAAAAAGCTGACACAGACAAACTAATTTTAATTGAATCAATTAATACCAAAAAACTTATTCATTTTCTTCTTAAGGCTTTTATCAATAAGTTTGTTTTCTAAATGATTCATTTAGAGTGGTCCATAAATTTTGTTTTGGACAACTGCTACCTGATGAAACAAACTAATTTCAAATTCCAATATTTTTAATTGTTTGTGACTGAAAACTGTGTTTCAACGTAAAAGCAAAAAATAATGGTTTATTATCTAGTTTTGAGACTGTTTAGGACTGAAAACATGAGTGTGGCACCATCTAGAACACATATATTTTGACAAAAACAAAAGTGTTCTCTGGAACACACTGTCCCTGCTGAAGCATAACGGACAGACAGACAAAGGGATGGACGGACAGACAAGAACAGAAAAAATAATCCCTATGTGTCACTTCTCTTACAGCAGCAATACAATAAACATATATTGGGTTTCAGATAAATTTTCCATTCAACCAAATATCATAATGACCTCAACTTTTGGAAGTAAAGGAAATAAGTGAATTTAAAAAACTTAGCAAATACAATCTTCAAATATCTCTTTCGAATTATTTTGCTCTGTGCACTCATGTCACCATATGTCACAAAAGTTAAGATACTCAACGACAATTTAAAATACCTCAATCATTTGAAGTACAACATCGGTAGGAAATGTTTTTTTTCACCGTAAATGCTACCTTTCATTGACCTATCCAGTTTATGGTTTAAGAAAGACTAAAATGAATATTAAAGTTTCTTTGATAAAAAATGCCTATAGATTTCTTTTAGAAAAAGTTACACTAATTCTTTGTTAAGATAACACTGAATTAGCTTCCTTATTTCACTAAATTATCCGGAATTACGTTTATTTGATAAATACATTGTTGTTTTATCAAAACCTTCTTTGGAGCACACAGACCTGTTTCGGACCAAATTTTTCTGCACAATAAAAAAAATTATTCAGTTCTATTACTAATGACAGTTATAGTCCATAATGTTTTTTCTGTGAATGCATGGTGGTGCTTTTCTATCTTTTTATTCCAATATTAAACTTTTCACAGATAAAATTTGTACATGTATATCATATAACGTACTCATTACACAACTTTAATCCCTTAATTGCTGCATATCTTGTTTTAAAAGACTTTTGTATTAAAAGTATTTTCTTTTTGAATCTCACCATTTGTCAGTTTAGGTCGAAAAAGTGAGTTCATTCCAAAAGTTTTTGACTTGACAGGACTGGTTGAAAATGAATCTTAAAAAGTGTTTGGTTCCTTAGCAAGCGTTTTAGTTAAAAAAGTTGAATAAATGTTAACTGAATTTTTTTCAAGTATTTAGTGACATCACATACTAGACATCACTTAAGAATTATACACATTGTGTAAAAATTTTTGTGGAGTACACGTGTTGCACTCATTGATTCAAAATGTGCATGTTTTTTCAGTGCAACACTGTTTGTAACTAAGTTACACTTGTTCCAAATGAATATATACTTTTTGGCCTTTTTCTTTTTACTAAATTAAATACAAATATTTTTTCAAAAAATTATTTCCACAATAGAGCTTTTGTAAATAATGTGAAAATGCAAAAACATCATTTTGAAAAAAAAGGAGTTCGCGTTTTTGCGTGAGCCCCGGTTGTACTCGTCTAGAGCGTAAGGACCAGTAGGCGTCACATCGAATGTAAAGAGGAACACGAAAACAAACGTGTAAAAAAAATGGGTAGGTCCACGGGTTTTGCACGCGCTTTCTTTTGACTTTTTGGGTTTACCGTTGCTTCGACGTATTTCATCTATAGCGCGTCCGTTAATACGGTGGAGGAAGACCCCGAATGCACGGAGGCACCGGGTAGAACCCCGATACCCCCAAGCCACGGAGGCTTCCTCACAGAAAATCCAAACCCGCCGGGTTCGAACCCCGCGGCGAGGACGAGGAGTCTTAAAAGTCGAGCGACTTTGAGAAACAGATTACGGCCATAGCCCGTGGTTGCGTGCGATTTTTCTACATCGTACTTGATGAAATGGCCCCATTATGCAATGAACTGTCAAAACAGTATAGGAGAAAGTTAAATGGCTTGTATTTTGGAACCGTTTTCATGAATTTCCACAGAAATGGCTTGTACTACATACATTTTTCTATGGAGCAACATATTTTTTATGAACGCAATTTTCTATTTGCCATAACATGTACTGTAAAAATTTTCGAATAATGCCAATTTGTGAAATACTGCACTTTATGTATATAGCCAATCTACTGGCTTACGTCACACTGTTTTATTTATATATACATGTAATATATATATAAAACTTTGCAGGCCCGGATCCAAATTTTTCCCTGGGGGGGGGGGGGGGGGGGGGCAAAGTTGAATGTGATGTGAGTTGGGGGGGGGGGGGGGGGGGGGGGGGGGGGGGGTGTCCGGTTGCATGCCCCCCGGGGAAAAGAAAAAAAATTTATAGTGGGCGGAGATGCATTCTAAAGGGTATCTGGGGATAAAATGAAGTTTTTTTGTTTTTGTTGTTTTGAAACTTGAAAACCGGGAGGCCTAAGTCCCCGGATAAAATAACGGCCATGGGGATCACAATTTTTCTACCTATGGTCAATTTGACCAAAAGCGACATTCCCATGAAAGCTTCGGGATTGGTCCGTTTTAAAACGTTCCTGATGTTTCGGTTATGCTACAATGGCCTTGTATTTCGGGGAGGCTCCCGGCCCGGGAAATATTTCGATGATCGGGGAAGGTGTCCCGGAGCTTCCGAATTTGAAAATCTCGGGGAATTGCCCCGTAATAAGGGGATGTATCGTTTACGACCACCCTAACCCGGGGGAGATTATGGGTTATAGAATTTGGGGGGATGGACAAATCAAGGTATACATTGGGGGGTTTTATCGGATGCCCCCCAATTCCCATGGCCATTTATCGCACAGTCTAAATTCCAAAAAAAAAAAAGCAAACAAAATTGGAGTGCGCTTGCCGATTTTTTTGCGAATATTCTGGATTCATCCAAATTGGATGTACACAAAGGTCGCCGAACCTTCCGAGACTCACTGAAGCCAGGGGGTTCCTCGGAGGAAAAATATTTCCGAAAGCTCCGAGAATGATTCCCGGGAGCTTCCGGGAAATGGTTAAATTTCCACGCCGTTTTTCCCCGAAAACACCGAAAATAGGAAATTTTTCAGTGCAACAATGAAATTCTCCCGAGGTTCCCGTACTTAATAGCTCGCAAGTTTTTCGAAGCTTCCGGGGACCAGGGGACCTGTTCCCGACGCCCCGAACTCATCAATTTCCTCGGGAGTACATCCCCTAGGGGGACTGAGCCTTGAGCGAATAATTTTATATTTTACCTTCGCAAAGCCCATATTTTTGAAAACACGGGCAAAAGTTTTGATAAAGGTATTAAAAAAATGAAGGGGGGGGGGGGTGCAGACTTGCGTTAAAAATTTTTTAAATTAAATGCTTTTTGGACCCCCCCCCCCCCCCCACACACACACACACACACAAAACAAGTGACAGTGACTTGTGTACACTATCAATTAGTGAATGCATTGATAGTCATCAGTTTGATCAACTTGTAAAAGACGTTTGTTTAAACTAGGAAAAAATCCTTTTAAAAATATTTTGTCAAATATGTTGAATGGATCGGGAAATATGCTGTTTAGGTTAACTTGGTAATCTTGACATTTAATTGTCCTGGGAACGCCTCACACAAAAACTTCCCAATAAAAAAAAAATCGCCACGTTTTAGGGTCGGCGGGTTGCAGCAGTTTGGGCCCCTCTCGTTCGATTTTTGTACATTTATTTTCCTAAATGTTAAATTAGGCAAGAAAACAATATCAGTAAAAAATTTTAATATTTCAAATTAAATATCCTTTTATTTCGCACATAATTGTTTTTCTTGCTTAGAATTCGATTCTCCTTCAGTAATATTGCTCTGGGAAAACCGGATTTGATTGAAAATACAGCTAATACATGTATATACATTTCCCAAAAAAAAATGTTCCCAAAATAAGGCATTTGAAATTTTCAAATTCTTTTTAAATTTTTTTCATTTTTTTTAAAAAAACGTCAGGTGTCTAATCAAGAACCATAATACACTTACATTAATTATTTTACCGTAAATATTCAAAAGTGAACATTGATGTATGGCCTGCTGTTTATTTAAATTTATTTCAGGAAAAAATTTTAGAGGGTTAGTTTCATAAAAAAATACTTAAAAGTTTGTAAAAATAGTAAAAGCTGTAATTTAGAAACCCAACCCATTTCTGTTAAGCTTAATTCGCAGGCTACGTGTAACGTTTACTCGCAGCTTGTACATCATACACCCCTTTTTCAAGTTTTGTGAGCAATCGACTCAGTTTTTAAACTTTTTCGTAACACTCAAATTTATTCACCGAATTTGGCTACCCCGGGGAGCTATACTCGAAGTGTGATCTTTGATTTGCTTTTCCGCCTACCAACCCCTGGAAGGTCAATCCGGAGGCCAGCCAGAACAAGCGCATTGAACTATTACTTGTCAATTTAGCAGCCCGACATTAAAATCACCGACATTCTCTCTCTTTTCCTCTCTCCTCTCCACACACACAAAACAAACACACAATTTTCATCATTTAAAACTTTCTTTAGTTTCTTTTTTAAATTTTGCGCTCAACAAATGCAGAGACAATAAGAAGAGTAATTTTCTAGAACAGTTTTTACCTATAGCATTGAGGTCACATGATGATTTTTTTCTCCAGGTTTGCTGTATCATGATTATCTTAAACATATGAAACGATAGTATTATACGATGTTACCTTATTAACGTCACGGACACCCGAAAGTATTATACGATGTTACCTTATTAACGTGACGTCACGGACACCCAATCTAAGTAATCCATGTATTTCGGTTAAAAACTCAAATCAAACAAATATAATGAAATAAAAATAAGAGAAATTAATTGTGCGAAAATTTAATTGTTTCATATCTTTACAATCTACTTTATAGGATAAACAATTATGTTTTTTATAATTTATTTTCTTGTGTTTCATAAAAAGATTATAAATTCTAGTTATACAGCAAAAACATGAACATGCTTATTTTCTAAACTTTAAAGTTTGATCATAAATTAATAGTAAATGCAATTACAAATAATAGAAATTAAATTTTGATTTTTGACAAAATGACCTAAAATTTAAATATTATAATATATAATATAATATATATATAATATAACACGGAAAAAAGGAAATAAAATAACAACACATTACTTAAGTCTCACTATAATGAATGGTCAATGACAAACAACTTCTAGTTTTTGTAATAGTATCCCTTTTATAAACGGAACATTTCTCTCTTTCCTACCAAAGATTTTGGAATGCAAGTCTCCAAATTGACTCCCTTTATGTTCGTAACCAGAAAAAAACTTTCGCATAATTCATAAATCACTTGTTATACTTTCGAAATAGTTATACTGTATTTTAGATAAAAATAGTTGCTTGTAAAAGCCAACATGACGTCATTTGATAAAGCATTGTTTGACCTATGAATCTAAAAAAAAATCAATCAATTTTTCTTAACCATCAATCTATAACAATAATGATAATTTGTGTGTAAACTCAATATACCTAAGCTTCGGGGGAAAATACAACAATCGATCTATAAAAATTTTAAAACACTCTAACTCGTACAATTCTGACATTACTTCAAAATAAATTTAATGGTATTGGGAAAAGCGAAACCAACTAATGCATCATATACAACTCAGGCAAAACATCGATAGAAATTTTTTTGAGATTAATGCGCGATAATGTTTTCTACTATACCCCGTCTGTAAATTTGTGCGCAAAACTAATGAAACAAACATCGGAAATGTTTTAACGCATGAAATGCTCCAAAAAAACCATCCGAATCACTTTGAACACTGGGGGGTAGAATTTCGTTTTGCTAAACTTATTCCTTATTTTCAGAACAACAAAGATCGTGTGCTCTTATTAACGCTTGGATTTTGAAAAATCTGAAGCGGGTCCTCGTCACTGGAAGAACATATCAGGGTTGGATTTCGTCTTGCTTTTTGTACATCATTGCTCATGGAATCAAACCGATGGAATCCATGGGGTTCCATAGCAACCTCTGGCCGTTTTACCCTCCGAAAAGGCAGTTCATTCATAAATTCTCTGATTTCCGAAATCTTCGGGCCAACGGGTCCTTACGTCTTGGTTTTGTAGTCAGCAATATAGGGGGATACTGGGCCTTTTGGTTGAGTTTTTCTGGATACCTTGTCTAAGTCCGGAATGGCCCCTAAACGGAATGCCGATTGGCCCTGGACGGAGTAACGGACGGGGGGCCCCTCCTTGCGGAGGGGAAACAACCTGCGGGCGTACATCGCAGGGCGTGGGGCGGTCGGACCATCATATTGGTCGGGGGGGAGGTTGCTGGTAAAGGCAGGTCTCATCATTACGGGAGGGGGGGCGGTAGTGCCTTGGACCAAAAAGGTCTTGGAACGGCATGGTCTTGGCGCCATTCCATAGGGCGTTTCTCGACGCCAAGATTGCACTGAAGGTATCTTCTCTTTCTGATAAGTCTTTTTCAAAACCAATATAAATTGTACTGCCCCTTTGGGGTACCCGCGGGGTTTTGATGCTAACGTTAGGTCTTGATGGAAGGTTTTGGGTTGGTGTAGTACAGCGGCCTACCCGCAGAATCTTGACGTAATCGTTCACCGCGATAATCATAGTTTCCCGTTTGCAGCGGTTCCAATTTTTGATAATCGGCCGAAGCGTGAACGACCGAACCCATTTTCATACTTGTTGAATCAAGCGGGGGCGGATTGTTTCAATGCCAGTTGCTGACGCCGTTGGTTCAAAGTCAAGCGTCCCCGGTTTACAGATAAATGCGCATTCGGCGATTTTCTCCCCTTTTCGTCTAATGATCAGAAAAAATGCAGGTTGCTCAGAGTCCGTTTGTACATTTGACGGTACAAAATGCCGGGATTTTTCGCCTGGTGCCATCAACGGTGTTCTCTCGCAAGGCGGCGCGAGGTCATTTTTGCCAGAAATTGAACGACTTGGTTTGAAGCTATTAGGTCATTTCAAAGCATCTGGGTTACAGTAATGACGCGTCGAACCTTCCTCATATGCCATCGGAAGCGCCGCGTAGCGGCTTTTGGGGCCCAGCCTTCAGGTCCCCCGGTGGGCCTTCCTATAAAAAAACCCTCATTTGACATGTTGGTCCTGTCCCCGTAGTATACCATTCTGTAGGGTTCAAATCAACCATTTTTTGAAAAAATTACACTAAACTTCATACGACACAATAAAAAATTCCGAATGAAAAAGATATAACTTTATTTTTCCCGGGAAAAGTCCATATATAAACTTTAACGTATTGCAAATTCACACACCTTTGTGATGAAGCCTTGATCCAGTATACTCATAGCCCGCGATTCACCGTTGTGTTTATCTCCCACTTTCCATTCACATTTTATGATATAACCGGTTTAAAACGTCCCAAACCCAAAAATGTGGCCTGACTCTACGTCACAACCCAACGAGCGAGTTTTCGCTCATTCAAGCTCCGATTCTTTTAATAATAAATTTCACACTTCCTGCTTCGCCTGGGTAAAAAGCGGAAAGAAGGGTTCGTAGTTCCTTTCCGCTGCTTATTCGCCGCATAGAATGGGTGAATTACATTACAAGGTTTAAAAATAAACGAAACTACTATAAGAAAATAAACACAAGTATTTAAGTAACAATACCTAATTTGGGGCTTCGTCATTTATTTATAACTACAACTTGTATTATTTTTGTGTTTAGTGTCCTACCCCCTTTTCCAAAAATTTGCCAGTTTCCTATCTATTCCTTCAAGACATAGGATGAAAGGCGCGTTTGGTAAATATTCCAATTAAAATCTAATGAATTTTAAGCACCGTAACAGAAAGCGGGAGTTTAGCCCACTAACAATTTAAAAATACGAATTACATATGGCTCGTTCTCTAAATAGGTTTGCGATACCTATTTCGTATTGCTTTTATATTAAATTCTGAATCAAAAGCTGGTTGGAAATATGCAGCGTCTCTTCCACATTAGGCTAAACATACCAAACAATAATAAAGACTATATCAAATACTACAGTAAGCTAGGAGGAAGAACGTCACCGGGGGGGCATATAGTGTCGCACGTCCCTCCGTCTACAGTCCGTCGTCTCCGGCAGTCCTCTCCGTCCGTCCGGTTTTCGTTTCCGCTCCATAACTATCTGGAGTTTGAAATAAATGGCAGAATGTTCCCCACCATGCAATCCTAAGTCAAGATCAACTTGATTCAAAGATAAAAAGGGGCCTTTTTTTTTTTCGTGTCTCTCCATAACTATTTTTTTATGGTTTTTAAAAAATTCTTGGCAAAATATCACCATAAGAAAACGCGTCGTGCGCAATCCTCGGTCTATAGTCCAAGCAAGGTCACACTTAGGTTCAAAGGTCAAACCTAGGTCTTTTTTCGTGCCCTCTACCCTGTGACTTCCTTGATGCATTTGAAATTAAATTGCAAAAAGTTCACCACTAGCGTGTTCGCAAGAAATTTCTCCGGGTTTCGGTGGCTGTAAGGGTAAGGCCAAAATTTTTTTTCCGGGCCCGCTTCATTAAAAAATGCAGGGAAAAAAATCAAATAAATGTTCGAAATTTTTCCCAAAAACCCTGAATATGCAAGGGGGGCATTTTGTCAAATCCTGTGACATATTTTTTGTTGTTTTCTGTGTGTGTGGGGGCAACGCAAAGAATCAACCTTGCCCCGTTTAAAAGTGATGAGTGCTGATATGATGTCAGAGTAGCTTTATCGTAGTTATGCCCCCTCCCCTCCCTCATTTACAGTGGTTTCTACGAAGAAAGGCGGCATAAGCCGTTCAATGGTTCCTCATGGCCGACCAACTGGCGGACCAATAAAACAAAAAGGCAAGCAAATTTTTGGACACACTTTTTTAGGAATTGCCAAGGTGATCCGTTTAATAATCGTTGGAACAATTATGTTTATCATGGGGTTGTTTTAGATGGCGCGCCGTTTTGATCTAAATGTTTCGCGAAATACAGTATGGAAGTGGGTTTTAAATTTATTTCGGTATTTAATAAGCTATTGGTTCATTAAAGTGCAATGTGAAGTTTCAAATCGTTCTGCTTATGGTTTTTTCCCTACAAAGCAGTTTATAGAGAGGTTTCCGACTTAAATAATAAAAATGAAATTATTAAAGATACATTTTAGACAATTTGTTTTCTGTTAACTTCCATTTTGGTTGGTCGATGTGCGGTTCCGTCATTAGTGGTGTTACATGATCCATATAGAAGCTTAATTTCCGATAACAAATCCGTGTAACTAACTAATAATCACATCAAGCTAACGACCTTAGCTACCTCCAGGGGTTATTTTATGCACTATCTTTGGAGCGAGCCGTTGATCACTATAAATGGAGACTGTGCCGTCGATCGGTTATATATGATACTGAGAGTTCAAATCAAAGCGCTGCTAGCGCTGAGAGAACAGTATTGTCGCACTTATTTTGTTTATCAAAATAAATTTAATTTTTCAAGAAATTGATAAAAAAACAAAAAAAAAAACGCGTTAACTTTGTGTTAATAAGGTCATTACAAAACTAAGTTACCCTGCATATCTACAGCTGGTCAAATCCTCTTCCACTTAAGACACACACAACTTCAGCCTTCAGCGCTTTGATTCTTTCTCGTCGTGCTTTTCAATGTGTTGCCTCAGGCAGCAATTTTGTACTATGATACTGCTGCTTTTATAAGATCACATGACTTTCAAGCCTCCACGCCGAAGAGTATTTCATTCATAATGCGCTTTTTGATTCAACGACTACTGCAAAACGACGAAGTGAAACTGAATAAGTTAACCGGGGTTTGTCAACGATGTGTTATACAACAGCTCCGGAACTTTACCACTAGGAACTACTTGAATGGGTAAATGCCGAACGATTGTGGGAACATGTCTTTTTTACTCTCACTTCTTTCTCAAATAAAATCACCCACTCTAAACTCTCTAGCTCGAGAAATAATCTCCTTTGGATAAACCAAAAACTAAAAAAAAAAGAAGACTTGTTACAAGGAGGGACAGTTTTCAAAAAAACAAAAAACAAAAATAAAAAAACATCGGAAATCAGGAAAACCCGCAGATTTGGGAAAATGTGTCTTTAAAATAACACCTATATTCAGACACTAATCTGCAAGAGAAGGCGGGGGTAGAGATGGTCTTTTCTGTGGGGTAAGATAGTCAGAAAAGGGGATGGCAATTAGGTTATTGGTAATTTTGTACATGGGGGGAAAGTTTACGTTATTCTTCGCTGATTAATTCAGCGCACCTTCAGACGCATCATGTCCGTGACGCTTGATGTCTGTCCATGTCATGTTGATCCGCCTGGCAGCCCTGTGTTTGGCGGATTCAAGTTGGGATTTGTTAGCATAAGGGAATGGACCACCAAACTGGAGCTGTCCTTCATGTTGCTGATGGTACATTTAAACAATTCTACAAGTATGTACCTTCAAATGTAATAACAAATAAGCAATGGTAAGTAACTAAAAAAGTCCTTCCAGGGCTCTTGAAGAAATATATTGTTGTCATTAGACTTGTTATTAGATTTAATATCAAACGATAATTCGTAAAGATATTTGTTTTTCAGTTAAACTTATTCTGAGTTATTAAAGTAAAGAATCTCACATCTTGTGTCATAAGTTGAAATGACACCAGCATGTCGTGAGCAGTTTTTCCTGCATGGGCGTGACCTTTTGCCCATTTAGCTTTATTTGTAGTTTATGCATGTTTCACGCCCATGCAGGAAAAACTGCTCACGACTACTGGGGATTTCAACTTATAGCTTTACTAGGGCGGGCGTGACGGGTTTCTCAAAAAGTTGTCACCATAATCGCTACTAGGCGTATAACTTATCGGTGTTTCTATAGAGGTGGTCGGGCTGGGATGATTCAGATCGGGCGGATCTCGAAAGGTGTTTTTTCTTCCAAAATTTAAGCGATTTAATCATTATCAGATAGGGGAGATAAAAATGACAAGCATCTGCTTCAGCAAAAGGCATACATGAGTTAAGAACTCCTGCATACAAAATTTTCTACCGCCACATATGCCTGTTCATAAAGAATACTCAAGCCCAAATAAAGTTTTTATTTATTGGCAGAATCTGTCCACGGCTTCCTTATTGACTATCTAGATATAATATATAAAAATACACATACAGAAAATCCACAGCATTACTAAATAGGAGTAAATTCTTTTTACGAATTTTGCTAACTTTGGATCTGCTTGAGTAAATGCTCACTGGGGGCATAGATGAGTCCACTCAATGACAACTTACAAATCTTAAAATAACTGATTACTATTTTGAGCTTTTTTACCCAAAACCCAGTCCAATTATGAAATAAGGAAGTTTACAGG
>CM037777.1:39743098-39793098 GCA_021229015.1 Solen grandis | reverse complement strand
TTAAACCTTATCAAATTTAATTACAAAATACTCATTTCCAGACCACTGAGGAGCAGCGAACAGCATAAAACCTGATCAGCCTGCGAGTTACTCGTAGGCTGATCAGGTTTTATGCTGTTCGCATAGGTCTTTTCATGGTGTCCTCTATGAGGGAAAGGGTTAATTATTCCTAACAATATCAGGATTTTTATGTGTATGTTTTTAACTGCCCATAAGAAAGAACATATTCAATGTTGAGTTTATTTATACATTGTTAACATTTACTAAACATCCCTATATAGTGCACATCCCAAGTTTGAGGTTCCTAATTTTATATATAACCACGATTATATATATATATACATCACAGAAATGGATTCACTTTAAAGATATCACCAACAAACAAACATTTTTTTTTTTTTTTTAATTTTCCATGTTTTGGATTAAATGAAATAAATTAAAAACAGGATTAAAAGTCCTGATAAGACAGAGAACAATTCTCCAACTGTATAGTGTAACATTGTTACTTTCTCCTCTCAATAATACTGATGACCAGTAAACAGTATAAAACCCGATCAGCCAACAAGTTATCTACAGCCTAGTCTAGTTTTAAACAGGTCACATGTGTGATATTTCTTCCAGCTTTAATATGGTAATACTGTTAGGCGCATTGATCTGTATCTGCTTGAGAGCAAGCCTTTGTTTAGAATCCTATCCAATTTCAACATGCAAATAGAAAATGCTTCCATTACTGAAAGCCCAATCCAAAAAAAAAATCAGCAGTTTTTAAAATGGGCTTATTCTATATGTGTACATCTCAGCATGCAGTCAATGATTTGTGGACTATATGAAACTTATACTATACAATATACAAATCTCAACAATTGTGGTATAACAACCTGATCTGGTTTTACAATGATTACATATAATATCATTTCTTGAACAGTTTTTGTATGGTATACAGTATTATAAAGGAAATAATACTTTTTATATTAAATCTTACTTTAAGTCATAGAAAGAAAACAATCACAACATTTAGATTACAATTCCAAAAGTGTCTTTAAAAGAAGGATAACTGGACCATCTATTGCATTTAGAAGCACAAGTGGACAGCTTCCTGAAGTGTCTATTATAAAAACATGTAGAAGCATAGCAGCTGTGCTTTATATAGTGTCTAATATAAATAGAAGCAATGTTGGACTGCTTCCTAAAGTGTCTATTACAAATAGAAGCAAAACTAGACTGGTTCTAATGTCTATTATAAATAGAAGCAATGATGGACTGATTCCTAAAGTGTCTATTATAAATAGAAGCAAAACTAGACTGATTCCTGAAGTGTCTATTATAAATACAAGTGCCGGTAGAACTGGTGGATGCTCCCAGAACTGTTCTTTGTCACTTTATGGGTACTTTATTATACTCTATGAGTTCTGGACAAAAATTTAAGTATGAAAAATAATGAAGGACAATAACTCCTAAATTATGCACTTCTCCTCATTAAGATCTATCTGCCTATGAAGCTTCATAGTGATAACTCTTACAGTTTTTGTGTTATGCTCCGGACAAAATTATGACGGACAGACGAAAGGACGGACGGGATGGACAAAGTAGCAACTATATGCTCATCTTTCGGAAAGCATAAAACGTACAGGTGGACAAATTCCTGATGTGTCTTTTATAAACAGATACACAATTGGACAGCTTCCTGTCTGATAATTGGTGCATGCTGATCTGTTTTACTTGTCTGTGATCCCCATCTTCGTTGCATAGTAAAGACCATCTCCTTTTGTTGCTTGCTGAAAAACAGCATAATGATCTCTTTATATAGAATTATAGGGGGTCCAGATAGCATTGAGGTGACAGTCTGCTTGATACTCCACTGCTTATCAGTTAAACCAATTAAAATTAAAATACCAATATTTCTAAGTCGAAAATGAATGAATTCTGTAAAGAGCTATCTAAATTGGTGGTCTAATGCCATCTTTATGAAGTTTCACATCAATCCCATAACTGATTGCTGACTATGTATCTTTAACCAAATTAAGCTGCACATATAACTTAAACCAATTTTTTTATGTTCAAAAGGGACCATATATTCCAATTATGTCAGTCAAGTGTTATCTAAGAGAATGGCCTGATGCCCCTGAACACCTTATGTACTTTCAAGTCAATTCCCATAAGCTATATAATAAGAGAGATAAGCATATTACATAGTAGGTTGCATGCAAAACTTTAGTAAACAAGAGTGTTCTTTGGAACACGTGTCACCTGCTGAAGCTGACATACAGACAGACAGATCATTGGATGGACAGACAGACAACGGAAAGTGATCCTTGTGTCACCTCTGCTTACAGCTGGTGACACAAAAAGTAAAGGCATGGCCATAATTTGCACTGAACTTTATCAAGAATTATCTAACATGTTAGTTGAATCCCCTAAAGACTTAAGTGAAGTATTAAATCAATAAGCATACCTAGTTACTAAGATAAATGCATCATACCAAAATGCATACAAAACTTTAACCAAAGCATTGTGGTGATGCCCGACACTGACGCTTGGTTAGTAGGATAGCTCTCTTTATTCTTCAAATAGTCAAGCTTAAACTCAATCCATATTCTGAATGAAACTTTACATTAAATTTTCAGCAACAGTATCAATTAAGATCAATCTCTGTTGAGTCAGAGGTTTCTATGCATTATATAGAACTGAAAAGAGAGGTAAAGATAAAAAGCTAACACTAAAGCTGACCTGTGTAAAAAGAATACCAGTCTGCAAATGATTCTCTGTCTGAAAAGTTACAATAGTATTAATTACCTACTCAACAGAATAAAAGCTGATCAGCAAGCAAGTTTTGAACTATATTGCTACTTTATCTCAATTTCATAACCTTCTTGTGGTAAATGGTTGAAGAGTATCATGTACCTTGTTAATTTCTCGTTGTCTTTCTTTGCTCACAATTTCTTCTATAATCTCTCCATCTCCTTTCACCAGCCTGTTGGAAGATAAAACTCTGAGCATCAAATTTATGTTACCGTTAAGTCTGAGTAGTTTATGTTCTTCAAGTAAATTCAGAATCCTATCAAAAGTACTGAAGTAGTTGAGATTTAGTTGCTAAAGTGTAGAAAAAAAAATGGACATCCAGTACCATAACATTATTACAAAATGTACAACAACACAAGTGTTTGTTTGTTTAAAGTTATAACTTCCTCCAACCAAGAGTTCAGACTCATCCTTGACATGTATATGTGGTAACAACAATAATTATTGCTTTGGTAACACACCTGTTTCTACCTGTCTCTGGGTCATAAACCCTCCGGATAATACTCTGTTTCTTCTCCCATTCTTCTTTGGTCATAGGTCTCATGGCCCTAGCTCTCTCACCAGCCCCATTGTCTGAAGCAAACCTTGCATTACAGACTCTCAGTGTAGTCCACTACACTTAATGAGTATCTAAATTTAAAACTGCATGTTCAAACTACGAAAACATGTAACATTAAGACACTAATTAACAAATATAAAACCATATCAACATTCAGAGAACTGTCCGCTCTAAACAGATGGCTCTAACCAGAAATAACTGCTCAACTTAGTTAAGCTCTCATGTCTGTGAATTTGGTAATGACTAACATAATACAGACTACAGAGGGAATAATCATCAGTATTTAACAAGTGTAAACAGTTGTAACAAGAACTATTATTGAAGATGATGAATACCCCCAGATACCGCTTTGTCACAGTTACTGTTACCAAGATATATGAGGGATGTTCAAATTGAAATGCAATTCCTAGCATATCTTGAAAGGATTTGTTAATTTTCACAAACCAACTATTGGATTCCTTCAAAGTATTCACCTCTGTGAGCTATGCACAGTTTCAACCTTTTGATCCAATTTTTAAAGGCAGTTTCATAGTCGTTTCTGGGTATTCCCTTGAGACACTGGAAGATGGCTGAACCAGGATCTTTTCATTTTTTGTATTTTGGTCTAGTGAGGAACTTTTTGAGCCTCGGGAACAGGAAGTAGTCACAGGGGGCAAGGTCTGGGGAATACGGCGGGTGCAGAAGCTCTACAACCCTTTCCTGCCTTAAAAAATCACGTACAATAGCCGCTTTGTGGCTAGACGCGTTGTCATGCAGCAACCTGACCCCCGACAAACCTGTCGCTGGCCTGCATCTATTGAAATATTTCTTCAACTTTTTTAGAACAGCCCCTCTGTAGAACTTGCTATTGACCGATTTACCTTTCGGATCAGCAATTTGTATAGCAGGCCCTTGATTTATGAAGAAAACTGCATACATAACCTTTCTGACGCTCATTGTGCGTTTGGCTATACATGGCCTTTTCATGTCTTTTGTAGCCCATATCTTGTTTTTAAGTTTTAGTTTGGGCTCATAGAAATGCACCCATGTCTCGTCGCCTGTGACGATATTTGCAAACGAGCGATTATTGTATTTTGGGTACATTTTCAGCAAAGATTTTGCCATTTTCACGCAGAGGTGCTTCTGCTCCTCTGTGAGCAAATGGGGTATCCATCACGCAGTTATCTTATTCATTTTAAGGTGCTTCCTTAGAATTGATTGAACTGCCCCTATTGAGATGCCTACCTTTTGGGCTATTTCCTTAACAGTGAATCTTGCATCTGTTGATACAATTTCTCTGACTTTTTCTACCATTTTGGGACTGGTTGCTGTCTTTTTGCAATGGCCACATGGTGCATCTTGTAAGGACGTTATTCCACTTGCAAATTTCTTGCACCACCTAGTAACCGATGCATAGGACAGCTCACCAGGTCCATGAATTGAGATATTTCATGAAATATCTCTTTTGGACCTATACCAAGAAAACAGCGGTTTTTGATGTAGGCCCGTATTTGGGCAGCGAACGCAGATTTTTTACCAACCATTTTATCATTAGTATGTACGAGTATGCAATGTTTCTCGTTGTGTAGCCGAGGCTAGAGAGGACAGATTTACACAAAACTGGTATCGACCGAGAGATAATTGATGCCCCTAGGCGATCCAAGTAGGTTTTTTGTGAAAAGCGTGCGTAGTTACATAATATAACCCAAGTCGCATTTCAATTTGAACATCCCTCGTAAAACAACAGCCAGTCACAAGTTTATATACCCAAACCATTTTCCAAAGACTTTGGATCAACATCCTAGATTGTAATATGCAAAAGTGAGTAAACTGTAAATACACAACCAATAATTACTACTGTACTTATCATAAGGACAATGTGCAGAGCTTTACATATTTATAAATACCTATTACCGTCTTCTTTTGCTTTTGATGTAGAATTCAATGCTGACACAGATGGTCCAACCAAAATTGTCTTCTTGTCAACTTTTGCCTTTTTCTTTTTCTTCTTTTTCCTTTTCTTTTCTTTTCTCTTCCTCTCTCTTGAAGATGAAGATGATGATGATGAAGAGGAAGATGAGGAGGAAGACGAAGATGAAGACGAACTTGAAGAAGAAGATGAGGAAGAAGAAGAGCTTGACGATCTGAAAATATTGAAAGTATGATGATACCAAAGGATCATTCTGATAATATGAAACATTTCATGGAAAAACGTAATGCTTTTGTTAAAAATGATTGTATGTGAATTCAGGGACAATGAACTGTTAGCTACATGCAAAGGGGTTAAATGAACATTTAATACTTCTGATATTATTTTCCCCATAATCACTACATGTATGTTTAAATAGTATAAAAATATTGCTGGTAAAAGAATAAAAAGGTTTCTACAAAAAACATGTTACCAGTTCAAAATAAATGCACTGTCCCTTATGCCTATATAAAATAATGACAATAACCATTTAATCACCATGTCTGATTAACAAATGTTAATTCACATTTAACCCTTTCCCTCATATATACTCTTTTTGACGCCCTCAATAGGTATCACATAAAGCCTGATCTGCAGAAAACCACAGTTAAACCTTACCAAATTTAATTGTAAAATCCTCATTTCCAGACCACTGAGGAGCAGCGAACAGCATAAAACCTGATCAGCCTGCGAGTTACTCGCAGGCTGATCTGGTTTTATGCTGTTCGCATAGGTCTTTTCATGGTTTCCTCTATGAGGGAAAGGGTTAAGTCAGGGTCAATATGATACATATATCAATATGTACACAAGCTTGAATTTTGCCTCTACATATTGCATATAGATGTTAAGCTTTGTTTAAATATTATTTGATATCCTCTTCCAGTGACTTCCCAACTGATCCCTTTGAATGCAAGTAAGAGTCATGACTCAAACAAGATTTGCTTTTTTCTTGTACATCATATTGACAAGATTTATCACATGACTTGATTGGACAAAACAGGTAACAGAGATTTCCCCAGCCTGCTGTACATATGAATTAAATATAATGTCTGTGGTGTTTAATTGCTGCCTTGAAACAATGAATTAAGAAAGAAGTTATAGTTATATAATGCTAGTGCTGCAAAAATTTAGAATAATAATAATAATAATGATTTTGTATGTCACAGCCATGGTAAAAACATGACTACCATCTACATCATTTTGCATTTCATAGTCACTAAATGCCTACGTGAGAGGATGCCTCCTTGGCCGAGTGATTAAAGTTGCTGATTTAACATCATTCAGTCCCTCATTGCTGTGAGATTGTATCCTGGAAGGGTCACTAGGATTTTTTTCAGATGACAAAGCCTTCCAGCTGGTTTGCTGTAAGTCGATGGTTCTATCTGGTTCTATCTGGTTCAGAATCTCCTCAACGTGTAATTGGTTAAAACTCAAACTAGTTGTTACACATCAACAATAACAAGGCTTGTGTGAAGGACATTATCCAGTGTGACATATTCACAGATTCATCAATCTCCTGAGCCTATATTTTAGACTCAGGATTCTAAAATTTGAAATTATCATTTTCATCTTTTATCATAAATTGATATATAAAGTAAATTAAATCCCAATTAATATTAACAAAGACACAGAAGAATTCCCCCAGCAATGATTGACAAAGTTAGAGACCATCTTGAACAACTGTTAGCAGCAGGCGTTATTCAGAAATCAAAATCTCCATTCGCATCTAATGTTGTATTGACACGCAAGAAGAATGGAACACTAAGGATGTGTGTAGACTACAGGATGTTAACCCTTGAAAAGACCTATGCGAACACCATGAAAAGACCTATGCGAACAGCATAAAACCAGATCAGCCTGCGAGTAACTCGCAGGCTGATCAGGTTTTATGCTGTTCGCTGCTCCTCAGTGGTCTGGAAATGAGGATTTTGTAATTAAATTTGGTAAGGTTGCTGATATTTGGACTGAATATTAGTCTCTAAGATTTCTATCTATTCTGTGAGGACAAACGTCATTTGACATTATATGGTCAAAAAGAATTTCTGATATCTACACGTTGCTAAATTGCTTACAGATGAGCTAGAAAAATGATATTTGGACAGAATATAAGTCTCTAGGTTTTCTTTACTTTCTCAAAAATGAACGTCATATGACGTCATAAGGTGAAAAAGTAATTTCTAATTTTTACATGTTAATTTTTATATGTTGAAAACATCCGAGCACCTTGAAAATTTAATAGCATATGCTTCAGATAGAACATTTTGCATTTCAATATTTTCATTTGACTATGACGTGTTTTGACGTCGTCTAAAAATATTTGTATGCGGTCTACAGCCATTATTTCTTGGCCGATTTTCATCAAAACTTCACAGAATGTGTATATTGCACTCTAGTTGTGCATCCTGGTGTACGTTTTTCCAAATGCAAAAATGCAAAGGTTTTATGGCGAATCCAAGATTCGAACCATTGACGTTAAATTTTCAAATACCTATCAAATCGCTTCCAGATGCCTTAGAAAGCTTATATTTGGACATATTATAAGACTTCAAGTGTCCTATACATTCTGTGAAGATTAGCGTCATTTGACGTCATATGACGTCATAAGGTCAAAAAGGCTTTCCGATATCTACACGTTAATATAAATAAGTTGTAAAGTTCTCAGGACCATTAAAATTGAATGGCATATACATTAATCCATGAGCTTTTGAAAGCAAGGTATTTCCTATTAATGTACGTCATATTATGTCAGAGGCTTTACGCGGTATACAGCCATTATTTCTGGACTGATTTACATTAAAATTTCACAGAATGCACATGCAATGCTCTAGTTGTGTATCCTGGTGTCCGGTTTTCCAAATTCAAACAAGAGGGCCAAGATGGCCCTTGGTCGCTCACCTGAGAAAGATGATTGCTTAAGAAATAAAGATGCTTGAGTGTAAAAGTGAAATCTGGCTTTTTTTATGGTGAAATGGGCATAACTCCTAAATTTACAAGTCAATATCAGTTAAAATTGAACCCGATTGTGAGATTATGGGCATAAACATTGTCTTAAAGTTTAAAAATGATTGTTAAAAAAATGAAGTTGGTAGAGAATAAACAAAGTGAAATCTTGAATTTTTTTGTATTAAAAGGGGCATAACTCCTGACCTAAATGACCCATCTCAGCCACAATTGAACTCAATCGAGACATTATGGTCATTAACAATGTCATAAAGTTTGAAGATGATTGCTAAAAAAAGGAAGATGCTAGAGTGTAAACAACGTGAAATTTGGCTTTTTTTATATTAAAAGGGGCATAACTCCTAAACCTAATTGATGGATCTCAGCCATAATCGAACTCAATCGAGACCTTATGGTCATAAGCATTGCCATAAAGTTTGAAGATGATTGCTCAAAAGATGAAGATGCCAGAGTGTAAACAAAGTGATTTCAGGCATTTTTTGAATATTAAAAGGGGCATAACTTCTGAACTAATTGACGGATCTCAGCATTAATTGAACTCAATCGAGACCTTATGGTCATAAACATTGTAATAAAGTTTGAAGATGATTGCTCAAAAGATGAAGATGCTAGAGTGTAAACAACGTGTAATCTGGCATTTTTTTATATTAAAAGGGGCTTAACTCCTGACCTAATCTACTGATCTCAGTCATAATCAAACTCAATCGAGACATTATGGTCATAAGCATTGCCATAAAGTTTGAAGATGATTGCTCAAAAGATGAAGATGCTAGAGTGTAAACAATTGAAATATGGCATTTTTTTAAAAGGGGCATAACTCCCCTAAAAAAAACTAATGTAAACAACTTGAAATATGGCATTTTTTTAAAAGGAGCATAACTCCTGACCTAATAAAAAAAGGTTTTTTTAATTTTAAAAGGGGAATTTTTCCTAAAGGAGTAAACAAATGACATGCTAATCCAAGATTCGGACCATTGACGTCAAATTTCAAATACGTATAAAATCGCTTCCATAGAATGCTGATATTTGGACTGAATATTAGTCTCTAAGACTTCTTTCTATTCTGTGAGGACAAACGTCATTTGACGTTATATGACGTTATAAGGTCAAAAAGAATTTCTGATATCTACGCCTTAATTTCTATATATTGCAAAGGTCCCAGGGGCATGACAAATTTACTGCATATATTTAAGATAATGAATATTTCATTTCATTGAATTTCTTATGTCTATGACGTCATATGACATCAGATTTGACGTTTTCTATACAAGTTTGTACGTGGTCTACAGCCATCATTTTTCACAGAATGTGTAAGTTTCGTTATAGTTATGCATCCAGGTGTCTGTTTTTCCAAATTCAGAAAGGCAAAGGTTCTATGGCGAATCAAATATTCGAGACATTGACGTTAAATTTCAAATACGCATAACATCACTTCCAAATGAGTAAGAAAGCTGATATTTGGACTGAATATGAGTCTCTACGTATTTTTTACATTATGAGAAGATGAATGTCATATGACGTCATGTGTCGTACAAGTCCTTAACATTTTTTACTGAATTTAAACGGTTTTTACGGCCTATAGGCCTTATATTATGTTTAATTTGCATGAAATTGAAGGTCCAGCATTAGATACTATAGTGTAATGTTACTTCCGTATCCAGAGAAAGCAAAGGTCAATGTCATATATCAATTATCGATTTTTTTCTTTGGCCTTAAATATCTTTAAAACAATAAATACTCTATCGAGACACTATAGAATATAATTTGTAGCGATGTGAAAGACATTTCAGCTTTTAATGATCGGGGTTATGGCTGAAAAACAGAAATTCTGTTAGCCTCAATGCGTTTAACAGTTAATATCTCGAAACCTTTGGATTTTCGAAAATATGAATATGAATATTATTTGTAGAGCAATGCTTGGTCGTTCCTTTAATGCTTTAAGTTTTACAATTCACCCAAAAATCATGGAGTAATGCAAACAACAACATTCGTTTATGTTATTTTATGATAGACCCAAATATATTGCAATTGGATTGAAAGGATTTTAAAGACATTTATTTTGGTAACTTGATTATTGAAATTGGTCAACTTGTAAGAAAGTGATGTCAAAATAAGAATTGATGTTTAGTAAATTTTGCCATACGATATAAAGCTCTTACGTTTGACAAATTTATTAGAAACTTCTGAAAGTCCTATCATTCGTATCAACGAATGAAATCTAGTTTAATTGGAAACCACTTCGTAGTTTATAAAGACAACAATCCATTAACACATGTCTTGACAACTGCAAAACTTGGTGCAACTGGGCAACGATGGGCTTCTGCTCTTGCAGATTACAACTTTGACATTATTTACAGACCAGGATTACGAAATGCAGATGCAGACTGTATGTCACGTTATCCCCATGAACAGTCTGGAGACAACTATGGCGAATACATCAAACTAGACAACAATACTGTTAAGGCAATATGTGGTGCTGTCCATTTGACATCGTACATTGAAACTCTGCCATGTTCAGCAATCAATGTAGTTGAAGCTACAGAATCACCTGGTGTACCTATGTACCTATAGAAATAAGAGAGATCAGGAAACATCAGAGAGAAGATAAAACGATAGGAAAATGGGTCAGAGCAACAATAGACAAATGTTTACCGAAGTACATATATTATTCAAAAGAAGACATGACTATGAAAAAGAATTTCAGTCATTTTAAAATCATCAGAGGAGTTTTATATCGAGAAATCTATGAGAACAATCAAAAGATACAACAGTTAGTTTGACGTTCCACAAGAAAAAAAGAGAAACCGAAGTGGATGGAATCATACTATTGTTGCCATCAGAAGTTTTCTGGACACATTAAATAAACTTCTGGAATCGGGTATTATTGAACACAGTGAGCCCTGACATGGCTAATAAACTCTGGAAAGCAATGATGCAATGAAATGTGCAACAAATATGATTATATTTAGTATGTACCTATAATATTGAGATTCAAATTGACTTGATTTTAATATTATATATGTATATTTTTTATATTTGTCATCACTTATACTCGTTTATATTTTAGTTGTAGGGACACAATTTTTCATTTCAAGGAGGCAGAGAAATTGAAGAGATGATAATGTCACATAGTTGACATTTGCTAGATTTAAAATGGTAAATTGAGCAAATGATTAGTTTTATTTTAGTATTCTTTACAGGTTGCAGCTTTATTATTAAGAATTGCTGTATGGAAAGATATATTAGTGAAACAACATTAATAATCTGATATAATGTATTATTATAGAATTATAGTATAATTAAAACTTTTGTCCCTGATAACTTTCATTATTTGCTATTTTTAGATTAAGAATGTCGAGACGTCATTCTAGAAACCGGGGGAGTATGTAGCAGTACCGATTTTAATCATTATATATATTCCGTATTTTCATACATTGAACCCCTTCCAGAACCTCTCACTTTAATATCTCCGTCGACCTTGACACTTTGTTTCTTTTGTGTGGATGTGGGTGTGTCCTTCTAATTTTAAAAATCCTCGTGCACGGGAAACCTGTTCTTTGTCTTTGTGTATAGTTTCCCACGCTTTGTGAGTATATCACAATAGCGAGGCGAGAGTTTGTTCAGTTGGTGGTCAGTCGTCAGCTGGGAGTGACGAACTCTTCTCAGACATCTTGGCATTGGCAGTGATAGGCAGATTCCTTTGTAAACACATATCTTAGCTATGGTATTACATGTGTAGTCACTGTTTGTGATATTTTATTATTCTTTTATTTCGGTTTGCAATAGTTTCCGTATATATGTCACGCGTGCAATGAATTATCAATTTGTCCCATCACTCTTCTTAACAATGTGCATGTATGTTTTGGGTATTTTGTTTAAAGTTCACTATTGGCACCTGAGAGAGCTACGGGAGCCAAGCGCAGATTTTCGGCATGGGACTCGATTTCACAGATCGGTATGTAATGTATTGCATGTATGATATATTTGAGATGTGTGTAAACCATATATTTTGTATGTTGCCAAGTCAAGAGAGCCAGCCTTAATATTCTGTAAAAATGACTATTATGATGATAAACACTATGCACATAGAAAAATTATCTTAACTTATTTTTTTGTAAGATGAACTAAGACAAATAAAAAATTTTAAATTTTTAAATTTAAAATTTTTATATGTAAATTTCAGATCATGAGTGTCAATAAAATATAGAGAACTATCTGGAGTTAGTTGTGGCACAGATCGGCCGGGCCTCTATCCCCTATAAAGTCCCGAAAACCAGATCTGTTTCATAAAGTAAATTAAATCCCAATTAATATCAAATAGTTAATCCCTTTTTATTTGCACAAATACAATTAAAGCTAATTACAGAAATATCTTAGATTTAGTAAAAATCTAAAATACAGACTCAAAAGATTGGTGAATAATGCTATGCTTGTGACAGAACGTTATCATCTAAATATTCCACTCTGCAATACAGCATAAAACCATAGTTAGCTTTATATCTGTGCAAATAAAATTAATGACATATGACACTGACAAACAAAGTTTTGTCACTGAGCCAGTCCTAATGGGATCACTAGAATTTTTCACGCAAGAAGTTGCAGTAAATCTGTGGCTCTCCATACACATGTAATTAGGTACAAGTTCCTATATAAATGACATGTATACAGTGACAGCGATGGTATTCTTGTTTTCTTTATAAAGTGATATATACTTAAAACATGACAGGCTTGTAAAACACAAATATGAAGTATAAATGAAGTCATATTTTAGTGTGTTACACCTGCCGACTAACAGGGGTTTCATGGACGACCTGACAGTGACAACCCAGACTCACATACAAGCGAGATGGGTACTGAAAGCATTGGAAGAGGCAGCTACTTGGGCTAGAATGAAGTTCAAACCCAATAAGTCTAGAAGCTTGGTCATCAAACGCGGGTTGGTCACTAGACGATTCAACCTCCAGGTCCAAGGTGAAGACATACCATCCATCATGGACAGTCCCATAAAGTGCCTGGGCAAGTGGTTTGATGCCAGCCTTAGTGACAAAGCCAACATAGGGCGCATCAGATCACAACTACAAGAAGGTTTGAAACAGATAGACCGATCTGGCTTACCGGGAAAATTCAAGGCGTGGCTCTTCCAGAATGGTCTCCTCCCCAGATTGATGTGGCCCCTGATGCTATATGAAATCACTACATCTGCAGTGGAATGCTTGGAGCGAACGATCAGCAGACACCTGCGCCGATGGCTGGGAGTACCACCAAGCTTTACCAGCATCGGACTGTATGGGCGAACCAACCAGCTACAACTCCCCCTATCATCCCTAGTTGAGGAGTTCAAAGTTGCCAAGACACGACTGGTGATGACGCTCAAGCAGTCGCAGGATAGTTCAATTCGCAACGCTGGAATTGAAACTAGAACAGGAAGAAAGTGGTCAGCAAGCCAAGCAGTCGAACAAGCTGAGAGAAGACTCCAGCACAAAGACATAGTCGGCATCATCGCAGTAGGCAGACAGGGGCTTGGCAACTCCAAGACTACACTATGGAGCTCTGCCGGAAATACAGAAAGGAGGAGCATGGTGCAAGATGAAGTCAGAGCAGCAGCAGAAGAAGAAAGAAGAGCGAAAGCTGTTGCCATGGGTGCCCAAGGCGCATGGACAAAGTGGACAACTACAGACAGAAAACTGACCTGGGCAGATATCTGGAGATACGAACCACTTAGGATCGCATTCTTGCTCAGATCAGTCTATGACCTGCTACCGTCACCCTCCAACCTTCACAGATGGGGTCTACAAGACAACCCTAAGTGCCATCTGTGCGACAAAACGGGAAGCATGGAACACATTCTGTCTTCGTGTACCACATCCCTCACCCAAGGACGTTACCGGTGGAGACACGACAGTGTTCTTCAAGAACTCGCAGACAAGTTGGAACGAGAGAGGACCAAGAAAAGGACCAGACAGAAACCTTGTATGATTCAGTTCGTGAAGGAGGGACAGAAGGCACCCAAACAATCGCAGCCTACCAATTCCATCTTGGATGAATCTGATAAGTGGGAAATGTCTGTGGACCTGAAACAGAAACTTGTGTTCCCAAACATTATCCAGACATCATTGAGACCTGACATTGTTATCTGGTCTAACAAAGACAAGTGTTTGGTTATGGTTGAACTGACTGTTCCTTGGGAATCTCGTTGTGAAGAGGCTTATGAAAGGAAGAAAGCCAAGTATTCTGATCTGCAAGAACAGTGCAAACAGAAGGGATGGCGAGTGTGGCTCTACCCGGTGGAAATTGGTGCCAGAGGGTTCCCAGCCCAGTCGCTGTGGAAGATGTTAAGTGCTTTGGGGATCAAGGGAGCAGACAGAAAGCGTGCAGTGGGCACACTAAGCCTGACAGCTGAAAGGGCATCCAGCTGGTTGTGGATGAAGAGAGAGGAGAGGAGCTGGAAGCCTTCCATCAACACGTAGTGACTGATCACCACTGCGGGCCCGCCGCCTGGAGAGTGTCCTGTGATTAAAGGGCCGAAACACTTGTTGAAAGGCGGTTCTCAGCTGAGGATGTTGATGGTATGAGCAGTACAGAACTGTATTTCACTCACATGTTTATTTTACTGATTTATTAATTGGCATTATTTTCCGTGTTGATAATTGTGCCTAAGATGAATTAAAGTGTTCAAACTGATCAGGTTTAAAGCGACACCTAAGATGCCGCTTTATGGTTCTAGTATTTAATTTAATCATCAAGTGTGAATTTGCTATCAGATAAATAATAACTATGGCTCTAAATGACTTCCATACATAAATATGTCATCATCTGCTTGCTGAGAGCTATCAATATATTTAATGAGTGGTTTAAAAGATAAGGAAAATGCATTAGTGAAAATGGTATAAAATGTTTTTTTATTAAATTAAATGAATTTTTTTCTTTTTCTTTTTAAAAAAAGGTTGAAAACAAGGATCAATCAATTTGCAAATTGTCTGTGGTGTCCATGTCAAAATGTCAAACTCAAGGTGAAACACTGCATTACTGTATGTATAGCTCAAGAATACAAATATGGTGATAATTGAATACTTGAATATATACAACAGATCACAAGGTTTAGGTTTGACCTGTTGTGAAAATAATCTCTCAGGCACAAAATACCAATCCAAGTTCCCACCCAGTTAAGATATGCGACAATGGCCCAGAGTAGCCCCCTGTATATTGCCTGAGAGAATAAGGGCCGAAATTAAAATTGACGAATTGTCATATGGATAAAACATGTCTCAAACAGTCAAACCCCTAAAGTACCTCGCATTGACAGTCATTGTGACACTAGCATCATAGACCATACTCAACGATATTGATTAAGGATAAGTATAAGAAATAGTTATCTTAACCTCCTCCGCTTTTGCTCCTTCCTATGTTTTCGTTTTTTATTCCGCCTATCGTCATCTTTCGACTTTTTTCTTGACCTACTACGTTCGTGAGATTCAGAGCGTTTACGCTTCTTTCTGCAATTAGAAGATTCTGATCGCTCTCGAATGCGATCTTCTGTCGCAGAGATTCTGCGCTTATGTTTCTTCATGATGCCTAAAATACTACTTATTTCGTGGTTTTAATCCATAGGCGCAGACATATTGGTTTTCAAAAACTAGATCTTTTATAAACGAAAATATATTTTTAATAATGACTTTGATGATAAAGAAAATAATGTAAAAATTTTTGTTAATATTTTAATATCTGTTAAATGTATCGATACTATCTTTCATTTTTATTGAAAATAATAAATTAATATATATAATTCGTTTAAAATTTCCTTGGATGCATTAGCGTCAAAATGGAGTCGCTGGTTGACAACAGTTAAAACGATTAATAATTTTCGAATTATTGTGGAATGGCATAATAATTACGAATATTTATAACATGGCTACAACATTATCACAGCCTACTCTTGCATTCTCAGCTTTTGAAAGTCAGCTGAAAACTCTGTGTTTGAAGGAATTTCCGTGTGGATCAGGAACTTGGGTAAGACCATAGTTGTTTACTTTCTCAGGACTATTGTTAGATCCAATATTATTGTATAATGCATGTCAGAATCACATTTCATCAAGATGGTCATAATTGCTGAACAATAAAGTAATGTTTAATGTATTTTTTCTATCTCTCTACCTGGCCGCTTTCTTTCCCGGCCTTTCTATCTCTCTCTCTCTCTCTCTCTCTCCAGGGTCAGGCTGTATTTTTCTCACCCTGTAACATTTGGTGCCCAAAGTGGGGCTGTGACTGTATGTACTCTGAGATCATGTTCACCTTGAAGGCTTGTTCTCTGGACCCATTTGGAAATTTAAGGTCAAATATCAATTTGGTGGGGGAGTATGTCAAGGTACTGATAACTCACAATGGGGTAGAATATTATATCTCAGCAGCCAGGTAGCTCAGTCAGTAGAGCATTCACCCTGTAAGCCAAAGGCCCCAGGTTTGAGTCCCAATCAGGTTGCATTTTTTCCATCCTGTAACATATATTAGTCATATATATTCATATATCAACATTGTAATAAATCTGCAGTGTAAGCACACAAGATAATTGATTGAAGTTGTAATGCAATACAGGTAATAACTACCCAATACTAAGTCTTGGTCAATTCAGTCATTGTCAAATTGGCCCATCACTAGTATTAAGGGACCCAGCTCTCTCATTACCAATCTCTCCCTCTTCAACTATTTTTTTTTCTTTTTTTTTTTTTTTTGCTAAACTTTTTTTCATATCAGGTTAGGTTAAAAATATGTATGCTACTATTTATGTTTAGTTTGACGAATCAGAGTTATGTCATTATTTTTATTTTATCGCCATATTTAAACCAGCTAATTTACATAGGATTATTGACTTAAATTTAAAACTGTCTCTGTGTGTTTGCTTCTATTAATACCCATATGCAGCTGCATGGTCACACAATGCAACATACAGTGATTGAAAAAAGGGGTCAGTTTCACTAGCACTTACAAATTTGTTACCTTGGACTTTCGTAGAAGCAGTGTTGCGGAATATGTCACATGGCACAGTAAGTGCCTGCTTTGGGGATTCTAACCCCTGAAATGCATTTACACAAAATAGCATTTTCCCCTGCAGTGTGACTTACACTTGCAGAATCTATTTTTCAGGAAATAGAAACTTCACCAACATTAATGAGGGAGAGTAGAAAAAACTCTTTCCTTATTTCTGCTTATCAACTGTGAGAAAGCTGCTATGAAAAGACAAGACTTAGTGTATAAACTTGCATACAACAAATTGTTATGAAGGATAGATTTTCCTAACACTATATGTCAAATTATTGATTGTTTGTTTTGGGTGGTTGAAGTGCTTGAATAGAAATTGTTATCCTACAGGAATTCAGACCTTCTAGTGTATTTTGGAGTATAAAATGAAAAAAATATATGAAAGAAGTATTATCTATTTAAATTTATTTCTTTTCTTTCCTTTATTTTCAGCGGGAAACAAAACCAACAAAATTACAAAAATTGAAAAATGTAGAAAAAGTGGAGAGCAAATTCTCTGTTACATTGAAAGGTAAGATTGTTTTTCTTTCGCATCTCAAATAAGTATCATGAATCTGATCAATATATGTATATATTTATATTAGAAAATAATGCACCTGTTTAGGACTCTTGAAAGGCAACAATTTAAAATAATTATTTATAATAATTAAAATAATCTTGATAGCTTTATCCTAAAGAAGCTTGGTCATCACACATTTGGTTTAAATTATCAATGGCTAGGTTTATTTTTTTAGCTTCTTTATCAGGGGCCATTCAAAGGTGTCTTTCCCTATTAAAAAATCTTTAAATGCATGCAGTTCCTCAAAATGCTGTTTACCCCTGGATTTCTTTTTCCCGATGTAAAGAAAATGGCAATTTTGTCATACAAAATACTGAATGAAGGACCTTTCCCATCATCTGAATAAAATGGCATTTACCATTATATAGTGTGGTTAATACTGCTCTGTTCATACCTCACATTATTATATTTATATGGGAAAGTCATGGCCCATCTGGACAATTATAAACTGGCCACATATATTCCAAGAAATTTTAAAACTTTTGTGAGCATACTATACATAGGATTACAAAATGACCTGTAAGGATGGCTGTTTAATTTGAGTTACTGACAGCTTTACTTTTCTGATTTATCAATACTCCCAATTTAGATGAAGTTAGAACTCTCATACATGAATTAGGGAATTAACATTAATATATGAGATTGAAGCAAATGAGGAGAAAAAAAAGCAATTTTGCAAATCAAATAAAGTAAATACATGTAATAACAAATATGAAATCCTTCATTTGACTGCAATCCAGTAGAACAATGTATCAAATGAGTTGAAGACTATGTTAATATTATATTATATTTGACTGGTACCAGTTAACACTTCTTTAAAATGAGATGTGACTAGTTTAATTTAACTTTTGATTTATATCAGATCTTAACTATACTACAATGTAGGTCTTTACTTTTCATGATCAGAGCAGATACCAAGAGACATTATTTTTATATTGTACATTGATAAATTGAAGGTAAAGACATTTTTATTTATGTTTTTCAAAGACTTTGGTGCTCAGCATGAGAAGACAGAGATACTAGAGGAATATGTTGGATCAACAAAGTCGCCATGGCACCTGGACTACAGCTGGTCAAAGGAGGCGAGACAGCTGAGAGAAATTGCTGTGAAATCACCCTGGCTTATTGATAACAAATTTGTCCTCAATCATTTCAAAACACTTAGGATAGTGAATAAAAATGTAGGTCTGAGTTTGTTTTTGTTTTTTTCAGACTATGCTGTGTAATTTTTTAAACAGTTGTGGTAAAGAGTTTTTAGTTTCCAAACAGTTTCAGTTTTCAATCATGTAGACAATAAATACAATGTTTTTAATTTTCACTCAACTAGAATATTAGTATCAAATGTTTCAATTTTTCGCTCATTTAATTAATTTTCATTAAAATAAATACAGTTTTTCCCACTTTTTTGACGTTACATTATTCATGGTGATGTCGTTTTCATTGTTTATGTTTAAAAGTTATTGTTATCCTGATGAAGGCGTTAGCCAAAACGTTGAAATAATAACAATAATAATTTTTCCTATGTGTTGTCATTGATTTTTTCCACATTCAATTTTCATTCAGAACTTCAGTGTTCCAGTTTTCACCCAAGAATAATAATGTAAAGTCTCATTTTTCACCAAGAACTTTATGTTAATTATTCCAATTTTCACTCAAGCAGATCATTAATGTAAAGTGTTTCCATTTTCACTTAGGATTTGAAGGTCCAGTAAAGCATCAGGTTTCACTCAGGGAGATGTGAATATCTAATAAGCATTGGGAAAAGGAAACAACTTACAGATTGTTTGATAGTGAATATGTCATGGAAATTGGAATATTTCTGCATGACACTTTTTATGTAATAATTAGGTTACAGAAGTGGATGCCAACTTGCTACAGTTTGAAAACCTAGAGGAACTCACTCTTAGTTGCAACCTCCTGTCCAAAATAGAGTCAAGGAATTTGCCACCAAATCTGAAGGTAAACTTATTATCTAGCAATGTTTATTTAAAAAAAGAAAAAAAAAAGTAAATAACATAATATTCATAAGTCTATGGGTGACAGGTTGGGATATAATGCTGCAGCCAGGGTCATTTCATTCTTGCTTTTGCCTGTCTTAATAAAAGTTAATAAAGTCATTTTGCAGTGTGTACATCTTTTATCCAACATTTATTTTTTTATAAATTGATAATTTATTGCTTATTTTTGATTGATTGATTGATTGATAAACCAGGTGTTGGAGGTGTGTGCCAATGAGATCAGTGACCTGTCCACTCTGTGCGTGAAGCCCCCCAAATTGCTACACCTGGGACTCGGTTTCAACAGGATTTCCCTCATAGGCGACTATCTGACGGCAGCCTACTGGTGAACTTATTACTGAACCCTTCTCCCTTTAATATGATATAGCATCTGCCATCTGTCTGATATATTAGAATGTCAGCCCTATAGCTGGAAAGGCATGGATTTCCCTGCAAGCCAAAGTAATTGAAAATGGTACTGGTATGTTGATCTCCCTTGTGCTTGCCACTGAAACCGTAAGTGTTTGTGGGCTGTTAAACCCAAGCAAATAAACACACTTTTATATATCTCTGTTACCATCTGTATGACATCTCATCAGATGCCGCTTCATGTAGAACGTTTAGCCCATAGCATTTTTTTATGTTTTCTCATAAATACAGACAGGTATTTCCCAAAAGTAAGGTGTAAAATTTGATTGACTATTCAATCCACTACCGGCATCGCACTTTGCACTCTGTCCATCCGTCTGTCAGTCAGTCACTGGATTTTTTTCTAAACGCTTGCAGATATTTATCTAATAATTTGTATGTGAGTCTACCACCATGAGTTACAGATAAAGTTCAAGTTTCGTTCCAGTCCACTGATTTTTGATGAAATTGCAGGCCTTGGACTTAGAAATAAAAATAGCAGTTTTCCAGACTTTTTTTCTAAACGCTTGCGCGTATTGATCTAATATTTGGTATGCTAGTCTACCCCCATGTTCGAAGAGGAGCATGAAACAAAACAAAATGGCATGAAGAGGGGTGGGGGTTCGTAGTTTTCTGACTTGACAAGACTATTTGAGTTTTCCATCGCTTTGACAGTATTTCAGTCATATAGCGACGTCCAGCTAATTACAGGTGGATGAAGACCTGAATGCAAGGAAGCATCCGCGTAGAACCACTGACCTACCACAAGCCAGCTGTAAGGATTCCTCACATGAAAATTCAATGACCCTGCTGGGATCCGAACCCACGCAGTGAAGGGCTGAGTGGGTATTAAAGTCAGCAACTTTACCCTCTCAGTCACGGAGGCCCCTCTTAGTTTTCTATTTGCCAGTAGGGGACTTAATATTGCTTAGGCAATACTTTCAGAATACTTGTTAATGTCAAATCCTCTTGACATTTTTTTTTAATACAAAACCTGTACTTTAAACCTATATCAGGGTCATATAGGAATTTTTCCTAGAATTACTGTTCATCTTGCGGCTTTCTGACTCTGACTCAGGTTCAAAATCCAATAAATTCTACCTCTTTACTTATTTGATATTGACTGATATTACTTTCTTTTCAAAATATTAGCCTATTCTCACTCTACATGTATCTGAAAAATGATTGAATCAGTTTGAATACTTTTAATTCAAGAACAAATAAGAGAATGCATGTACATGTATAATGTTTCATTGCTTATACATTGTATACATGTCCCATGATATGAAACCCATATGTAAACATGCTGTGTATCTTGACCAATGTAACCATAGCAATCCCTCTATCTTGACCTCATCTGCAGGCCCTGCTTGCTGTCCCTGGACCTGAGCAATAACAACCTCAGTGACCTTCTGGATGTGGTCAGAAAAATGAGCTCGCTACCAAAACTCCGCAACCTGGTACTACAGGGCAACCCACTGTCTGTGAGTATGCATTTTGCGAACCAGATGTAAAGAAGATTTTCTGTAATGAAAACACGGGGTCCCCTTACTAAGAATAACATTACTCTGTATAATGTTAATTTGAGGTTACAGTGTACACATATGGTATATGATTCATAGATGGCTATTTTACAAGTTTTTGTTGCACCTATTTTACATGCAGTTTTTGTTTACACACCAGACAAGAAAAATGCATTTATGTACTTTGATTTTGTGCAAATGGTACATTCTTTTAAAATGCCTCTACCAATTGATAATTATACATATTTGGAATAGTGCATGGATGCTTTATTCTGGTAGTAGCTAAACTGAAATCATATGTATAGTGTAATAAATAAAAAAATAGCTGCCAACAAAAATAATGCTTTATACTGTTTTGGTTGGTTCAGATTTGTTCAGAATGATTGGTCTTAGATCCCTCTAGACAGAGTAACCCATTTATTTTAGTTCTTGGTCTTCACAGTTAATTCTTATTGACAGCATTGGTATAGTATTCGGCTGACTGCGTAATGCAGGATGTTTGTGTAAAACAGATTGACTGGTAAATACAGGCTTAGTGTATACTTAATACTTGTACCAATCTGTATATGTCTAGTTGATTCCCGGTTACCGAGGTTACACCGTGGACTGCCTGAAGAAGCTGAGTATCCTTGACGATATCATGATCTCTGCAGATGAGAGGCACTACTTCAAGGGATTGGCACGAAGACGAGGTAGTAACATGTTTATCTGTCCTCCAAAACAGGCCTTCATACGTTATTGGAAGTTGGTCAAATGTTTGGTTGGAATAATCCCTTCATATAACCCAATTTTAATATATATTTGAAAGTACATAAAAATATCCCTGCTTGGCACTAGGACTGTCATGGGTTCTCATTACTTTAAAGTCATTTATATTCGTTGACGTTAAATTTGGTGGAATCTGAAATTAAGTCAGTTTCACTGGTACATTCTTTTTGTGTCACCTGCTGTAAGAAGAGGTGACACATATGGATCACTTTTCCATTGTCCGTCTGTCCGTCTGGTCAGCCAGATTGGAGTAAGGGGCTATCTAATGGTAAACAGAACAAAAGATAACAATAGACTTCATTCCGTAATAATAAAATAAGGGGCCATGGTCCCTTAAAAAACAAAAGAAATGGCCCCTAACTCCAAATTGGCCGCACGTCGATCCGTCCATGTAAATTTAGAAGTTAACTTCATGTTTAACAGGAATACATATATTTTAAGTGAATGAAAGAATTTGAATGGTAGCATTTCTACTTTCGTAATGTACCAGAGATATATCAATCAAGTACATGTACTTATGTTACGGAGGGATCTTGATACTTTGTTTTAACAGAGGTGTGTTTTAGACTCCCTAGCATGACAGCTAGCTCTTTTTTGGTAAAAAGGTGTTTTCCTTCATTTCTTTTCTCACTAAAAATAATGATATTCTATAAACGAGAGTATCATTAATCAATAGATAGAATAAAATTGTTGATATCAGTATTGTTCCATACTTTGCACTGTTACAAGGATTATCTCTCTTTTAATGAGTGCCTCTTTGCTTTTTTTGTTACTCAGAGCACATTTTGGATGAGGCCAAGATTCAGCTTGCAGTCACATATATTAAGGGAGTACCCATGCCAGATGAAATTAAGGTATGTCTTGCTTCCTGTATTATCATTTTCTTTTCTTTTTTCCTTTTTTTTTTAAAGTCTTTCAGTGGACAAGCTGTTATCAGTGCTATTGCTTGCAATGGGTTGAAGAGAGCATGGCTTCTAGAACTTGTTTTTTATTGCTAAATCATTGCAAGAACTTAGAATTAAAAATTATCACAGCAGTTTGCAGATTAAATCTTTCAAGCTGGGAGACACTTGGGCTATTTAGTTGCAGAGGGAAAATATGAGGCTCTGATATATTTTAATATCTTGATGATATCTTTTAATTTATTATGATATATTTTAATATATTGACTATAGAACAAGCCATGATCTTTTATAGAAATTTTTTAATTTCAGTTGAAAGGTCCAGTCATAGACACTTATTATAAGGCTAAATCATTGAATCTGTCGGCTAACAAATTTGTTTTAAGTAAGAGTTAGGGCAAAACCTCTGTTTTCTTGTGGAATATCAGACATTTCTCAGACTGGTATTATGTCAGACATTCCTTTTCTTTGATTTATGAATAAAAAACATTAATTTTCATGATTTTGTATCTTATTTTCACATTATTTTATTGTCCAGCAATCCCTTGAGGTATTTTGACCCCTTTACTACATGAAAAGCTTAATCATAAACAGTGTAGATCCATCATAACACTTTGCTTGGGGTCTAGGCTTAGACCACAATGTTATCATATGAAAAAAAAAATACATATTAATTATTTTTGGTCCATTTTGTACTTTGGTATTATGCCATAGTAATGGATCTACACTGTAGCGCTTTATTATGGAGATCATAGTATGTAGTAGATCTATACTGTATTGCATTATAATGGATTATGTAGTAATGGACCTACATTGTAGCACTTTATAATGGAGTACAGAGTATGTAAAAGATCTATACTGTATTGCTTATAATGGAGTTTGTGGTAATGGGTCTACACTGTATCACATTATAATGGATTGCATCGTGGGAATCTATGCTGTATGGCATTATAATGGAATACATGTACACATACATCATAATGGAGCTACACTGTAGTACCGATGCCACTATTTTAAAACGAGATCTGAATCAATCAATCAATCAATCAATTTTATTGGCAAAATCGGCATTGTGCTCTTGGCCATTTACAAGAGCATATACATATGGCCAAGACGTGTAAATACAGACCTGTGAACTTTATTCGGTCTGAAAGTGGAAGATCTGTGCTCCCAAAGTGGGAGATTGGGTTGTGTGAGAGGGAGATTTTTCGCAGCGCGTTTTTTTCGCATTACAGTAATAACAAAACACATTTTTTTTATTATTCATTTACTTTTATTTCATTTTTTATTACTTATTAACTAATTACTTACAACATGTAAAAATGTTTGCGCCAACACATTCGCCAAATGAGAAAAATTAGAGCCAAATTTAAGAAGTTGGAGCCAAATTTAAAGCAAGTGGCTCCAATATGTTTTCAGAATACTTTATGTCTTTATATTCTGGTATGATATATGCATTTGTTATACTTGGACTGTCAAAGACATATTCAATTGGTGCATAATATTTAAAAATAAAAATTTTAAAATTTAAAAATATGTTGAAATAAAAAAAAAAAAATTAAATTAATTAAAAATTTAATTCAATTTATTTTATAAATATTCAATTGTAACAAAAAAATTTATTAAAAAAAAAAAAAAATCAATTATAAAGAATTTTTTATGAGAATAGGTATATCAATATTTTGATACATTAATAACCAAACATCAACAAAAGACCCAAAAAAAATGTGTTCATACAAAATCATAAATATTAACCTGACTAAAAATATTATATGAAAATATCAAGTGAAAAAAAAAAAAAAAAAGATACTTGGGTACGTTAAATATTGGGTACGTTTTGGTTTGGATACGTTTTGACTCGCTCCATTAGCGATTAGCATCGAGTCATTTATATACATCGGTACATCTATACCAGTTGGAATCTAGCTAGGTTAACCAATTAATCAATTTAAATGTTTTAAAAGAAACGGTAGTAAACATTGCTGATGTTTTTCGCAAATGGCCGCCATTGTGATGATTGCGCAATTTCATAACAGTTCCAAATGCAGGTATAAACAAAAGTCAGTAGAGGGTGTGACAAATGTAAACAAGTTATAAGCTGCCAATACCATCCGATTATTCCACATCTTTGCATAATTAGGAAGCCTTAAAATGCGTGTTGATTGGATAATCCCACAGCAGGTGCTGGTTACTTTAAGTAGTATACAGTGTAGAGCGACCTGTATTTTTGTGCATTACGGAACTTAAACAACCGCGGTACTAATTTACTGATTTCTTCTTCGTATGCGCCAAACAAAGTTGATAAGCGGTATATTGGGGGCCTTGAGATCAAAGGCGGTAGATTTCTGGTGTTGGTCGGTAGACCGGGAGATGCAAGCAATTATCGGTAGCTCCCGCTCAAAATCGGGAGAGTTCACAGGTCTGGTAAATATACAAATACAAAATGTATCATACACACACATGAAAGTAACTCAATAGCTGATCATAGTTTTGTACTGAATACTGCTTACCAGTAGCTTTTAAACCAGAGGAAAACTTGATCAGCCTGAACATTTCTTTTAAGCTGATCTGGGCTTTAAACTGTTTTTTGAATTTGTATTTTTCATGTTTTAAAGGGAGAAACCATTTACAGATATTACCCTTTAGAATAGCTACTTAGTATAGCAAATATATTTGTACCTAATATTATTTTTGGTTATTTTTTTGTGTGTGTTTAATTTAACCAAGTTAGTTCCTGCTTTTCCTGTTTTAATATGGGTAGCTTGTTATTATATTTTTATGATCTGTTCATCAAAAAACAGTAATGCTAAAGTGTATATGTCATATGCCTGATTTATAGTTTTATTTTTTAAAGTTATCACAGATATTTGGTTAACATAGTGATTATACTGGAAAACAATCTTCAAAAAATGTTATTTTTCTTCATATTACATAAAGGATGCTATTTGAGCAAATTGTGTGTTAGATTTATCACATTTTATTTTTTTGTATATTTGTGTGTGTGTTTTCATTTTCATTTGACAGTGTTCTCATAATCTAGCTCAGGGATTTATTCATGCAATTCCCTTCCTTCTAGAAACCTTATTACAAATTGCAGTCTTCTAGCATTTCACCATTTGACAAGATTGAATTTGAAGTTAAATGATAGTGAAAGATTTGCCTCTTATACTTACATGTGTAGCTTCGAAGTCTGTTTAGATTAACTCTTTTTATAATCCATCAAAGCTTGGGTAGAATAGATAGAGAAGATAGATTAAATATTTTTCAAATTTAAATCTTTACCATTTTGGTACAACATTTTTTCCATGTCAGATCCATTCAAAACAAGGTAAGACTGAAAACAGATTTTAATCTGAACAGGCTTAATGCTTTAACCTTCTTACCTAAGAAAACCTTAAGGACCTGGTTTTACAGTGATCTCATAACTTACAGTCCATATACTTTTCATGTGGTGAAGAGTTTAGAAGTAATGTTACTACCTTGTGTCTCGCTAGCGCTCGACACGGTAGTAAATCCGTCCCTATATACTCTATGGAGCAGAGCGGTCGTGATTCACAACCGCTGATTTTTCAAGAAGATGAAGCAAAAATATGCAACTAAAAACACATTGGGCTATCTATTGACAATTAATCTCCTACCACAAAGCGAGAAAAGTATCGTCAATGTCATTTTCGAAGTTTGTAAGCACTTTTTCTGAAACCGACGTGTGTTATTGTGTTCTAATCTGATCTTACGGTATCATTCATCTCGGAAACGAAATCCGATGATTTTGAAAATGTTTGTGTATTGAAGGGTTGCAAAGGGTTTTCTTTTGAAAATACGACCAAAATCGGTAACACTTTCATAAGATATACCGATTTATAGTTGCAAAATCCGCTGCCAAGCCGTATTTACGAAAATCAATTTTGCTCCAATAAATTATGAACATGGAATCGTAACGTCGGTGGCCCGAAGGATTCGCCACAAGACGTTTCGACATCGTAACTATAAAGAGTTTAAAGGATATTTTCAATGAAACTTGGTATACAGTATTACACTGAAGATAATACATGTATAGACTACAGAGAAGAAGATGTTGGATTGATAGTATATATACTTTCAGTGATAGCTCTTATGTAATCTGTACCTCTTGAAGAAAACATACAAGATCCTTAGGCCAGTGCAAAAACTTATATCGGTCTGAATGACAATTAGTTAAAATTTGACCTGCTTGCAAATGACTGGTTGATGGTTGTTTACCATTCTCTGGCTATAGACTTAATATTTTTTTCAGTTAAAATCAGCTGCATCTGATAGCACTGTATACAAATCATAAATAAATTAAAATCGTGTTTTTGATAATCTATATTATATTGTGTAATGTTAGTCCTAGATAGCAAATGATGTTAGTCTTATATATATCAGACTTTTTCAGTATTGGAACATTAGCTGTAGATATCCTGCTTACAAACCTGGTAGCTGTGTGAACTTCAACAATAAATTTTGAAAGTTTTGCTCACAAAAAGCAAATTATTATTTTTTTTATGTATGAAAAGACAAGCTCTTTGCAACAAACACATTTCCATTTCATAACATTCTTTGGATCAGCTTTTCATTTGAAAATTGTCTTAGTGACACTTCATTTTTTATGTTTACAAATGTAGAATTTCTCTTGAATCATTGGTAAAATCAGCTTATTCCAAACTTATAAAATATCAACAACCTAAGTATCTTTGAATGGCTTTGAGTATGCTTCATCTCAAAATAAATGTGAAATTGTGCCTATAAAAATATCACCATGGTTGGATTAAGTCATCTTGAATTTGGTGTTATAATGAAGACAGGAGCTTGTTATAATGGGTCCTCACTCTATTGAGGGATATTTTGTATTTTCTTTCACAGAACCCTGAGGATCAGCCAGAGTTCCCGGTGATTGAGCGGCGGTACCTCGTCCAGTTCATGTTCCTGGAAGACACCACACTTAAGACAGAAGCCCTGGACCTTCTGGATGATGATATGGATGACATGAAAGAACTGTCTGGTTTCCCAACCGAACGAACTGATCCCGATCTGGCTGCTGATACTATGGTAACCCGTCACACTTGAAACCAGTGTCAACACGTAGATGGAATACCATATTTAAAGAGTCACTGACCTTTTCTTAACAGGATATTTTGTTATAATATATATTCATTTTTTTTTTTTAAACCATTAATTTTTTGAAAAGTGGAAAACTGGGCATTCTTTGCAATGGAACTTTCCGTTATTTGCAAATTTATTCAAGTTATCATATTATTCAATCACTATGCTGGGATATCATGAGATATTTACGTCTGGTATGGTTTACTCAGAAGAGAGCATGGGTTTGTTTGTTATACTGTTTGTGTTTTGAGGTTTTTGTAAACAAAGATTTGATCGCGTATTGGTTGATTGCCTGGTATACATGTACTTGTGCACTTTGTCATATACCCACATCAAACAGAGTTTTTCTTTTTCATTCTGATCTGGTTGCAACAGAAGATCTCATTTGTAAACCTACCATACTTATTGTTTTCAAATAGCCAGAATAAAATGGTGTCTGTATGCAGACCTTTCTGTTTTAGCAGTGTATTTAAGCACTGTCTTTCCCATTCACGGCTAGGTTAACTGCTCACAGACATTATCACAAACAAAACCTAGGTCAACTAATTATCTCAGCATAGCTATTGGATAGCCAGTAAATCAGTTTTAATGTATCAATTCTGAGCACACTGGAAATATAAGTATCCATATATACTACTATAATATTAAATCTATGGACATTTACCTTTCAAATCAGGGTCATTTGGATGAAGAGCAATCAATGGTGGAGAAGAATGTCAACTTCACAGAGGAACCGGACACTCTACATACCATCCCTCAGCAGGGTGAGCAGGCATATACATATTGTTTCCCTGTGTTGTAATGGTCTTTAATTATCCCTTTATCAAATGGATGCTCCCTTTTAGCACCATATTAGGCTATTGAAAAAAAATGACTGATCCTGACTTTGAACAGCTATAAATAATTATTGGCTAGGAAGTTACGTGGAGAGTGATCTGGAATGGTATAGAGGTGTGGATGCTGATCCCTATGATTTCATGTGTAAAAAGATTAGTTTATATTTTGTTTTATTTTATGTTTTGGTGATATGACAGAAATACATTTGTAGATGATAGATTATATCATACACCAAAGAAGATTTAATGTGATCATTTTCATGGTGATACCAGTACACAAGTTTCATGTATTCCTGATATAAAGTGACTTTACCTAATTTACAACAGAATACATTGAGTTATATCTACCCTTTAATCATTTGTACATAGCAACTATCAATCATTCATACAGAAGCCCCGCCCCCTGAAGTTACTCCGCCTCCTGAAGAGGTTGTAGAAGAGAGGAAAGAAGAGGTTGAGGAGGAGAAGGCACTCAAGGTTAGTGTCAGAACTTCTGCTTGTTTTTTATTTATTTTTTGATTGTGAAATTGTTTCATCTTTTACTTTTATATGCGCTTAGAATGGTTTTGCAATAACTTCCTAGTGGCATTCTGGTCTACATTTCATTCGATTTTCTCATTTGAAATTTGAAAACTTCAGTAGTCATTCAATTTTGAAAAAATCAGAAGACTATAATTATTCCCTTAAAACATAGGATAATACCATATACATGTATACACATTTTCTTCTCTCTAAGTAGATATATATTGCGGATATATTAACCTTCATTGTTTTTGAGTGTAGAAAAGACAAGAGTTGAGATGTTTTAATGAAACAGGAGCATCTCCATCTTGAAAAAAAAAGTCAACTGTCTCTGTTACTAAGTATTAAAGCAGCTTGTTTACAGATGATAGGTAGAAATGAAAAAAAAAAAGATATTTCTTCTTTCCCTTGTTGATGTTGGTGAAGACTCTGTCTCCTGTTAAATAAACTCGGCAAGGGTAGGTCACGTTGCTATATTCATAAAAAAGCACATTACCGTCCTGTGGTCAAGTGGTCAGAGCATCCACCTCGGGAGCAGGAAGTCATGCATTTGATCCCCGGCTGCTACATACCAAATTTGTAAAAAATGGTACTGTTATAGCTCCCTTGCTTGACTCTAAGCGTAGAAGGGTAGTTGCAGGACTGGTTGGCCCGGTGTCAGGATAATGTGACTGGGTGTGGTATCATGTCACATTTCTATGGTGTGATACTACAGTGCGGCAGCACTATATCTATCTTAAGTAGACATCATCTCCAAATGACTGAGATACTGTCAGTGGGACGTTACACCCAACAAACAAATAAACAGTGTCTGGAAAATTGGATAAAAATGTAATATGGTATCCCCAAAAGCAGGTTCTTACAGTACCATGCAACATGTTCCGCAACATTGCGTCTTCACCAGTTCTGGGTAGCAAATTCATAAGTTCTGCCTTTATAGTGAGAGCCTGCATAAAGAGTGAATATGATAAGTAATTTGACAGCGCATGAAAAAAGAAATTCTGAATATAGGTTTTTATTATTCTAAAAATAGCTTCAATACTGTCCTTGACGCTATTACCTGTGGTGAGGAAACCATCCATTTTTCTTACAATCACGGAATGTTGCATTGTGTAATAATTCATCTATAGATGGGTATTGATAGATATAATACACACATAATTAAAAAATCAAATTCTTAGTAAATGACCATCAATAAACGGCTGCATTAAATTGTCTGAGGGATCTTTTAATTAAGAATTACTGTCTTTTTAGCTCACCTGAGCACTTGTGCTCGGGTGAGCTTTTGTGATCGCCTTTTGTCCGTCGTGCGTCGTGCGTCGTCCGTTGTCAACAATTGCTTGTGAACACTCTAGAGGCCACAGTTTTGGCCCAATCTTGATGAAACTTGGTCAGGATGTTTGTCTACATGATATCTTGGATGAGTTCTAAATTGGGTCATGTGGGGTCAAAAACTAGGTCACTAGGTCAAATCCTTGAAAAACCTTGTGAACACTCTAGAGGCCACAGTTTTAGCCCAATCTTCATAAAATTTGGTCAGGATATTTGTCTACATGATATCTCGGATGAGTTCGAAATTGGGTCATGTGGGGTCAAAAACTAGGTCACTAGGTCAAATCTTAGAAAAACCTTGTGAACACTCTAGAGGCCACAAATTTGGCCAAATCTTCATGAAACTTAATCAGGATGTTTGTCTACATGATATCTCAGATGAGTTCGAAATTGGGTCATGTGGGGTCAAAAACTAGGTCACTAGGTCAAATCCTTGAAAAACCTTGTGAACACTCTAGAGGCCACAGTTTTAGCCCAATCTTCATAAAATTTGGTCAGGATATTTGTCTACATGATATCTCGGATGAGTTCGAAATTGGGTCATGTGGGGTCAAAAACTAGGTCACTAGGTCAAATCTTAGAAAAACCTTGCGAACACTCTACAGGCCACAGTTTTAGCCCAATCTTCATGAAAAATGGTCAGGGTGTTTGTCTATTTATCTTGGACTAGGTCACCAGGTCAAATCTAAGAAAAACCTTGTGAACACTCTAGAGGCCTACATTTTTGTCCCAGTCTTCATTAAACTTAATATGAATGATGACTGCATGAATTCCCAGTTGAGTGCAAATTCAGGTAGGATCAATATGTAGGTCACTTAGTCAAATGTTAGAAAAACACTTTTAGATGCTAGATTTTTTGTCATTATGCCTAACACAGCCATCTTACTCAGGTGAGCGACACAGGGCCATCTTGGCCCTCTTGTTTGTTAATGTGTAAATTTTCTTGAATTTAATCATGATATTCCTCTTACAGTCAGGTGAAGTCGTGAAATAATTATCTATTGCAGCTGTCTCCATTAAAGTCCGAGGGATTCCCGTGGGCTGAGGAGATTGAATGTAACTGGTCCCAGATGGTGCTTAGAGATGACCTGCTGGCTCTTAGAGACTTCCTCAAACAAGGCATGGAGATCTCTGTTGTTGAGGAACTTGTAAGTTTTGTCATACTACTATTTTATTTAGAACAATATAAATATGTATATAATAATAATTTTCTCTTCTAGAAATTATAATAAAAATTTGAAAATTGAAAATAGTGCATTTTATAATCATATACTTTTTCAGATTTATGTGAAATGCATTTTCCTATTTTATGATTTTTGTCTTTTTGTTTGATTTGCAAAATAGAAATTACTGATTCTTTAAAGATTTGAAAATAATATACTTGTATAAACTCTTTCAGCTTTGTGTTTTCCCAGTTTTTTGTCTCTTGTGTTATTCTTGCGTAGAGCTTGAGGAATTTGAATTTCTTTGAGCTAAATTATGATATATAAAGGTCCCCTTGATCTCAAGAGTAGTCATGGTACATTTGAGATGGTGTATTTCAGACATTATGTTACCCAGTGATTCCAGAGGAGCCTACGGAGGGGTCCGTCCAAAACCCCAAGGTTCGATACACACACAACCATTTCAGACTTGTGTTCTTTGTTGACAGAAAGTGATTAATTTTGAGAATTAAAACATTAAACTCCTTTTTGTATGACAATCTCTGATTAGTTGCTCTAATAATATCATATACATTTGATAAGTCTGATGAAAGTTTATTGATTAATCCATAAATATTAAGTTTTATTGAAAAAATTTTTGGTTTTGTGAGTGATTTTTAATATTCTTTATACAAGTTTCTGATTTGTCAGATGATATATCATAGATTTTGCCCTGTAATATTTTTTTTTTATTTTCATGCAAACTATGTTTTGCTATTGGATAGCCAATACATGCTTTTGTTCCTGGACATCAACAAGTTTTTTAACATTGAAAAAATTACTGATATTCATGTAAATGAGCATTGTTTCAAAGGAGATTAATGTTTTGTCTTGTTTGTTTAATTAAATTTTAAAACACTTGCTATCACTATCACATATTTGAAGTTGTCTTAACTCTACTTGATTTTATGTGAATAATAAACAATTTGTTGCAGTCAGCAAAATGTCAAAATATATCAGTTACATGTAGTTATTTTAAAATAAAATCAATACCCAACATTTGAAATTATCAAAAGATAAGGGGGCAAAACTCTGTTGATTGTCACCTAAAAAAAGAACAATGTTCAAAGGTCATTAAAAGGTTATATAGTCTAGTAAATAACTTTTACTTTGTAGTCATTTGCAAACAGAGTTTTTTTTATTTTTAGTTGTTTTTTTATCATAATGATCAGTGGCCTAGTGATTAGATATATATAGTACCTTATAAACATTCAACCGTGTGAAATTTAAGATTTTGAAATTTAGGAAGAGCTTGTGATCTGTAGCAAGTGTTTATATTAATCTAAAAAAAATTTTTTTTCTTTTTGCAAAATTGGTGAATTTTACTACTACTGAAATTGTTAGTATGTGTTCTTTATTACCATATTCTTAAATTTCAAAGAGTATTTTCACCAGTTTTACAAAATTAGACCTTATTTTGCTGTTCCTTAACTGGTGATTGGGTGTATAACATGTAACACAATACTCAAAGAGTTACTTCCCTTGTTTGTAACTGCAACGTAAGGCAGATATCTTTTGGAACTCTGGCCTACAAGAATATTTTTACTTTATGTATTCAAGCTACTTGAGTCTTTTACTAATCTTCCATTTTAAGTGTTTGATATATGAACCTTGCAGTTTCCTTTTTTTCTTTTTCTTTTTTTCAAATGTATATGATTACCATAAAAATATACAGATTTTACACCATATCAGTTCTTTCCTGTCTCTACTTTGCCTTTTTTTAGAGTTTGAAACCTGAGCAGAATTTCAAAAAAAAATCTTTACCCTTTTTTTCCCTAAATTGAATAGAAATTCATCAGTATTTGTGTGTGTGTGATGGTGGATACTAGGGGGTCCAGAACTTAAGATCTGTATGTGGCTTTAACCCTTTCCCTCATAAAGACTCATTTTGATGCACTCAATAGGTACCACATAAAGCCTGATCTGCAGAAAACCACAGTTAAACCTTACCAAATTTAATTATAAAATCCTCATTTCCAGACCACTGAGGAGCAGCGAACAGCATAAAACCTGATCAGCCTGCGAGTTACTCGCAGGCTGATCTGGTTTTATGTTGTTCGCATAGGTCTTTTCATGGTTTCCTCTATGAGGGAAAGGGTTAAATTAATTCTTGCTAAGAGTATCAAAACTTGTGTATGACCAACATATCCACAAGGCAATATTGCAATTCAGGAAATATCAGAAGAATAAATTCAAGGTTAAAAACAACATTTTTTCATCTTCTTAAGTTTATTCATCATTTCCCCTAATTTGATAAAAAGATTTTAATTTGATCCTCCACTAAGTGTGTAATTATGGAGGAAAATGTAATTAATGCTTAAAAGGAAATATCTTCAGTTATTTCACATGTAACATTGTTAATTGTTGGATGTATTAAAAATTGAGTTCTACTTTCGTACATTACAGTTTTCTGTACATTCAATAGAGGAAAATCTGTTTTAAAAGTGGGACTATTTTTGAAAATAAGAATATTCCATATAAAACAAACAAAAAGTCACTGTCATGCTGCCTAGGTTATTATCAGTTTTGTGACTTCAGTCACATTTATTAAATACTGTCAACCACCAAAAATGCTTTTATTTCACAATTTGCTTCACACATACTGGTACATCACACAGTTACACTTCTATTGTTAAAACCACAGTAAATTAAGTATTGTTTTTCAGACATTCCCTGATGGAAAATGTTAGAATAAATTAAATATATAAACATTTAACTTTCAATTGAAATCTTTCAGACTGTGCTCACAAAAGTCAAAAGTAAAATCACGCCCTCTAGCAGTGGTCGCAATAGTGGCCGAAGCAGTGGGCGAAGTAGTGCTCGAAAGTCGCGACCCACTACAGCTTCGGTAACCATGGCAATATGCCCATATATGCCATAGTTTTGTTGTCACTGCACGTGACTTTTGCTATGATATATACTCTGTACTGTGTGTTCTTGTTGCTAGAAATTGCACATGCAGCATATGTTAGTTGTATAGGGCTGATCTGTTTGGCTTTGCAGTGTTATCTAGGATAAAGGGAAATAATCATGTATAGCTATAGAAAGTCTAATGAAAGTCACTCTAAAACATTGAACAACATGACTTTGTACTGGGAAGTCTTATAAAATTAAGAAAATCTGCAGGCATATATAAAACATTTTTGTCGTATTTTTTTTCTTTTTTGTATAGGTCATTATTTAAAGATAAAATAAAGTCAATATTATATTAATAAGAACCGGAATACCCAGTTGTATTTTTGTGCGAATGTAGTTTAGAAACCTAGTGTAGCATAAACTGACTATGAATTTTACCTTCAACAGCGAAAAGTGTCCAGCAGACGCAGCCAACATTCCAGACAGGTGACTGGCACTGCATCTTGGGATAGATTACATGCACATTGTTTAAGAATTTTTTTTGTCAATGAGGTTTTTGGAGAATGTAGCACAGGATTTTTGGGAATTTTGTTGACAGAATAGCCCCCATTTGTTTATTGCTCTCTAGTGCTGATGGGAGTCAGCAGGTTTGTTATTTTCTCAGTAATGTCTTGCAGGTGTTTGGAAAATGAGTTTGGTATGGCATTGTGGTTAAACTATAATTTGCCTGAAGTAAAGTCTTAAGAATGAATAAAGGTCAAATATTCCTCTAAATCTGGCAAAATATACTCACCTTGTGCCAAAGTAAGTATATATATTAAACATGTTATTTAAACATTGGATGCATTTTGTTATTGGGACATTGCAGGCATTTTGCTACAAGGACATTACAGACATTTTGCCTCAAGGACATTTAAGGCATTGTTACAGGGGCATTGCAAGCATCTTGATTGGGGACATTAAGGCATTGTTACAGGCATTGCAAGCATCTTGTTATTGGGACATTGCAGGCATTTTGCTACAAGGACATTACAGACATTTTGCCTCAAGGACATTTAAGGCATTGTTACAGGGGCATTGCAAGCATCTTGCTATGGGGACATTTAAGGCATTTTGTTATGGGGACATTGCAATAATTTGATTTGGGGAGATTTAAGGCAATTTTTAAAAGGGACATAATTGCAAACATTTTGCTGTTTGGACATTGCAGGCAATTAATGCAATTTTTTAATAGAGACATAGGAAGCATTTTGTTGAGGGTCCTTATGGGGATTTTGCACAAAATAATTTGGGGTTGCAGGCATTTTGCTATGGGGACATTAAAAGCATTTTGTTTTTCATAGGTCAAAGGCATTTGCTTGGATATTAGGTGATTTGCTGTTGGGCCATTGCAGGCATGTTGCTATAGGGACTTTGCAGTTCTGTTGTTGGGGACATTATAAACATGTTATAGGCTGCAGGTATAGGATATTGCAGGACAATGCATGGAAGCATTTGGTGTGGTACACTTTTGCTCAATGCCCGATATATTGTAGGTCGAGGCCTACCCAGCAGAGAATACTGCAACGCCCACAGGTAATAGGAAAAATAGCGGCAAGGAAAAAAAGGATAAAAAGGAAAAAGATGATAAAAGAAAAAAAGTAAGAATTTGCCCTGATTTTTTTTTCTTTTTTCTTCCCCGGAAAGTGATAATTTAAGAAGTTTGAGGGCAGTAGATTTGCAATTTCAAAATTGTAGATTTTTCCAGGGTTTTTACTTTCACCTTTTTTAGATATTTCACCAAATAGATTCATTAGAAGGAGCTTCAGTTTGTTTTTTCTCTTTTGTTTTTAACTATGCAGATTATGGAATGCTTGTTATCTTGGAAGTCTTTGCAAGCAGTATTTTTTTAACACAACAAGCAGTATTAAAAAAATCACTGTGAAGTACAATGATTGAATGTTGAACTTTTCCCTGTAGAATGTTTGGGTATTATAGGTTTACATGGACCTGCCTTAAATGGTAACCATATGTTTACTTTTGCCATTGCTAATTTTTTCATGATCACTTCTTAAATGTTTATTTTTTTGTAGTAAAGATAAGTCATTAAAATGAAATCTCTTACCCTCTCTCTCTCTCTCTCTCTCTCCCTCTCTCTCTCTCTCTCCTGATTTCTGTTAATTTATAGAAAGTATACACAAAAAAAAGTAAAGGTGTGAAGAAATATCGACAGAAAAGCTTTTCTCATTTCAGTTCCTTAAGTCAAATCTACACCTTTTTGGTCATTAATTGCTGATTGTAATAATTATTATTTAACCAAATGATTTATTTTAAATATGAAACAAATAAATTTATTTTACTGTTTGTAACTCAATTAACAGGATTTTGCATCAGATTTAAACAATACTTATTTGATTTACCCTAAAATTTAACGCCTAATACAATAACTACTAATTTTCCAGCTTACACCTGAATATAACAGCATGCAGAAATGTTCAAATATGCGGTTTATTTCAGCTCGTTTCAGAACAATCTATTTATAATTGGTTTTGAAACTCCTAACAGTATGTCACAGTGAAATATATAATTTATTAAATATAATAATGTTTCAAAGTTATTTTGACAAAGACCTATAAACCAAATGGACCATTCCATATTCATATCAACTTGTTGGATTATCCAATAGCTACGCAAGAAAGTCATACAGTCATGGGTTGATTGGATTATACAAAAGAACATATATTTTTTGGAACAAGGAAAGTAATCCCTTTATATTGGGTTTAGACAGGATTTATATTTGGATTTTAATAACTGAGATACCAGTAAGCCATTGATTAGATCATATAAAAAGAAGTTAGACTGAACAGCATCTCAAGTATGATCAGGGTTTTGCAGTATTTCCATCTTAGCATAAGTATTGATGAATCTTCCCATCTTAGATAAAAGTATTTATGAACTTTTCCATCTTAGCATAAAAGTATTGATCAACTTTCTTAGGATAAAAGTATTGATAAACTTTCCCATCTTAGCATAAAAGTATTGATAAACAGCATAGAGTGAATAATGTGGCTCGAATTCCACCAACTTCTGAAATTCTGAAACTGGGAAGATGCACATTCCACCATTTTTATTTTATAAAACATTCAAGAACTGACAAACTTGAAATCAATTATTACCTTAACATCTAACAACATTTGTTTTTTTAAAAAGGAAGTTTTCCAACAACCACAATACATGTACTTAAATACTAAGAGGCAAATGTTAGCATGTTCTTGCTTAAATTAATTTAAGAAAATGAGTATAACTTAGCACTTAAATTTGTCGGTAAACTTCAAGCCTGATCAGTCAGCAAGTGTTAGAGTTCATGCTGAGTGGGTTTTAAACTGAATGTTAAATTATTTTTAAGTGGTCAAAATTTAGTATCTCACATAGACATTTTAGGAAAGTGATATATATGATAAATATATAATTAAAAAAACACACACAAACTTGCATGTAAGCGGTGATTGGGCTTTGGTGAAGGGTGTTACATTTGTGCCCAGTTTAAATTTGCTAGTGAACTTTTGCAGTTTTGAAACATTTATTATTGTTAATACACATGTACAGGCATTAATCTGTTGATATTTTTCATCATGATTTTTAAGCCATTGGTATTCATGCTAATTGATAATCATGTTGATACATTTTTTTAATTCAGATTTCATTGTTTAAAAAGACAGTAACTGTTCTTTTTATATATATGTATATGATTATTTAAACTGCATTAAACTTGATTTAAATAAATTTATTTTGGCTAAAATTAAATTTCTTTTCAAATATAATTCATTTCTAAGTTTTTTTTATATAATTATTATATTAATATTTCTTCTTTTTTTCTTTCTTTTAAATAAATCATGTGATTTGAGTTCCAAGAATCATATTTTTTTGGCAAATAGTTTATAAACTTAAATAAGTTTTCATTGTTGGCATTTATTTATGAAATTTCTATATCAACTACAGAGTGGGGGGAAAGAAAAGGGTGGTGACAAAAAGAAAAAGAAGGGAGAACCAGAGGTTGAATTAAAGCGTAATCCTCCGACCTTCACCACCTTGGCCACGTGGCACGTGCCGCTATCCGAATTCCTGGAGGGGGAATTTGAGTACCAGTCTGTCTACACACAGGGTGGAGTGGAGGTAGCCTCCACTGTGAAAAGTCGCGACACGGACTCCGCACGCAAGGTGAGTGATGCTTTACTATTGAAAGTAATTGAAGCCTATGAGAGGGTTGACTTTGTTCACAAGTTTGGCTTAAGATATTTTTGTTTGACAATTAGTTGCCGTGCTTAAATTCCTACAAAAAAAGAATAAATGTGACATATTCTAATAAGAATTCAATAACCTTTTGGGTATTTGGAAGTTGACTTCTTTTCATTGTTCAATGTATTATTTGTAAAGGAAGAAAATTAAATGTTGTGTATGATAACAAGAAAATAGATTTTCTTGTCTGACAACCATATTTTCATTGCCCATGGGAGCCATTTTAGCTGATAGATTCAATATCCATGGTGCAGATGACTTACTGTTTTGTCCATTTCCCATATTCTTAGAATATTTTGTTGATACTGTGGTGATGATATGTCATCTTGTTGCTAGACAGATCCTAAGATTATGCATATGTCAATGATTTTCACTACTGAAAATCTATACAAGGTTGATAGCCAATGAATCATTTCTCCCTTTATATTTTATCTGTTCATTATTCACGAATAATAATATTCACTGACAATATTCATTTCAGTCATAAAACTCAATTGTGGCCTTAACCTCTACTCATATTACTAAATATCATATACTGCAAACATGTTAATATTTTTCACTTTTTTCCTTTGAGAAATTGTATGAATTTTGGCAAACATAAGTTTGCCTGGATACTCTCCTATGTGTTAGTATTTTTATAAAGATGTACATGACATGTATTTATAATTTTAATGTGTAAGCAATGCTATAAAAATCAGGTTGCACGATCGCGAGGTTCCAGTCGTAACTCGCGGCGAGATGTAAGTAGTACACAGTCTGAGAGTACTGTACTGTACCTCAGTAGTTAGAGACAATAGACAGGAGTGAGCTACACTTGAGTGACACAATATCAAATTATATACCACTATATGTCAGGGTTTTTAATTGCAGATGAGCAGAGGCCGTATTCTGACATGAGTTTTCTGAAATTTTCTAGCCAAATAGCTAAGGAGCATACGGCAACAATTTCAGACAACCTTAATTGAAATCCTTTCAATCAAAGTTTATGGATGTTCAAGTTTTACTCTTAAGTTACAAGAAAAATATCAAGTTAAAAAATTTGGCAGTTTTTGACCATCACCACTTTGAGAAAACAAAAATTTACCATAACCTTTTACCTCATGTATATTCATATACAAAATTTTGACTTCATGAATATGCATTCTCTAACATTTAAATGGTATATATTACAATGGATTTTCTCAGTTGTGCTGTGTAGAATCTGAGCAACAATATTTTATGAGAAAGTAGAGGAGACCCTGATCAGACAGCCTGTGGAAGGAACTGCCTGATTTGCATCTGCTCTATTTACCAATGCGCCAAAATGAGTCTATGAGGTAAAGGGTTAAAGAGAGGGTCTTATTGTACATTTTGATATTAAATCTGTAAAAATGAAATGGTTGCTATATGTTTTTAAAGATCAATCTCACAACGTTGTTTTACATTTATGAAAGAATGGATGTATATTTATATCTATGAATTTACTGCAAAATTGCAAAAATGTAAGAGCAACAAACTACTGGTAACCTATTTTTACTGAGGGGATAACACTTTATAGATCTTATGAATACAGCCATCATCGCTCTATTTGTATTTACTAAGAGTCACATAATTGTAATCATATAACTTCAGAATCAGGAGTTATTGTTTTGTCTTTTTTTTCTTCAGAAATTGATACTTCTTGCAATATGAAAAAAAATTTACTGTAACACAATCAGAAGGATATAAAAAAGCCTAAGTAAGCTAATGCATATACTGAAAATAAAACAAAACAAGACTTTTTATGTGGCTCTTAAGATAGTGCTGGTTTATTATCAAATACCTCATAATAATGTACAGTATGTTTAGATACACATGTTTTGCATGTTTTAGGCATGAAGGTTTATCTGATACACACATTATTAGCTTCTTTTTTTAAATAGAAGATAAACATTTTGTAATATGTATTTTAGAATTGACTAACTTACTTTCTGGATGATGCAAACTATAATATAATGCAGATAAACCCCCAAAAAGCTAATGAAAATTTTATTGTGTTTCAATAAATAAAAATTATGTTATATTTAGAAAGAAAAAGAAGGGTAACATAGAAGATGACAGCATATGTTCTGTTGATCTATTTATATGCCTTGCATTATTTTTGACCTATGAATTTTAAACTTAATTATTTCACAAGAGTTGGACAAAAATTCATATCACTCATGATTATATATTCTTGTTGGCTCTGATGGTGGCATTAGCATAATCTTTGATGTGGGAGGAATACACAAAGAAAACCACGTTTCCAAATAAGCAGCCAAGGGTAAAACCTTGGTTGTATTTTTTACCTTCATCAGGTTTTCTTCTTTATCTTAAAGTATATACAGAAAAAAGTCCTAATCTGTGACCAAAAAAGTGTATGCAGACATTCAATAAAAAGTATAAATTTTCTTCTTTCTTTTTTCTAAAGAACAAGTTAACATACAGTGCAAATCTACCAAGTAATAATATCCCAACTGTTTTATTTCTCAGTCACTGGTGATGAAGACTTTGACAGCGTCAGTAGGGTTTCTATGAACACTCCTGTTGTGAGGGTTGGTACCCGTTCCACCTTGTCATTGTTCATATTTTGTTATAAGTTTCCATTCCTACACATTATTGTTCATGTATTGTTAACAGTTGTGAGAGTTGGTTTCCGTTTCACCACAATATTGTTCATATATTGTTTACAATTGTGAGAGTTGGTTTCCGTTTCACCACAATATTGTTCATATATTGTTAACAATTGTGAGAGTTGGTTTCCGCTTCACCACAATATTGTTCATATATTGTTAACAACTGTGAGAGTTGGTTTCCGTTTCACCACAATATTGTTCATATATTGGTTAGAATCAATATGCACATGACCTTGATGATCGAAATATCCAAGGTCTTTATATAAAGATATAGACCATGTTTCTATTTTACAAGATTATAATAATATATTAGCATAAGTGTTAGCCAGTGACTCTCAAACATAACAAGGGTCTGAGTTCTAGAAAATACCTTAGTATGATCTGGGTCTCAAATTTGAGTATCAGATTCAAATGTCTATTGAAACTTATGGGCATAATTTACATCCCAGTATAAAATCATAAGTACGATTTTTATTTTCGAGAACATGCAGCCAGAAATAGCCTTTACATGATAACATTTCGGTTTCTAAGAAATTCCCACATGCATCATACTTTGATTTCTGTATGACTTTTTTTCCTAACTGGTTGTTTAAGGAGGGCTGGTTAATGGAAGTGTTTGCATGATTGTGTCAAGATTGAAAGACAATAATTCATACTCATGTAAACTTAATTTTGACTCCTGTATTTTTATTTTGAATTATGGGTTACCATCTGTCTGTTTTCTTCATATCAAATGGGGATTTTGAAATTACCAGTAAATCCGTAGAAACAGAATGAAGTCTCATATACACCCACACTACAAAGATATTATGTTGCATCAACCTGCATTTCAGTCATTTGATATTTATCTAAATATTGTTTAACCCTTTCCCTCATATAGACTCATTTTGATGCACTCAATAGGTACCACATAAAGCCTGATCTGCAGAAAACCACAGTTAAACCTTACCAAATTTAATTACAAAATCTTCATTTCCAGACCACTGAGGAGCAGCGAACAGCATAAAACCTGATCAGCATGCGAGTTACTCGCAGGCTGATCTGGTTTTATGTTGTTCGCATAGGTCTTTTCATGGTTTCCTCTATGAGTGAAAGGGTTAATGGGTTTCTTACACTGCTCTGCAATATGGATTTCTAATTCAACTTTTAATTTATTTTTTGAAAGGAAGAAATTAATGTTGTACATCCCATGAAATGAGGTATCTGTACAAGGCATTGTTTTCCTTTGAAACTTTTGTGGAATTATTCAAAGAATAAGTAGATAATGTATACATGTGTTTTTTAAAAAATTAATTCTATATCACATGCATTACTTTGGGACATTTTAGTGCAGTAAAGCACAGACTGGAAGTATACAGGTGAACCTATATAAACCACCAGTTATAAGCAGCCAACTTGTTTTTAGCAGTCAGTTTTAATATTACCAAACTATAGCAGTTTGTTATAATTTAGGTTCAACCTTTATTAACTGCCATGTCTGTTAACCCTTTCCCTCATATAGACTCATTTTGACGCACTTATTAAGTACCACATAAAGCCTGATCTGCAGAAAACCACAGTTAAACCTTACCAAATTTAATTACAAAATCCTCATTTCCAGACCACTGCGGAGCAGCGAACAGCATAAAACCTGATCAGCCTGCGAGTTACTCGCAGGCTGATCTGGTTTTATGCTGTTCGCATAGGTCTTTTCATGGTGTCCTCTATAAGGGAAAGGGTTAAGCAGTCTCTTTCAGTTGGTCCATTGACTGACTGCTTTAGACAGATTTGACTGTCTTTCTCATAGGTTTTATAATTGATAATGTCTCACAGGCAAAAACAAACAAAAAATTAAAGACTGATGTAGGTTACTAACAGATTGTTCTTCTTGAACACTTTTCATATTCAGGTTGATGCACAGTTTTCACAAAGTAAATAATTAATTCCACATTTGTATGCAAATTATTGCTGACATATCACCTGTCCTTGTAATAAATAAGTAATTAGATTTTTTTTTCATTTTTTTAAGATGTATTTTGAGCTTCATTTGTTGGGTAATGGACGAAGCGTACCATTACCGAAGCGTACCATTTTTGGTCGAAGCGTACCACTTTTCAAAATAGGTAATTTAGCGCTAATATTTTATGTTTTGTTATTTAAATTGAATTGATTTAAAGGTGATATATGACAGAATGGAATAATATTTTGTCAAACATGCAATATTATAATAATAAAAGGCACGACATTGAGTGAAAAATCGAGTGATATACCGCCGATAATGTCAGATTACATATGCAGATAATCTTCTTCTTTTTTTCGTGTTTATGACGTATTTTAGTCAATACGGGATCTTGTTGTTACTATGAAAATGCATGCATGTAAGTACCTAGATCAATATCGGAATAGGATTGATATATTAAACATACCAGCACAATTTTGAAAAACTGCAATTTGGCATTAAGAAATCCATGTCTCTTATTCATTATGGATCCAAATGTATCCGTATGCGATTGAAAAGGAACTGATGTCTTTAAAAGTAAAAAAACAAACAAACAAAAAGTCGTGCTTCCTCAAATGCCTACGTGAGATATTGCTGATTTAATTGTGTACTGTCTACTCGACATGCGCCAACCCAATGACCCTGTGACGTAAAAGAACAGTCGATACACGGATAGTCCGACATGATGAGTGCATTCTATTTCTATGCGCACCATTTTATACGATGCGAATTGTTGTTTGAGTAATTCGTGTTGGTATGATTTAATTTATGTGTGAAAACCAATAAAGCAAACCGATGTCATTAACGATTCGCGGTTTTGGTAATACTGACACTAACCTATGATGATTGGTAATTAAAGCAATTAATCAATCATAATTGATTTGATAATAGTAATTAACAGTCGGCTTTTGATGTTTGTACATAATTATTGCCTTTAATGATTAAAAGGTTCGGCATCATGCTTGTATGTATATGGTTTCGCAACTTTAAGATAAATCATAATATTGCGTTGGCATTTTTCGTTAAATATTAACACAACATGAATGTATTTAGATAAATGTAGGATGATAATGAAACACTTATGATTTACAAAATTGAATTTGAAATTAAATGACATTCCCCGGTATATAGTTTATATCCTGTTGCCGTGTGAGGTTCCGCGTCTTTTTTTTTTTTCTACAAAAATCGATGTCGCTGTTTTCAAATAAGTACATAAACATCAAATATGAAATAAATTCAAGTTATGGATGCTTAATGAACATCAGCAACACAAACTTAATCATATTCAAGCAATTTCCCGATATGATTTTTAAAGTGGTACGCTTGGACCGCATAAATGGTACGCTTCGGTAATGGTACGCTTCGTCTATAATCCCATTTGTTTACCACATAAACATAATTAGTACTTGACATTTTGCTTCATTCAAATTAAGAGACATAATTTTTTCACTCATGTTACAGTTTTGCTTATTTCTTAATACATGGTGGGTCCATTATAATGCACAAACACCATTTCAACTCTTTACCTCATATAGACTTCTTTTGATGCATTGACAAACAAAGTTGCGCATACAAAATTAAAGCTCAGATTCTACTAAGTCTGCACAGCAAATCAAAATCCATTGTATTAAATACCACTCAAAGGTCAATAAATTAATATTCATCAGGTCATGAATTTGTAAATGAATATTCATGAGGTAAAGGTTAACATGGTTCATCACTGGACCCCATGTCTTTTTGTGTAGTTGACTTAGTGAGTTATTTTGCAATCAGATATAATGCTGTACAAATTAAGTATCCTGACTTTTTCAACCATATATCGTGGATTAGCATTCATATAGCGTTATAATGGAGCTGCACAGTATTATGATCAGAATTAAGATACTTTGAAACTAAAAGTTGGTGTATCTTGAGAATGTATATAAATACTTTCAAGAACATTGAGTCTACCATCACTATAAATATTGTATTAAACATGTAGGGCCATGGATCTCGTAGAGCTTCTCTGGCATCCAGAGCAGGTTTCCATAGGGATGTAAGTAAAGCAAACACCTGAAGCACCCAGACTTCCTGTCCATCATTACAGTTCCAGTCACTGCCAGAAAACACTGCTCATGTTATGCACATTCATAGCTATCTCTGCCCATTTTTTTTTTTTTAATTTTAAATTTGAATCAAATTATCATTAGGCATTAGAATAACCACTAAGGTGAGGGTAATTTCTTCATACTACAGTGCATTCTGATAAAACCGGATGGCAGTCAGACTGCAGTTTTTGTCTGGTTTTCTCAGATGACCGGTATTCTAAAGAGTCCACATTTTAGCCATATATGATCTATGTATTAAGCTATGATCAATCATAAATACCCGTTTTGTTTTTTTCTGTTATGTATGTATAGAATATGAAAGTTATAATAAAAGCAATTAAGTAATATCTTTGTTTAATATTGTAGTACCTTTGCATATTTTGTTTCATAAACATGCAGAAAGTTCAAGAAATATACAAACATCTTGCAGTGTATTAAAACCAAGCTGGTTAAAAAATAACGATAAAGATGAATATATCAACATGTGCTTCCTGGCATAGGTTAGATGAATAAAAAAAAATGTTTTCTGTCATGTTTAAAACTTTGAAACAAACTGAAATTATTTACAAGTTGAAACTGTGTAGTTATATATATATATATATTTATTCCAACTGAATTATACTTACCAAATATCATGTTATTCAATACACACTCATCAATAATACAAACCAGCAATCAGTATTGATCAGTTTTCTGTTACCAATTAAACCTTTCTCATTAGTCGATATAATGATTTCAAGGTGACAAGTTTTTCACACCTTGACTGACCGGTATTGTCAGGGTAATTATCTATATAATGAGCTTAATGGGACTCAATCAGCAGTCCGATATTCGGATTTTACAGAATCCGGTATTGTCAGAGGAAAGTAATATAGATTACATAAGGAAAAATTCGGGTCCAAACACAGCGTCGAGTATTTAGAGCTTTCCTGTTTTCTGAGAGTGTGGTTTTCTCAGAGTGCACTGTAATTGAAATTAAAAGAAAGAAAATATTAAGATTTAGAAATGATAGAGATGGCAATGAATATGAAATTCATGAAATTATTGGTTGAAAGATATTTTTGCACAGAAACGGTTTGGGCAAAAAATTTGTAGCAAAAATATTTAGAAAAACAAAATCCTGGTGTGTGTGGTGATCTCCATTAATAAACAGCTAGGTTTCAATAAGTTACAACATGATGTTTTAATAACATCATCATATTCAGTGACGAATGTAAGTTGTAAATGTGCATTATAAGATTTGAATATGTTGTGATAATACCATATAGAATTTCTACAAGAAATACAGCATTTTTTGTGCTGTATTTTAATTACAATTATAATTATATATGTAGTTTCCAGATTTGGTTTTTAATGTTGGATAAGTCATTTTTCCCTTTATCTAATGTCATTGGGACATAGTCTGTTTTGGAAAATCATATATTTACATATTTTCAAAATACATTAAGGTGGTTAAACTAACAAAATATACATTATTATCATTATATTTGGATGCATATAGTGGGATGAGTGTGCAACTGTTCCATATCCTGCTATTTCTACATGCACTTAAAATAACTTTATGATCAGCCCTTGATGTGTACATTAGCAAACCATAAAAACATAATTAAAAATACTTTCACCACTTTAACACCATGCATTCCGACACTATCTCATTTATTTAGATATTTCCTTATAGCAATAATTATATAGAATATTCAGTTCAGTTGGATCATATAACCCTTTCTTCATATGACCCTGACTCATTCCCTTACCATAACAATTTGACTCATGTTTTTTTGTTGTTGTTTTTTCAACATCATGTTTTACTCAATCATGTATGACGACACAACAGAGGGGTGTTTTTCAATGTTTTCTGTCCTCCCAGCAAGAACATATGACTATTTATATCTTGTATTGCTGTGTTACACTACATATGACCCTAACTTGACCTTGACCTTTTTTTTTTTTTTTTTGACAAAGCCCTTGCCCTAATTTTTGCTGTTATGTTCATTTCAAGGTCATAGGTCTTCAGGTATCCTATTTTTTATAAATCATTTTTTGTATCATCTGTTTGATATATCTTGTAAAACTTTTTAAAGGTGCCATGTACATTTGTAAGTGCAAAGTGAAGTGTTATATTTTGACTTTTCTGTAAAGGCCAGTAAACTGCACAAATGGGCATCAGGATTTGCTTTGAACAATTGGTGCATGGTCTTACTGGTCAGTGTAGTTTTGTGTTGAACAATGTTCACAAGAACATCTGTGTGATGAGCACTTAGTTATGTTACTTGATTATTATCATATGTCACCACCTTTCTTTATCCTCTCTCTCTCTCTTTCTCTCTGTTAATCTCTTTATGCATCTATCTGAATATTTGTCTGATATTGAATCTTTGTTGTGTTGAATATTTCAGAAAGAAGCTGGTAAAAATAAGAAGGGAAAGGTTTGTCAGTCCAAAATGCAATTTTATGATTAAATAGAATGATCCCTTATACACCTAACCTGCTATAGTGTGTACCTTGCTACATTATTTAGTGTTAATAAACCTTTACAAAAACAATGTTATTCAAGTAATACAGTTTATTTACATTGCTTGTCAATATAAATCAATTTTGAATTCTCTCTAGCAAATTACATGTATACCCAAAACTGCAAACTTATGGAACAATGATTTGGTCTCAAGCTTAGAAAATAGAAAAAATAGGATGGATAGTTTCACAGCATATTTGCTTAAAATGTTGACTTATTTGAGATGCATTATTTTTAAATATATATTTGAAATCTTCAAAAAAAAAAAAAAAAATGCTTTCCAGAGATTATGTGTATCAGGAAAAAAGTATCAGAAAATGGAAATCTGTCATTTATTGCAAAATTTTATGGTCACCATACTTTTACTTCAAACACTTGATTTGTTCACCTGCTAATTTAGAAAGTAGAAAAAATAACAAAATAAATAGTTTCACCACAAACTTACAAACTTGAAAATGTTTATGTTTAAAAAGTTTAATACATGTAGTATTGTAGCTTTTTAAAAAAAGGTTATTATTTAATTTAAAACTGTCATTTAACCATCAAATTAGGTTTACTTCACACGTGTACTTCTAAAACATTTTTTTTTTTATCAAGAGGAAATTATCATAGCTTTTGATATCTGTTTCATTTTAACCCTTTACTTCATGAATATTCATTAACAAATCAATGACTTCATGAATATTAAGTAACTGAATTTTAAATGGTATATGAAACAGTGGATTTTTCTTTGCTCTGCAGGCTGTAGAAGAATCTGAGCAATAATATTGTATAAACAAAGAAGACCCTGATCAGACAGAACCTATAGGAGCTGTCTGATCTGGGTCTGCTCTGTTTGCCTATACGTCAAAATGAGTCTATAATTATGAAGTAAAGGGTTAAACACATTATTCTCATTTCTTATCATAGAAATAAAAAAAAATGCTTAGTAAGCTTAATGATCTTAAGTTGCCTGACATGAAATTGTTAAATTCCAAGCATGATGTCCATAGGATGTAGCCTTCCAGGCAGATCTGGCTATATTTCAATCATACACCACAGGAGATCAGGTGTTATCTTTTCATGGTCAAAAGTTTTTATAGTTGTATGCCTATGTTGTAGTAACATTGTATAAGTGAAACCAGGTTTTAAAATAAAAATCAAATCAATAAATATGAGGTCAAGGAAAAAAAATGAGGCTCCCCATGGG
>CM037777.1:39684687-39734687 GCA_021229015.1 Solen grandis | reverse complement strand
TTTTGCCCATTTCCGCCATTTTCAATAGTCAATATAGTAGAAGATCTTTTTTTCGTGGATACTGTCACTGGAATATTTGGAAGTTCACAGGCCATACTTAACTGATCGCTTGGTAACATGAGTAAGAAGCTTTCATACTTTATCTATTTTATTAATGATAATAGTCAGGGTCACTTTTTGTGAAACATACTGATGAATTATTAATAGCGCATTAAGTTTGACATAATCAGCATTTTGCAGTCTATAGATTGGTATCTGACGATGTTATACCCTAGACATTACAAATATATCGTAACTTAGCCTGTTGTTGAATATATATTAGCGAGTTTTCTGTGATACGACCTGTTTTATAAATTTCGGAGCTAGCAATAGAATTTATGTTTATTTATAAGATAAAGGGTTGGTAATGTATGATCGTTTCTGGGGCGGCCGTGGTCAAGTGGTAACATACATAAATATGGATCCTTAACTCCTAGAGGCCCAGCTGGGACTCGAACTCACAGCGGTCAGGGCCTAAGTATCAGTGAGTCTGCGTCTATAATCTCTTTAATTGTTTCCACTCAAAGTGATTATTTATCATCATTTGATCAGTAAATGCTTTGTAACTTTTCCCTAATTTAAAAGGAGACGTTGCTGTTTCACTTTTGGTAAATATGTTAGTGGATGTTACAAATAGTGTTATCAATAAAATAAGTAGCGGCACTCATCAAACATGTATGGGCATTTTTTGTCACTTCGTAAACCTACAATAAGCTATTCATACATATGGTAAACTTTCCTAATAACAGAATATTTTATGGTCGACATTTATTAACGTTAATGTGTAAAGCATCACGATATTACCATGGACCGAAAAAATGATAATTAATGTTAACCGGTGCACGGATATAACATTTTCGTGCACACCAAAATATATGAGTCATATTTGATACATTGATACCGTTCCACCAAACCTATATGATACACCGAACAAACCAATCCAAGGTCACGTTTGCTCCAAGGGAATTATTCATTTTATGTATCCAGTATCAATCTTTTCGGTACTATGTTTAAATGTATTAGATAGTCGTGCGTTCTGGTATCATCGAAGTCACTGCTTTCAAGAGTGTAGACGTTAGTTATCCTCCCACCCTCTCACCTACCCTTTATTTATTTACAGATTTTTCTCCTTGACAATTCATTAAGACGAGTAACAGATGTAAGACTGACAAATGGTGGAATATTGAGCGATTACAAGATGTGAAATATTCGATACATTTATTGCAAAATGAAAATAAACAATGAACATGCATGCTGTTATACAGGTGACATCATCTACAGCCTTATTGTTTTTCTTTTCCCCTGTGGGTTCGAGAATAAATACTTCATTTACAGTTAAGAGTAGCGAATAAGGAAAATGCACATACGTCATAAATTGAACTAAAAGAAGTACCTGTAGCTATATTTGTTCATTATTTCGAAGAAAAAAAAAACAATATTCATAATGGAAATCTGGGGTATTCATGAAAGATTCCCAAGACAAGAAAATCTTCATATTTCACTGTACTTTGCTTAAAAAACACTAACACTCATCTAAATTTGACCCGGTGTTCAGTCAATATTCTGTTGAACCTAAGGTGTATTACTTTGTCAAAATATATACGACAAATTTCAATGTGTGTGTGTGTGTGTGTGTGTGTGTGTGTGTGGTTTCAGTCCACAAAGCGGTTTTTTGCTCAGCCCTTATACTAGCACCTGTCTTATTTCTGACGTCATAAATCAAAATGACGTCATGAACGACATAACAAACGGTAGTCCAATATGTTCATGTCGTTTGGAAGACGTTTAATTGTATATATTAGAAGCTAAAATTTCAGAACATTTTGGCCACATTTAATACTATGGAATGGTATTTAAGCAAAGAATTACATCATGAATGGTGACCATGTCGTTATGTTTGATGACAATGTCACTTTGTTTGGTGCACTTGCACGTGCGCTTGTTGATATCGATGAATGCATTGTTACAGGTGCATTACTTGTTGTGAAATTGTCATTCTGCTTGATCTTCGTTGCACACCACTGTTCTTAGATATAAGGGTAGCATGCTTTATGAATGCAAGCATCGCCATGCTTGCCGGTTCCGCTCACCGCTTCTTGACAGTTGCATCGTGCTTGGTGACAATAACATTATGCTTCATTTCATATCGTCTTATGACAAACAGTTTCACTGGCTAGTTCGGAAACTGAACCTAAGACATGTACATTGATATCTATTGGTCACAGGGCCGAGTGGTTTGAGCGTCCCTCCCCGAATCGGGAGGTCATAGGTTTGATCTCCTGCCGCGACATACCAATGTCGTGCATTCGATACCCTGCCACGATATATCAATGTATAGATCCCTTGTTTGGCGCTAGGCATATGTAGGTAGCTCAAGGGCTGGTCAGCCTTGTAAGATAATGTGATTGTGGTATCATGCCACGTGTCTACGGCGTGATACTGCAGTGGCAGCACTATATCTCTCACAAATATACATGGTTTCCAAATGACTGAAATTCTATCGGCGGGACGTTAAATCCAATAAATAAAGAAACATACACACATAAATACATGCATACATAGAAAATTATATATAAATTCGACTGCTAGATTTTATCATAGATAACAACAAAAACTACAATATCTAAAAATATAAATAAGTAAATAAATTTTATATATATATATATATTTATATCATTTCTATTCATTTGAAAATAATATAAGAGTTTATCAATGCGAAAAATGCACCGAGAGAGAGTGTGTGTGATAGAGAGGGAAGAACCCTGAGCTCGTTCGATATTTCCTGTCTATATCAAGGGGAGAGCAAAATGATTGAAGACTGGATAATTGAAAGCGTTCTGGCTTGTTTAGCTTCCATGTAGCACTTTAATATATCCTTCTTATTTGAAATAAAAACACAAAAAGCACTTTGCTCCAGAGTCGACTGATACCCTGATGAAAGCACCAGGCAGTTTCTATTACTGCACTGGTCTTGGTGAATGCACTGGAAAGCAGTTTTGAATATCGGAGTGCATAGGAGTTGAATAGATAGATGCAAAGGTGTTTCCTGTTTTATATAAATCGACGTGTTCATCGGACAGTTTGGTATTTTCGTTGTAGATTGTAAAATCGCAGTATATATGAAACAGCCCTATAGAGTGGAATAGACAGACAGACAGACAGTATACTTTAAACGTTTTTACAGTTTCTTATCATATAAACAAAGATTAAAATAACAATACCATTACTTCATCGTTGTGAAGTGTAATAGAAAATCGTATGGACGTGATAGTTTATCAATGCTATTTAATCAGATAGCATTCCATGGCATTTTTCACAAAAGGTGAAATACTAAACTTAAAGTATTCAGTTTCAAGGCATGTACCACGGATGCTCGGATAAGATGAGCATTATAGGATGGAAATAACTGATCACTAATTTGGTAAGTAAGAGTATTGTATAAATATTAATTATACAAAATTGACAGCGTAAAATTATGCCATGAAAATACTATATACCAATGTAATCATGTGATTATTTATTAAATTTGTTTCTGTAAAAAAGTGTCATACATAATTATTATATTAATTTCTAAACGAGGTCGTCTCACAAGAATATATGTAAATATAACCATAAAATGAGTTAATCGATTTAGAAATAATATTGTGTAAAATTTACTGAAGCATTTCTCTCTCTTCCTTCTCTCTCTCTTATATTGTTATTTAAAGTAATTAAATAGTGTATTCATCTTGAAATCAGAAACAGAGTTCAAGTATTATTCTCGCTCTCCCTCTCTCTCTCTCTCTGATTTATTTATTTATTTAAAGTAAAAGCATTAATTTTCTATGGCCAAAGGTAATAATAAATCAAATAAAATATACTTATCGATATTAATTTTACTTTTGTCATTAATTTCTGGTAAATTTCTTGAAGTGAAAGTCAAAACCAAAACTTTCAACCACTTCAATATTCGAGTACGTTTTCATATACAGCTCCCCGATTAGCTCTATTCGCCGAACATAGCTCTTGTACGACATGAGGAGCTGTATTCGGTATACCTGTTGCTTGTTTGTCTGACATGCTGGCTGTTTGTCATTCTGTCTATACATGCCCAACAGAAATCAGGGGCTTACCTTAGGTTATGTCTTAATATTATGAGGTTCTTTCATTTCATTTATTTCATTCAGTCATTGTGGGTTCAAAGAATTCTGGGATTAAGAAGTGTATTGTTGGGTTAAATTAACCAAACAAATATCAGGGAGACAACCTCATAAAAACCGTCTTGTGAGAACGTTTGTTTGTTATCCGTCCTAGAAGTTACTTTGAAAAAACTACAATACTTTCAAGCCATTTAGGGGCAATGGCCTACATGAATAGATAACCCCTACGGTCACATTATCAAATATCGAAGCGTGTCTAATCAATATCTAAAAGAAAAAAAGACTACAGATTTTCTTTACTGTATCAAATGTCAAGCTCAAAATAATATATACACTGAAAGCTCTTTCCGCTGAATATATCGAGGACAACTTAACCAAGAATAAATCTGCACTGAGGAATGCACCCCCCTCCCACCACACACACACAGTAGATGACGCCTATAATTTCTGTGGTCACTTTCAGAAGTCACCGTAATATCGGCACTTGAATCAGTTTCATATCAATACTTTGAGAACTGTTTGACTAATATTCTTCAATCTTCACAGTCCGACTGGCTTTCGACACTAGACGAGTATAACTTTTTTCAGATTTGCGTCTATCCGACTGACCATCCAAAGTTTAATACCATGCTCGTTGACCATTAAGCTAATTATTTAATATCGAAAACCATTCTTAGTGATAATACAGTTTGTCATTCAGTTTACTTTTCAAAGTCGAATAATAGAACAGAACAAACTTACTTTTACGCCTATAAGCATAACAACTCATCGTCATATATATGTTAAAACAAGTCATATGCTGGCATGCAAACAAACAAATGTATGTTTTTGAAGTATATTCATACTATGAATAGGAACAATTTAAACAATATGAATTCACTCAAGAAATGAAAATGCTATATAGGCTCTATTCATTTTTAAAGCTAAATACTTTGGACATATAATAGGAAAATGATATTCATTCTCTTTTTCATTTTAATTACGCGAGGAAAGATTTCTTAAACTTTTTATTATGTTTTATTGACGTTCAGATTCAAGCCTGCCAAAGTATTACGTATCACATGGTTATCCATAATTCACGTCAGATTCAAGCCTAAGCCTGCCAAAGTATTACGTATCACATGGTTATCCATAATTCACGTCAATATTCAAGCCTGAGCCTACCAAAGTATTACATTACACAGGAATATCCATAATTCACGTCAATATTCAAGCCTGAGCCTACCAAAATATTACATTACACAGGAATATCCATAATTCACGTCAATATTCAAGCCTGAGTCAACAAAAGTATTTTCATTACTATCCATAATTCACGTCAATATTCAAGCCTGAGCCTACCAAAGTATTACATTACACAGGAATATCCATAATTCACGTCAATATTCAAGCCTGAGCCTACCAAAGTATTACATTACACAGGAATATCCATAATTCACGTCAATATTCAAGCCTGAGTCAACCAAAGTATTACATTATACGGGAATATACATAATTTATGTCAATATTCAAGCCTGAGCCTACCAAAGTATTACATTACACAGGTTTATCCATAATTCACGTCAATATTCAAGCCTGAGCCCACCAAAATATTACATTACACAGGAATATCCATAATTCACGTCAATATTCAAGCCTGAGTCAACCAAAGTATTACATTATACGGGAATATACATAATTTATGTCAATATTCAAGCCTGAGCCTACCAAAGTATTACATTACACAGGTTTATCCATAATTCACGTCAATATTCAAGCCTGAGTCAACCAAAGTATTACATTATACGGGAATATACATAATTCATGTCAATATTCAAGTCTGAGCCTGCCAAAGTATTACATTACACAGGAATATCCATAATTCACGTCAATATTCAAGCCTGGGTCAACCAAAGTATTACATTACACGGGAATATCCATAATTCACGTCAATATTCAAGCCTGAGCCTACCAAAGTATTACATTATACGGGAATATACATAATTCATGTCAATATTCAAGCCTGAGCCTGCAAAAGAATTACATTACACAGCGTTATCCATAATTTACGTCAAAATTCAAGTCTGAGCCATACCAAAGTACATGTACATACATTACACAGGGTTATCCATAATTCACGTTAATATTCAAGCCTGAGCCTACCAAAGTATTACATTACACAGGGTTATCCATAATTCACGTCAATATTCAAGCCTGAGCCTACCAAAGTATTACATTACACAGGGTTATCCATAATTCACGTTAATATTCAAGCCTGAGCCTACCAAAGTATTACATTACACAGGGTTATCCATAATTCACGTTAATATTCAAGCCAGAGCCTACCAAAGTATTACATTACACAGGGTTATCCATAATTCACGTCAATATTCAAGCCTGAGCCTACCAAAGTATTACATTACACAGGGTTATCCATAATTCTCAAATATGAAAAATTCTCAAAAATGAAAATAATGATTTGATTTTTCTAAAAAGATTCAGTGAAGAATAATTATTCATATCATCTCTCCATTTAGTAACATATATTTCTTAATATTGGAATGAAAACAAGCATTAACTGATTCTTGGTATAACCATACCTAATTTAATTCTGACCGTTTTAAAATATTTCCAGCATTTCCTAGCCATTTATCTTACCTTTGATTTTCGATTATTTCATTCATATTATTTTTTATTAATACATGTATATCCAAAATACAGTTATGTGAATTTACACTTATTAATTTTATCCAATAATTGATGATGCGAACGTATCGATTAAGCACAAAGAAATTCTACCTAAATCAGAATTTATTGATGATGATAATAATATGCTGGCCGACCATTCAGTATGGCGTATGACTTGAATGGTCAGTTTAACCTGTTCTTCGAATGCTTGCTCGTATGCACTGACGAATGTACGGCACCAAAGGTATAAGCCTCTTCCTCAACAGGTACATGAAATCATTTGGCTTTCGTATGACTTCTATTTATCATCAGTTTGATCAAAGTGTATGCGAGCCATATTCGATTTTGCATATGCTTTTTCATATACAGTTTGAGGGTTATTCACCAAATAGAGCTTTTCCATGGATTTTTTTTAGAAGAAAGCTCTATAAAATGTGACAAAGCCCTAGGTTTTTTTTCCTTTTGTCTTGAAAAATATTCAACTTATATATAGCCCTTAATGTGATGCTACATAAATTTGGTGGTGTGTGACCAAAGTCTACAAAGAACTATGCAGTGACGTTAGGCTAAAGAATTAGCATAAAAGAACATGGCATGCCTTCTATGGTCTTTATCTCTTACAAAGAAAACATCACATTCCATCAACTCTGTCATGAGTGTAGCAAAGAAAGTTAGACTACGCCTACATATCGTGGGGTGAAAGCCAAACTAGGCTAAGTGCAAACATTTATATAAGCACTTAGCCTAGTAATGCTCTCACCCCTCGAATTATTATGTGTTCAAAGTACCTTATTTAAAGTACAGACGCCTCCAAAGACTTTCAACGGATAGCAGGCCGCAATAAATACAAAAATACAATCTCTTGTTGCTTGTTTATGTCTCCATTAAATGTATTTTATGACTGTCTAAAAGTTACATTGGTAATTAACTAGCCGATAAGATTATGCATAGGGTATTAAAATGTAACAAACCGGTTTCGAAGAAGAGAAATAAACATGTCAGTATTGTTTTCAAGTACACATGTATGACTATTAATCTGAATTGTATACCTTATTGCAAAACTAATAACATCTAATTGTCGGAAACCGTTTTTTCAGATTACATTTAAGCAGGAGGGTTTAAACATTGTGATAAAATTTATGTCAGATTACGATTGCCTCCTTTCATTGCCGGTAAACTATTTTTGTGCCAATAAACAATAAAAAAGATTTCTTGCAAGCTTGTTTCAAATGAGTGCAGTCTGTGCTAAAAATAAATATAACAGTCGGTATCGAAGAGACATCAAATAGCAATCAACAAAACATCTGTCATCTTTTTAAGATACATTTTAAAGTCAGGGTCTACCAGTACATTAATTATATCTCAAAAAGTTCTATGTCAAAAATAAACAAGTTTGGACACATTTTTTTTTTCTCAAAAAGTTACTTTCTTTGATTATCAATAAATATTTTTGTGCGCAATAAATACCAATAAGAGTGGTATCCGCTGCTTATAGCGTACATGCGGTGATAAATGATTATATGTATAAGAATTTCATATACATAATATGATTATGATTCAGACATGCCACGAAGTTGTTAGATTAATATTTTATCTTCTATATTAATCCATTAAGGAGTAATATGATTTGGTACTACTAAATATCTTCTGAAACTAGAAATTACCTTGTTTTTACGGTGGCACAGGTGTACATGCCCTATTCATTTTTATGTCTGATCTCGAAGGAATGGGTAAATAAATAGTAACGGGAACGAGTTCATATGGATGAAACAACTTATTATTTCATTGGAATGAGTTAATTAGTCGAGGGAACGAATTAATATAAAGTCAATGGAATAATTTATTATCTCGATGGAACGAATTGCTATTTTGCGGGAACAACTTAATAAGTCTAGAGAATTTCTTCTTTTGGGAACAAGAAATCGTGGAATAAAATAACAAAGAGGCACTTTCACAAAGTATAAAAAAAATGGCAAAATTCAGGAATATTCTACAAGATATAGAGCAGAATGGTGTGTGACATAAAACATTATTTTAATTTGAAATTGGTAATCCTGTTTACATGGCAAACCACGAATGTTAATCACTGATTAAGCTAAAAAGCAGTATTATTTTAACAAAATCAATACAAATAACTAAAAATGTCACTTTTGACATCCTCTTTAATGGCTATGAATGAACATTCATTTTTTTTATATGTGGAAAAGTTATTCGTGGTTACCATGACAACATCAGCTATATTCATATTTCAATATACTTTTAAACTCTAAAAAAATATCGATGGATGATAAATTATGATCGGAATAAAATGACAGAGCAGAAAACTTTTAATGTTTAAGCATCTGTTTCTTAAGAACTTAAAATAGTGGATGTTATAGCAACAAGATATGTATTATAAATGTTTAAATAACGACATAATTTAATTCAAACACATCGATTACTATTTCTTGTCAATTTACATGAATAAAAATGCCATTATTATTTTTGAAAAAGTTCCAAATATTGCAAATCTGGAATAGCTTTGCTGCAAAATGATCTTTCATAATTTAGTAGTTTGTTTAAATGAAACTTCAGGTGAAGAAATAGTTTTTTACGTGAGGTAATTTCAATATGAAACTTTAATATTTCGTATGATTTCATTTCAAAGACTGACATGGAAGTGTATTTTGAAGACATGTTCATTTTTACATACGTATTATAAAATTCAAAGATTCCATTACTTTCGTAAATGAAAACTTTTCAGATGGGCAGTAAAACTAAAAAAATTAGACCACTAACGGGACTTAGCCAATGTTGTATTGATTGCAAAGAGATCCTCATTGAAGATTCATCCTTATAGTCCACATGATATGTTTGGTGCTTTCATGAGAAAACAATTTTAAGTCAAAACTGCCAAAATTGCTATATCATTACACTCAGTGTAAGTGTCTACCAAGATTGTACAAATTATTTGGATTCGTGGTATTTCATAGAGCTGCACTGACACATGAATTACACAACTATTAAAATTAACAACAAAATCTATAACATGTTAAACCATTCAGACACGTATCGTCAAGAGCTGGTTACCACGTCCGAGTATCTTTTTTAAAGATATTTCTTGTCTTTAATTATTAGAGATATAAGATGCATGAAAACAACATGCTACTCTGGTTACTACCATTACCATATACTATACATTTGTACTCCAATTTTATATAATATAATTTCCCTACTCGACATGTGCATATACATGTAGATATATATAGTTTTCACGTGTTCGTGATGATTAGGATACTAGTACATATGCCAATGAAATACACACGATTAAACAGCATACCATTGGCAATTAATGTTATTCATGCAAATGAGTTACTGTAAAGATATGAAAGAAACACATTATACGCTTAACTTATTAAGAATATATCCTATTCATAAAAATATTCTTGTGTGAAACATCTGCCTCAAAGTTATAATTCTTAATGATAAGATGAATAAAAACATGTTACTTCATACACCTTGATATCAAGTTTGTTCTTTGAAAGCAACACACAAATATTTTGACAACTTTTACTGGTTTAATGATTTTGAAATTTTATTTATATAAATATAACGTTACTTTGATTTCAACTCAATTTTGTAAAAAGGTGGACCTAATTAAAAATGGTATTCATGTTTAAAAGTAAAACTTCCATGGTGTCTGTATTTTTTAATATCTCCTGGATGAACCTGTAAACACTTTCAAAGAGATTAAATAATGAGGTAATATTTATTAAAGCAACCTGGAAAACTGGATGTCCGAAATTTTCATTAAGATTTGCAGTACTTTTGATAATTTACCTCGGAATAGTTAGCATACTAAATGAAAATATATAAAACTAAGTCTGTTCCTTTCACTAGAATACAAGACAAAAAAAAAAAACTAACCCTTTTGTAAATTACGGAGGAAAAATACAAGACATCTTTATATTGCAATTCAAAATACCTTACAAGTACCATGAAACAGCAAAAACTAACACCTTTTGTAAATTACGGAGGAAAAATAGTCGGAAGGATCTCAGCGCAAAATTGATGAGGTGTATGCTCGTAAAATGGTTCCTAGCAACTCGTACTCTAACGATTTCGTTGGTAAATGTAATTGGAAATTCATGTTCTAGAAACAAGTGCTGTGAATTATATTATTTCCGAGGGGATGGTATTCGGATACAATACCACTTATTCAACGAAAAATTGTTCCCAACGAAAAAAAAATATTTTATATGCGTGTAATGGTATTGGGTAGTCGAATATTAAATAACCTGAAATCATGTAATTGTCATTCTTATGCGATCAATCACAATCATAGAAATGGTGCGGCATGCATTGTTATATATATAATAATTTCACTTACTAGGCGGAATTTTCGGTTGTTGGTATTAGTTCCGCCATGTAAGTCCAATTTTAACAGTGATCCAATTTGAACGACTTAAAGCTGTTTCGTTCACAATTATTTCATGTTAATATATTTCATTTAATAAAGTTAACGTAACAACAAATCATCGAAACTTTGCCTTTTTATTTGTAAAGTTGTGAACGAAATATCGCAGAATAATGCACGGTATTGCGTTCAGATGCTTTGTAATTAATTAATCGGCCCTTTGGCCTTCGTGATATTCTAACTGCTCATCTGAGCGCAACACCGTGCATTATCCTGCGATACATTGTATATTACGCAAAAACGAAATTATTTCCTAATGAAACATTCTCCGTCGGTGGTCATACCCGGATGCCTCTGTGCATTCGGGGTCCTTTTTCACCTATTAGTTACTGGACGTCACTTTATGACGGTAAACTCCATCTCAACAGCAACAAAGTTTCAGAAATATTTTCCTGTATACGTTATAAACGACATTGTGTTGTGTGGTTAAACAAGTGTAGCAGCACGAGGTTTTAACTGACATATTTTGCATATGTTACATAAAATAGAATGGGGGAAAAAATAACATCGCATAAAAAACGTTAAAAGGAGAGAACTGTAATCAACTGAGAACGATAAATCACCAAAAAAAGATAAGTTACTTTACCTGTGTGTGAGTGGGGGAAGAATAATCACCTTTATCTTGATTAGGGGTATAACCGCCCGAAAACAAGTTATATATAGATCATTCTGACAAGCATTTTTTCTGGGATTTTATACGCCCATGTGTACATAATTTCCAGAAGAAGTTTTGCACACTTGCAAAAGAAAGTGTGCGCTAATGTTTTCTTGTATTTAAAGAATTGCTCTTTTCCGAGAAGCAGTTAAAATTTTAAAGCAAAATGATGTGCATTTTGTTAATCCAAAAGCATTGATATTTTTTGTTGATAGAAAGTAGTTGATTTTAATAAGTCGTTTACACCTTCTATTGTTTAAAGTTTGACCTTTTTGACATTCTTAAGTATCGAGTTACATGTAAAGAAATAACTCAACGAAAGCAGAGCATTTTTACTATTGCACCTGAGTATATTATTACACATAGTAAAACCTAAGTACATGTATTAAGTCCACCGTTTGGAGCGCGTATAGAGTGTCATACCATAAAATAGACCAATTTAACATCGATATAATTTTGTCGAAATTATAAATAAAAGTCTTTATATATAATTACAATAACTTAGGAGAGGATTTTATCATCCTTGTTTCTCGGAAAAGAATAACAATATAGTTCATTTCTTATTGTCAGATAGATTGTCATTGACTAAGAATTTGAATTTCAACTATTTGTGTGCATTACGTCTACCAATACCCATCAACAAACGCATGGTCATCAATTATTGTAAAAAAATGGATGGTTTTTCCACTGCGGACGGTACCGTCGCAGACGGTATTGAAGCTATATTTAGAGTTATAATTTCTATTTTAAGATTTTCCATTTTCATTTGCCGTGACTTGCCTGATCACATTTTCCCTGCGCGCATGCGCTACATCCGTAGGCCGAACTTACGAAATCCCATCAACAACATGTTGCGGAACGTGTCACGTGGCACCTTCTTCGTGGAATACTGCATTCTATATTTATGCGTTTTCGCCGAAGTAGCGTTTTCCTGTGTAATGTGACCTACACTTGCCGAGTTTATATGTCAGGAAACAAAAATTTCACCAACATGTTGCTGTTGTTTTTAATTTCTACCGATTATCTGTGAAGGAACTGCTTTAACGTGGTGATGATTATTAGGTACAAATTTATGTCACCTTAGTCATGTTATCGAATCTGCTTAAAACAGGAATGGAGTAATCCGTTTCTTAAGAACTTTAGCATTAATATAAAGTATACTTGGTGAAATTCTAGCTGGTTTTCATTGGATTTTCAGCAAATGTATGATATATGTTAATAATGAGAACACTTGCATATACGTCTGTATTTACTACACTGTACACTGATAATATTACTTTGTTTTTCAGCTCAAAGCACACCTTAGTCATCATCATTCCAAATGAGGACAAGTATTTATCTATCAACCTTTGCAATCGTTCTCGCTTTTGCACTAGCCAGAGAACGCACTAATGGGCATTTTGAAATAATGAACAAGCTCAAATCATCATTGTTTTCAACACCACATGACAAGGACATTTTACCTTGCTCATCTTGCACTTTGTCCGAGAAGTTCAAGTTGAACGTCGAGTGCTATTTTGTTGCATTGGGAGATATTTACGAGGCAGAAGAGAAACTGTCAACAGTGTTTGGTTTTTCGTACGAATGGGTTGACGAGTTTATGCAGTGGGATCCAGATGACTTTGGAAATATTACATATGTCGTGCTGGATGCTGCAAATGTCTGGTCACCGAAACTCACCGTCTACAACCGCCATTTCAGCAACTATATCAGCGCCAATTCAAATTTACAGGTACATATATTATGTTACGTGAAAAACATATAGTCAAAATTTCAGTATTTTAAAAAAAGAGTTTATATTCACGCTCAATACAAACGTACATTGTATTTATAGAGTAACAATTCAAACCTTGTTTTTAAACATATCATTTCAGCAAAGTACGATTATGGCTAATATCGAACCATTATATATGGAGTCATCGCCCTTTTACGGTCAAAATGATGTATATTTCTTATATGATATAATTATACGAGGAGCGTAGGTTACTAAATAGTATATACGATGATTATGAACATTTTCGATCGAGCACGTGTTTCTAAACCGCCTTTCATTTTACAGAACAAGATCACGTTCGACAACAAGGGAAACGCAGTGATGATTGACATTCAGGCTGTAGTTACTACATGTGAACTGGACATCACCAACTTTCCATTCGATTCCCAGACCTGCATTATAGACATGTTTGATGCTAGTTATCCGAAATATATTAACATTACCAGTTTCTATAACCATTTACTGTATACACCAGACGGTGCCTGGGACTTTGTGAGTGCAACGACAGAACCTTGGACCGATGATGAATTTGAAATTCATCTTACATTCAAGCGAAAACCGTTGTTTTCAATCGTTACAATTATATTACCATTGTTACTTTTAGCTCTTCTGACGCCATCTGCTTTCTTCATACCGCCTGATTCTGGAGAGAGACTCGGTTTTTCAATAACGATGCTTCTTGCCACGTCCGTATACATGACGCTATTGAGTGACAACATGCCTAAAATCTCTAGCCCAATGGCAAATCTTACATTTCTTCTTTTCTTCTTTTACGTTTTGAATTCTCTCATCGTGTTTATCGTCATCATAAACATGAGGATTTACACTATATCGGACAAAGTTCAAATTGGTTGTTGTCTTAGAAAACTCGTGAGAATTTTGACAGTCTTTCCGTGTACAAAAAGTCGCTCTGTTAGTTTGGCCATTCACGTTAAAGACAGTAACCAAAATTCTAGCGTCGAAGAAGACACGAGTACTGCGCCTTTGTCAACTGCTGGTAAAATTACTTGGAAAGATGTATCAAAGGCTTTGGATCTCTTGTGTGCCCTTGTCATTTACATCGCTGAAACAGTTCTTATAATATTGTACTTAGCAATAGTTATTTCGAACAAAATGTAAATACCAGCGACAACATTTAAAAAAAACATCGGGTGTCAATAGTCCCGATTAGAGTTCTTTTCATCAGTATTGATTTATTAACATAAAATGTTTATGGAATATCGAACAAAGGATTTTCTTTGTCGTGTAAACTGTGTCGAACTCAACATACCAAAGTCATTAAATCACACTTGTTTATCTCCCTTGGTTGATACTCAGCATATAAACGTAGGAAATGTGACAGGGCGCGGTATGACGAGACTTCAATCAAACAGCTCTTTCCAGCAGCTGTCTAATCTGGGTCTTCTCTGTTTGCCAATGCCTTAACGTAAGTCTATATAAAGTAAAGGGTTAACAACTCTGTTAATTGTCCTTCCCTTTATAATGTCATAAACGCAATTTCTAGTCATTCCTAGATAAATCCCTTTTGATGAAGTAATGTCTTTGCTTTAGTTTTAAGCAATTAATCCTTGATAAGTTTGTTATGATTCTGAAAATAAACGGCGCACATAAGAACAGAAAAATCACACAAACTGGAACAATATAAGTACAATAAATAAAACGAGTTTCTCTGATTTTTTTTCTTTTTAAATATCTTAACATTAAAAAGAGCATTTATGTGGAAGGACTACAATGAACACTCTGAGGAGTTGAAAAAATAAACAATATTGTTGCATGTGATATATTCCTAAAATGACAACTGTATACAATTTAAACAAAATGTACCATCCGTATTTGGAAATAATGAAACCCTATTTACCTTGTGTTATGTCACTATCTCTTTGTGGAAAAAAAGTTTTGCTATTAATTATTATTTAGAAACAAATATTAGCATTCGGCAAATAAACCATATATGTTAAATGATTGTTTCGACTAAAATATTTCAAAATATACCATAAAATGTACCTACACATGTATCAAATCCATTTCAATGACTGTTTTTTTACCATTTTCTGTTTACGGTTACATTTCAAATATCGCTAAAATATTCCTAATTGATAAACATATTTCACTGTTTACCTATTTTTTTTAATAAGTATTGGTGTATTGCTTATTCTTTTAACTTATGTACCGAGTACCATAACTGTACCATAGGCTTAACATAATTCATCCTACTCTAATTGAAAAATAAAAATAAAATAAAACACACTTTTCTCTCTAAAGATTGACCAAACTGGAAATGACAGCAATTCTAGCTTGTTTAATGATGCTTTTCAGAGCCGGATCCAGGAGTTTAGGTTCGTGGGGGTGGGGGGGATGCGCAATACTAAAAAAAATGTAGGCAATGACAATGCAAGTGGCTTTCCGCTTTGCCCGAAACGTGAGAAGAGTGTAGTTGGATTTGAGTCCAAGGGAACTCTCCTGCGATTTTTTTTAATTAAAGCAGTTAAATAGTGCTTTCTTTTGACTTTTTTTTTGGGGGGGGGGGGTATTTGTCTACATTTATGTATGGTCCGGGAATTTGAATCCGCCGGCGCTTTTCGATTTGTTGTAATGTATTAGAACAGCATTGGTTTGATTTACTTCCCATCTCCTATTACTGACCTTTCAATAAAACGAGATTGTAACATGATGTTGAAATTGTACTGTTTTGAATTTTAATGAAGTTGAGAAGGTTTTTGCTACACTTTCATAATAGAAAGACCTTTATCATACGTGATACAGGGGTTTAACATTAGATATGTATTTGTCGTGTTGTTTTTATTTATTTTTTTAAACGACTCCAGTGGCCGTGTGGTTGGAACGTCTGCCTTGGGAGATTATATATATGGCAGTTCCAGGACTGGTTGGCCCGGTGTCAGGATGATGTGACTGGATGTGGAATCATGCCACATGTCTACGGCGTGAGATTGCAGAGCTGCATCATTATGTCTGTCTCAAGCCAACATAGTCTCCAAATGACTGATAAATTGTCGGTGGGACGTTAAACCCAACAAAAAAAGTTAAGTCGCACGGCAAATAGCAATGAGTCATGACATGGTCATGTTTATATTATATTTTTATGTATTATCATATATATATATATATATATATATATATATATATGATATTGTATGCACAAATGTGTGACAATAAAATTTAATGAATGTTTTGAATTACAGACTTGTTTGAAACTATTGCTTTTATATAATTTTATGGTTGTTTCTTTTTCCCTTAGCCTATTTCTTTAATCTCGTCATTCTCAGCACACTGGATTAGACATGGATAGTAATAAACAACTAGAAATTGAAACTGTTTCGTTATTGTTACAATGAAATGCGAGATTACACTCATTAACAATCTACAGTTGCTAGGCAAAAGGTCGATATTCTTGTTGTCCAAACTAATGTATTATGGCCGCGCTTCGTGTGGTTTTCCACGTCGTGCCATTTACTCTAAATAAGTGTTGTTTCATACAAGCAATATTATGGATATAAAAGCTTGAATTTACGCAAGTTATTACGAGTTTCAACTGTTTCACATTTTTATGCCTTTTTCCGCGTCATTATACCTTTTCATTGTGTTATTGTGCTTTTTTTAGGATTATAACGACTTTTGTCAGTGATTCTAATACGGGGGTTTCCCATGAGGAATCCGTTAGTTAAAGGGATATTAATAAAACAAATGAGAAACTTTGGGAAGAAATACATGTAATACGATAAAAATGAAAAATATGGAACGTTAGTTTAGTTTTATTGTAAGACCACAATGATATAAACCTGATATAAAATTAACCCTTTTATCCCATAAAAGCGATCAAGACAGTGTGTTATATAGCATAGTTGTCATGACAACTGCGTGGCTCGGAAAAGTCCATGTTTTAAGCACCATCATAGTACAGACTTTCTTTAAACCTGTCTGTAAATGTAGATCCAAGTATCCAATTGTTAGCCGCCCATTTGGTTCCTTTGACTATATCACATCCGCCGTGGTATGACCGTTTGTCTGCTTGACCGATGTACCCCGTCTTCAAAAAAAAATGTTTGTCATTTATTTGTCATACTGGATTATTTGTTTTACATTATAGTCAGAATTTACAAACTAGGAAAATTAAAGTTGTGATATTTCGAAGACCGAAAGGAAGTTTTAAAAACAAAATGGATAATCACGAGTCTCGGGCAACCGACTTGTCAGTATATCGGGTTTTAAGGTAAGTAAGTATGCTTGAATCGGGACTAGGGATACCTCTTGAAATATATATGTACTTTTGATAATCGCTTTATTGTATAAACAGTTATCCTGCAATATTTGTGGTAAACCGGTCCCGGTAGCCGAGTGGTAAGAGCGTCCGCACCGGAATCGGTTCGATCCTCGGCCGCGACATACCAAAGTCGTAATATATATAAGGGTAGTTTCAGGAATTGTCGGCCTAGTGTCAGGATAATGGGACTAGGTGTGACATCAACATGTCTACGACATAATACTACAATATGGACATGGACTCCAAGTGACTGAACTCCTTTAAACAGACAATTAATGTGATAAACGCTCTGGCTTTTCACCATTGCAACAGGAGTTTGATCCAAGGCCGATCCGACGTAGTTTGTGAAATGGTAGTTGGTCAGATGTTTACGAGTATCAACATGGGTTATCTCTGTATATTCCAGTTTTTCTCATCGGGAGCGGTACCATCGGGCCAACAAAAGCAATTTTTGTAAGCGATTTTTTTTTTGTCTAATTATATTTTTTTTTTAAGTTTTAAGTATACATTATAAATGTCTGTAGAAAGCGACCAACATTGAAATCATCAGGTCGTTATAGTGGCAAGATTAATAAAAGAGGGGTAGCTTCTAGTTGACCTATTTTACACAAAAGGTTTGAGTGTAGTACTTGTTTGGTGCTGCAATGTCATAAATTGGAAATGGGAACCTTCGTGGCCAAAGGTCCAAGCCGCTGTGATTATCAATAAACCATCGCCACTGTGGTTTTGAATTCCGTTTTTTGATCCTTCAGATTATTCATGTGACGAACCTTTTCAACTGGTTTGCGTTAGGACTGCGGTTTTTCCCGGGCGCCTGTGTACAATCGGGCTTTTACTCCGCCATCAATTAACAGGAATGTTCTTATGTGACTTCAACGCTCAGTGCTGGGAATTGACATGACGCCAGAAAAGGTATATCCCGGCCCAATATGTTTGTCGGAGGTTGTTAAACTATGGTAACTATTGAAAGCAAGATTCACGTTAATTTGTTTGTCGATAGTTTGTACAGCTTTTCACTGGTTAAACCGATATGCATATTCATTTCGGGGCGTTTTGGCGTGATGTTAATTACGTGGTCTGATAGTAGGGCTAAGGTTTATAATGGCGGAGAATTTAAGATCGCTCTCTTCGCTGCGAGAGAAAAACCCCAGGTAAAGAAACACTGGATAATCATTAATTTTCGTTGACATTTAATAGCGTTGAATATGTACATAAGGTAATTTGTTGGTACATTTAATTGTGGATCATGGTTTAGAATGCGCCAAGTTAAAGAAATGAACGTTTACCGTGGGGTGTGATATTCGAGGTTAAAATCCTTCATGAAATCCACAAAAATAAGTATCCCACTAAAATAAATGAGTTCACAGTAGTTTGCATTAGATACATAGTCACGTGATTCTTTACACCCTAACCCTAACCCCTAATCCAAACAATGAATACTGCCCCAAAGAGTAAACTCCAGCAAAGTAAGAGCAAGAACAGGAAATCGAAAAGACAGGGATTTTATACAATTATATACCAGATTAAAAGTTTCTACCTTTTGATCGACAATGTGGTTATACCACATGACGGCCATGCCTTGTCTCGGTTCAACAATCACGGTTGAATTGTGGCAGTAATAACTGAGGTTCTTCCATCCTTGTGCAGCACTGTTCTTAAGTTTTGCCTGATTCCATAGTAAAAGAAATCACAAGTTTATATTTATATATTTTAGTTTATGAACACGGAGTCATTCGTTAATCTTTTTTAATGAATAAATAAAACACTTACATTTGTAAAAATGATCTTATAAACGGCATGATATTAATGTTACGTTAATTGAAATGACGTCTTTCCCGTTGTAAATGATTTACTTAATAAATGGTAATACAATAACCATGTTTATCTCATATATTCCACATTGTTGTCTTTGATTTTTTACCGATTATTGTCTCTGAAACATATCACAGTTATAGAAGCATAACTATACAAAACATTTTTGTCAAAAAAAAAAAATCTTGGATTATTATCAAAAATCATTTAAACACTCGGTGGGAAAATTTCAATAAAAAAAACCTACATATTTGTCAAAAAAACTATAAAAAAAATATGTACCCTTCCTACGCTGTTATGTTCTAAGTTAATGGTAATTTAATTCTTAATCGCATTTTATCCATCATATACTTTATAATACTCGCACAATTTACATACATGCAATATGAAAAAAATGATGAAATCGACAGTTGAAAGCTAATTAGGTCTCTTTATGGTGAAAAATTGTAAATTTACGGCGATATGATATTATGTTATATATTTATTCAATCAAGATTAATAAACAATACAGCATTTAAGTACATAAAAAAGAAATGGATGTTAAGGGAAGCGAAGCCAGATTTATGTTGTGTATAGAAATTCCAAACAAGTAAAATGAAATAACATCAACAATTACAATAATGCTGGTGATTTATTCTTACTGCTTCCGTGTGATTGCATGATCAACACTGAGTTTTTTCTTATGAGAAGCTGATTTCTTCTCCTGAACCTAAAATTAATTATGAAAAAAAAAGGAAGAAGACGCTCTGCCATTTTATCACCTCAAATGCCTCTTCGGGAAGATCCGCCAGTGGGTATGCTGTTTCTCCGCCCTCTTCCACGTCATTCAGATAATATAACACGGTAATATACCTGGAAATATAGCGCGGTGATATACCTGGAAATATAGCACGGTGATATACCTGGAAATATAGCGCGGTGATATACCTGGAAATATAGCACGATAATATACCTGGAAATATAGCGCGGTGATATACCTGAAAATATAGCACGGTAATATACCTGGAAATAAAGCAAGGTGATATACCAGGAAATATAGCGCGGTAATATACCTGGAAATATAGCACGGTGATATACCTGGAAATATAGCGCGGTGATATACCTGGAATATACCTGGAAATATAGCGCGGTGATATACCTGGAAATATAGCACGGTGATATACCTGGAAATATAGCACGATAATATACCTCGAAATATAGCACAGTGATATACCTGGAAATATAGCGCGGTGATATACCTGGAAATATAGCACGATAATATACCTGGAAATATAGCTAGGTGATTTACCTGAAATATAGCACGGTCATATACCCGGAAGTATGATACGTCTAATTCAAATATTTGAAATCTAACTTTTAGAAGTTGTTTGCGTTAAGTCACTCCGCCACAAGAACTATCTTTCTACACATTTATTTCATTATAGCGCGTCATTAGTACCTACAAATGCGTGTACCTGTGGAACATAATTATATAATATATACTTTAATATAGACTTATTCAGAAAATAAATATGAACTTTGTAAATATTACCGTCAAGAAAAATAATTCGTGTTAGTGATGTCGGGATTCAATTGAACATAATCAAGACTTTGAATCACTTGGTCCAGTCCCGATATAATAAAATTCTACTCGATTAATTTAAGATAATCTAATCCAGGAAGTGAATTCCCTTCAAAGATAAGTCGGGCGTGGTTAATCTGCATTTTCCCCAGTAAAGTATGACCCGAAATGATTACACCTCCAGTAAGACCCAGAATCATTTTTCCACCATTCAGACCCGAAATCGCATGCCGAACATAAAGACCCGGAATAAATTGCCCATCAGTAAGACCTTACCCAACAGTAGGACGTTGCCTACCAGCAAAACCTAGAATCACTTGACCACAAGTTACAAGTAACACTGGTCCCTTCCCAACCAAAAAAGCTAAACCAAAAAACATGCCCTCAAGTAAGACCCGGAATTACTTACTCACCAGTAAGACCCATAAACACATGCTCACAAGTAAAACCTGGAATCACATGTCCACTATTAAGACCCGGAATTATTTGTCCACATATAAGACCCGGAATCACTTCCCCACAAGTAAGACCCGGAATCATTTGCCCACAGGTAAAACCTGGGATCTCTTGCTAACCAGTTAGAGCCGGAGTCAAGCCATACTCTACCTGCATAATCTGCAACAGCTGCTCCACTTGTCAGCGCCACCCTCGCACCTGGCTTGGAAACAGCATGGTAAGCTGCCGTTATCTGGTGAATCTAGATGGGCATGGTAGTGACCCCCGGGCTCATAACGTAGCACCTTTGAAAACGTGACGACTTGCGTTACGGGGATTTCGAAATAAGATTGCGAAAACACCACATCCTAATATATATATCTATATATGGTCAAAATTAATTTTTTGTATTAAGGCTTCAAGAACTAAAAGGAGAATAAAAAGAGTTTATGTTATAATTTCGGTTTTTAAGGTTAGCTCTGTTGGATAGGGCTGTAGACTTACCTTGATATCTCCCCTCGCCTCTCATTCAATTAAATCAACCTCTAAATAACTCTCAGCGAACACATTTTCAAGCTGTTATAACTATCTTCAATTTCGAGGGATGGGACCTGTCTATTTTGGTTTTTCTTATACGAACTATTCCTTTTCAAACAGTTCAAGCTTATTTCTTCTTTTAAATAAAGCAAGACCACATGAGAGTGGGTAAGTAATGCTTTATTACTTAGTATCATCCACAGAATAAAAAATAACGTTTGAAAAATTGGACAATTTTGAACGTTCCTATAATAAGTTAAATAGACTCGCATAGTCAAGACCCTTACAAAGTTCAAATTCAGGGGTGATTACTCTTACACATTATATCAATTTCACTTCTAAGACCCTACCTGTAAAGGTTCGCCCATTTGAATCACACGAAGGGGCAGATTTGTCAGCCTAGCCAACCTGGAAAGCGTTAACAAAATATCTGACATTCCAATAAAAGAGGCTATATAAAAATACGTTTTCAAAGGCATAAGTTCACCCTTGAAAAATTCAAACGATTTGATTTGTCTGACGAAACTAGAATCTCCATGAGCGTTTCATTCGTTGACTACAAAGAGATCGCTTGGAATTATCTTTTGTTCTTAAATAAAAAGTCACATTGTTCAAAGGCATATTCTGAAGCTAACCCGATGATATTAATTGACTCAAAATTATGTTTAGAGGATAATATGTTAAGTACGTTAAATGTAACACAAGGGATTCGCCCCTATTTAGATATGTAAATGAGTGTAAAATGCAACAGCAAGGAAACATACCTTTAAACCACATCGAACCACATCGATGCGTAAAGAAAAAAAAACGTAAAATGTAACGGCATGGTACCGGGTATGTAACATTCGTTTTAAACCATATCACTGTATTAAAAAAAAACGTAACAGCAAAGAGAAGAAACCATCTAAAACTATATCGATGCGTGAAGGGGAGCGTAACAGTTAAACTATTCATTTTGAAGACGATTGTGTTGAGGTGAGAATCGTTAATAATTTACAGGAAGACTGCAAAGTTCTCTTATTTAAAAATATTTCTATATTCCAATTTAAAGCGACATAAAGTAATTAAAACCAAGACAATCAAGATCATATAAAGGTCCACCACTAAAAGTTATACAAAATACAGCTCCTTCTGCTCCTGTACTGTTATCAATCAATATTGAAGAGATTTTCTCTCCAATTATGTTAGTATAACATCTTTTTTCATACATATGTATCAGCAATAATTTCTGGCGGGTCACACTTTTTTCAACTCAAGCGAATACAGAAGTCATAAACTTTAAGTGAGGAAATTGTTTAGAAACTGGAGAAAAAAAAATGAGTGATTTCTGAAAATTGAAAATACGTACACACTGTGAGTGTGATCAAAAAGGTGTGTCCGTGATGAATAGTTAAATATAATATGCCTATCTTACATCCATATAAAGATACTGTAAACGTTTTATAACATTGACAGAATGTTATGTTTTTATAGAAAAGATTAACAATATCAATCATGTGCTAAATAAACACTGGCGTCTTTAAAGCATAATAAAGAAAGGTCAACATCTTACCGGTTACGCAGAATGCTCCAGAACTTCAGGCCCGTGTCTTGACCGTACAGCCATGTCTGCTGACTAATCCGGGTCTGTTCTGATGGCTTCATGTGACTCTCCTCCTTGACATCCCGACTGAAGAGGGAGCTGGTATCTAAACCTTGCCCCTTGGCCACACTGATGATATGGTCACACTCCTCGGGAGTCAGGAAGTTGGGCACAACTAGGGGACAACACAGTATTTCAAAGGGAATCAATTACGTCATGAACATTTTGCTTGAATTGCAGCCATACTTAATTGTGCCTACATCAGGCAGGATATCACCTTGAGTGATGAGACTGACATTAAAGATATTTCCGATTCAGTTACTAATCTCTTTCAAAGCAAAAGTTCAAGGGCGACCTGGACACACAACTTATTTCACCTTTAAATGTCTTGTATGAAATTAGCAAACTACTGACCAATGCCATCGAATAGATGTGTCACCCTACACATATACAGATACATAAATATGAAATTGTCATCAACTAAATACGCGCTCTAATTCCAATTACATTTTCAATTCTTTGTCTGTCATTTTTAATACACTATACGGAGAAGGGTCAGATCTGTCTTAAGTGGTCAGTCAAGGGAACATATGGAAGTGACAGCTGAACAGAGGTAGTCACTAAAAGGGGGTTAAACATATGAAAAAATGCTAGTTTGGAAATAATAAACTGACCGCTAAATGCAGGCTGACCGCTTGATCAAGATGGCCGCTAATACAGGTTGAACTCTATATCAGAAGCCGTGATTCTTGGATACCTTTTTTCACCATGTATCAGTCCGAAGTTGCAATATATATGCTTCATTTTCAAACTTATTTTGTTTTTAACAGAAAATTCTTCAATATATATTTTCTTTTTCTTTTTATCATCTTTGTAAAGGTTAAATCATTATAAATGAAGAAAATAATTACACAGGAAGTCACCCAGATAATTTCCATAAAGTTTCTTGCTCTAAACATTGAAAAAAATGTTTAAGTCAAATAAATATTTGTCTCAGAGATGGTTAATCCCAACACAACCACAACGGAAATGACGTCACACATACAATCGCAACAGTGAATTACATGCAGTACGTGCACCATTATTTATCATGCTTCATATTCACTGATTGAGTACTTTAAAATACTTCCGTTCATATTGCTGCCAAAAAACATAGGAACGAGAATCTTAAAATAAATATATGCTTATCTTATCAAGTAACTCAGATAACTTACCGAAAATCGGAGGCTTGACAGATTTTGTGATTCTCTTATAGAATTTACCGCTTTCTAATTCCACCTCTATTTCAGAACCAACCGCTCCTGGATCTAGCCGGGGGAGTTTAGGAAACTCATACACATCTGTACTGCTAGTTTGCTGTATATCACCGGAGACTTGTCCTTCAATGTGTGTACCCCCAATATTTGCTTCCACTTGACTGACCAGTTCAGTAGGTCCCTCCAAAGGTTCGTCCTCCCTTACTTGGTGTATATGTTGGTTCTGCTTCTGATATTTAGTGAATTCCTCCGATTGAGCTTCATTTTCAGCGGCATCATGTCCATTACACGATCCACCCTCCGGACACGAATGTACATCATTTGTTTTACTATAACTTGTTTCTGTTGCAAATACGCGACAGGGACCAAGAGCGAATATAATACCAAGATATAAATATTCCAGTCTTGTAAGCATCTTCATGTTTCTACTGAAGAGAAAAGAGAGACTTACATCATTACTTCAAATTTTATGTCAGCATCTAGAATAATATTTCCTAAACCATTTGTATGAATAAAGATCTCTGTAATACTTTAATATAGATTGGAGACGGTAAAAAGATTCGGGTGCTGTGACCACTCTCTAATTAAGCATATTTAATATGATAACTTGGCACTTAGTATTTTTCTCACATTATTTACCTTAATACCCATCAAAAGCGTAACAAAATAAACATTTCTGCGATATGCTACTAATAAACTGAAAAGTTGAATTACATAATCGTAAATCCAAATATCCATTTAAATTATAGAAGAAAAAAACACTTAAAATATTAATTATATGAAATTCAGCAATCCCACCTAGATCAATGGACGGACTATCTAAAAGATCCCACTGGTGTCCAGTTTATCTCATCTGCAAATGAAAACGAGTGTAGTTTTTCACGTGGCAAACAGACGATATAAAACAATTATATTCAACCATCTGTTACAACAATACCGTGGGACATAGCTCGTGCTAAGTAAATACAGTATACTGATGCAACGGAAGTTCCTTTGTGCCTACACGTTTTATTTCTGTATTTCTATAAAGTTCCATTATCTACTCCATAATTTATTTGTAAGTATATTAATGTCCGATATACATGTCCTAACACTTTGCCAATAAAATGTATGCACATGACTAACTAAAGATATCTTTAGAACCAGTATGTTTGTCATGGATGTTTACTCGCTTGTTAACGCTAATACTTTACATTCATAAATCTACAGACTCATTCAATATACATATATTGATACCTGTCCTTAGAACGTCTGCCCCGAACCCGGAAGGATGTGGGATCGATCGCTGGCCGCGACTTGCCAAAGTCGTTAAAAAGCAACTTGTGTACTAGCTTCCCTTGTGTGGTGATCAGCATTATAATGAGCATGTCACGAGTCTATGGTGTGATACAGCAGTGTAGCAAAATCTGTTTCAAGCATACATAATCTCCAAATAACTGAAATATTGTCGGCGGGATGTTAAATTAATAAATAAACATATATTACTGATCTGCTGTGAGTTAGAGGGTTTTCTTTGGAAAATAAATAATTATAGTTCGGTTACACCATATTATACCAGCTGAACAAGAAATGGACACGGCGATCATGATTTCTTTTATTTGTTCGATGAAAGGACTGATAGAAATATTCATAAATGTTAATCATCTTTCATAGTAGAAGATAATGTTTTGTTACGCCCATTGCGATGTAACGTTGCATTGCCAGAGCCGCGTTCAAACACAAAATGCCAAATTAATAGATGTAACGTCACGTTGTATCATTAAGGTTCATAATGACTACTCGACTCGACTATTTGAGTTTACCGTCGCTTAGATAGTATTTCAATCATATAGCGACGTCCAGCTAATTACAGGTGGAGGAGGACCCCGAATACACGGAGGCATGCAGGAAGAACCGCCGACCTACCGCAAGCTAGCTGGAAGGCTTCCTCACATGAAAATCGAATGACCCTGCCAGGATTTGAACCCACGCGGTGAGTGGCTGAGTGAATGTTAAAGTCAGTTGTCGATTTTATTGTAAGATTGTAACTTCTCTCACTTGTTATTCAAACAAATAAAAAAAAAAGTATTATTTTTGTACTAAAATGGACAATTGTATTATTTTGAATTAATCTATTAAAACATTTATATTAAAATGTTTTTAATGGGTCAATAATTTGAATTTTTTCATTCGGTTCATAAGAACAAAAGGGGGAATCAAAATTCACAAATGACGAGTCATTATATCACACTAATATTTTAATATAGAAATGCAACTCTATATTTTACAAGACAATTTTGAAATTTTATTCAGTGAAATGTAAATGCTTTGAAAATTATATGATTATAAGATTATATGATTGTTGTTGTTGTTGTTGAATTTAAAGTCGTATGGACAAGTATTACATATATTATGGCCCTTGCAATTTCGAAACAAATCGGTGAATGATGAAATACACATTTTTTGGAGCAGTTTACATATATTCTATGATCACGTGTGGAAGAAAATACGATTTCAAAATAAGAATCATCATATGTCTTTTACATACATGTACCTATATTCACCATTTAAAACATTAGAATTATAACGTTATACTTATTTTAATGGCCTACTGATACAGTAGTAAGCTTATTGTTTCTATAGTTAATTCAATATTAGATTCAGACAAAGCAATTGTCAAAACAGTAAAGTTTCGATACCGTGAGGAGTGAAGATCTAATCACCATGCTTACATAATTCGAGGTTTATTTCCATTACCGGAATGTTAATTTCCCCTCCAGTCCCCGTGATAACACACTTTTACTTTACTGTAAAATCATTAATTTCCGTTGACATTAAATTTCGTCCATTATGTACATTAGGGAATCTCGTGGGTACATTTGTTCGTGGATCTATGTTCTACAAAACGTGAGGTCTGTATAAGAGGCAAGTTTTCGTAGGGATTAATATTCGTGGATATAATCCTCCACGAAATCGACGAAAGTTAGTGTCCCACGAAAACTAATGATTTCGAAGTATTACATGGACATTCAGTTAATCATTTGTTACTTCAGTTTAAACTTGTTTATATTACGTCGATTAGGAAATAAGTTGTTATGAATTAAAACTAATCCCTATCGACGTTTCCTTGGTTGCACCAGTACACTTGGCGCCTTGGAAGGCCATGAAATATTCTTACCTAATCGATGTAATGACCCATAACCTTTGGATCTGCACTCGGGTATGTTACCACTTCACCACGCCGCTAGATACTTTAACCCATGTACAGTGGGAAACTCCTTAATCCGGACATATCCGGACCGGTGAGAATGTCCGGAACAGAAAATTATTTCCGGATTACAGAGGACTGTATGGGCCCAACTATGTTATACTTGCACTTTTTTACATTGAGGTAGTATTCGTTTTATATTTCGCGAATATATGCAATATACAAATGTGTTTATGCCAGAATATCGTTTAAATTCTTTAGGGGACGTTTAGTTTTTATTTGGTTTATATTTCTATGCGAAAACATCTGTTGCTTCTTGATACTGAAATCTTCTTGCTATGAAACATATGGAGTAACTGTTAATTAGCAATTTTATCATTGTTATTAATTTTGCGATATACAATGGCTCCTTCTGTATATCTGACCAACATGTTACTCAAATCAATATTAGATAAAGAATCGTGAGTTGTAAGATGTTTGGTGAAATCAGGGTGAAATACAATGTATATTAAACACAGCTTAACATGGAAAAAATTGAAATTGAGAGAAATAACAAATTTATGTGTCAAATTACTCTGTTGTCAAAAACCTGACATTTTATATCATTTACAGAGCACCCGGTTTATGTGCAGAATATACGTGATGATATTTTAGTAAACGGGCTTTTGGTCAAAGAAAATACAGGATAAAACCGTACCAACAAAGGATTCGGATTATAAAGCTTTCCGATTGGGAATTTTTATTTGAATAACGAAAAACAAATAAACAAACAAACAAAATGTTTTTTTGTTGTTTTTTTAAACAAGACAATGCCCCTGTCCGAGCCATCCGCAAAGACTTAACCCTTTTTAGCATTAATTTTATCAAGGTCGGCTTTACATAAGTACAGATGCAAACATTAATCAATATAATCCTTTGAAATACATATACTTGTAGATGGAATTATACATTAACAACTATGAAACAACCAAGGAGAGATTCAGCTGTCGTCCGACTTTACCCTCTCGGCTACGTATCGTTAGTGCATATGCAATCCGGATTCAATCCTTAGGCTAGGTCCACCCGGCCCTGTACTTTATGGAAAGGGGTATTTGATCCCATGTCCGTAAACGTGGGTCTTCTCAGACTTATTCGATAAAGAGCCAGGAAAGCACCACAATTAAAATCAGCGATATGATACAATTTTGTTTACATAACCGTCTCCCAATCCTTAATTTTTTCGGCCGTCAGACCGTTTATTTTCACCCTGACTTCCTGTGAAACACACAGTAATGAGCGGAATAAAATTGGGCTTTTACTGGTTATTATACTTTGTTTTTTTCTCATTGGTCATTGTAAAATTAGTCAAAAGAAAAGAAATGAGTTGCGGAAACGAGTTCTTTAGATCTCTGTTTGTTGAAGTTGAAGTTTGCTTCCCCTACGAACGAGTTGTCCCGAATAGTAAGACACTGCACCTTTTTAAGGTAATCTGAAAGAGTAGAAAAAACAGGAAACACATAGGTTTCGGAATTGATTGTTCGACCCTGACAGATCCTATATTCAACAAAAAAACTATCCGGTTTCGTTTTGTAGCCCGCGAAACGAAGTCTAATGCGCAGATGTTTTAAGGCTGTAAGTGTGTAAGTGTCTAACAAGATTGTACAAATTATTTGAATCCGTGGTATTTCAAAGAGCTGCACTGACACAGGAATTACACAACTATTAAACAAACAACAAAATATATTACATGTTAAACCATTCAGACACTAATCATCAAGCTGGTTACCACGGCCGAGTATCCTTTTTAAAGATATTTCTTGTTTAACTTTGCACACAGTGCTTGAAAAGCGAACATGCATCTTCAGACTTCGTCAGCAGAGTGACTCTACTGGGGATTAACACCGCCCGAGGACGTGAGCGATGTAAACGTTGAATCCCAAATGTGCGACAGGTTGAGGGATGGTTTAATAGCACAGATGTATATTGCCTCTTTAACTCCCCTTTCAAACCAAGACGGGTCCCTGTCAAAGATTATTGACTATGTCCATATTCACTGAGAAGTTGAAAAGTTAAGATATTCAGTATGAACACTACCACGCAGTTAAATCCCAATGTTTGTTAAATATTGTTTTTCTAATCAAATATGAATCATTAATCTGTCGTCTTTCTCCTGTATATGCATACCATTATAAGATTCTTGTAATTGAACTTCTTTATAAGATATTTTTCCGCGAACCCCGTGTACTAGAAAAAATTACAAGTTAAACCCCCGTAACAAAAGAAAAACTGTTGTTAACAGAATGTTTTTGAAAATCTTAGGAAGGCCCATCCAGCCCATAGCTTTAGATGTCAACAACGTCTTTGATTGGTTACTCAGTTATTGGCAATGAATTTAGGTAAACCATCCCATCATTAAATTGTGGCCATGGTCCATCAAGTGATTATGGGAATTCCATAGTAAATGCAACCCTTTATATACCTTGAGCAAAAGAACCTAAAACTTCAAGTCAATGGATGCTTGCATCTGCAAGTCTGTTTAAGCGTTTGGATTACCTTAAACCAGTTAACAGACTTGGTTGTTTTCAAGATTTTCATTATCAACAATCTGTTTGTTTGTTTGGATTGAACGTCCTTTCAACAGTATTTCAGTCATTTCGACACTTGTGTCTATGTTCTCCCCCACTGCGACATCACGCTGTTGACAAGTGGCAAGCTACCTCACTCGGTCACATTATCCAGACACCGGGTCAACTATATTCAGTCAACTGAGAAAAACTAGACCTTTTTCTGAAGACATTGGTATGTTGCGCCAGCGCATTGAATCCTGCAATCGCTGTAACCATTCGGTCACAGGTATCGGTTGTAAGCATAAAACAATGGTTGAAGGAAGAATAATACGATTACATAATTATTATATAAAGGGATGTGAGGTAGTTCTATTACATCGAAATAAGTTCCGCGCTATGCAAAGAATGTATGTTTGATTAGCTAACAATTGTGCTGCTTTTTTTGTATGGTGGCTAATGTTTGTCATAGCGGCTTGCGCGGGACCAGCAAGAAATCATAACAAAGTAATACTTGGTGGGGTTTTCTAGGCGCAAGTGCGAAACGTAGATGAACTAAGAGAGTCAACGTGTCGATGCGTTTACATATTCATTTTATTAAGATCATTCATTTATTGTAATGGTTTTGTTGATGTCTCCACCCAGTCTTATTTCTAATACATGTAATATAAAAGACAGGAATAAATGAAAAAGTTTTTTCTAAGGAACTATAAGCAAATAAATTTCAGTCAAACAGTGTATAAATATAAAAAAGTCCTTTTTAGCGTGTGCGTTGACATCTTACACTCCTTACACTCGATTTTTTTATGTAAATCTCGGTAATCAGAAGAATCTAGGAAAAGTAAACGCTTATTTGACACTTTCAAGACCAAAAACTGTTGTAACGTAAATGCATTGTACTTTTGGTCGTTTACGTTAAAATTTTGCCTCAAGTGATTACGTTTGCATGCGGTGTTTCGAAAATATTGTTTGAATGCTCTGAAAAGGTAAAACGTTCCGAGAGACAATGCGTACAACTTTGGAAAGCTTATAAACTGTTGCGGTCGATAGGCTAAGCCTTAACTTTAGGAACGTTATAAAATTGTTGAAGTATGAGAAAAACTAACCTGATTCGTGCAGATTCTCTAGTTTTCCGATGTGTACGTTCGCATTTGCGTTTCAAAAAGTGACGTTTCAAAAATTTTACCCACTGCTGGCCCGCCAAGTCGGAAAAATGAAAATCCTCAAAACGCTGTCGCTTGTTTTGATAAATCTTACTCAGGGGTTTTTCGCACATGTGTTCTGATTATCTATAGTCCCTTGCCTATTCAGAAAAGAATCACCCCATTGACTTTACTATCCAGTCAATATGAAACAAACAAGTTTGTGATACTTCAAAGAGCAATTATCCGCGCATCATGCATATTTCGAGATATATACCCAGTCCCTGAGCTGGGGATCTGAAAGCTCATGACAAAATTATATACTCGATATTTCGAGACTTACGATTCTCCTAAAATCGTCCCTCGGAAATCGCTTTTTATTGTGTTCTAAAAATCCTCCAATTCATATATCCTGTGAATAATTAATAAAAAGGATGAATAAAAGTTTTGAAAAATGGGGATTTTTTTTTTGTTCGTTTTAAAATATGCAAGAAAAAAATTCAGTCCCGTGTTTGTGACATGAAATAGAATACTGAACCTTTAACACATGTCATGATAACACTTGTTTGTCAATAAAACTACCCGTGTATGTTATCGGTATTGAACTGATTACCATGTATGGGCGTCCTATTTCAATTCAAGGAATTTATCAAACACCCATGTACTTACTTTCTGAGAAAAGGGCTGTAACATGTTGGAGAAACTGCATTGTGGAAATTTCATTCGAAATAATACTTGCAGAGATATTTTCCGAAGTAGGCCATTTCCTTCAAAGTAGTGTGGTGAATCGGTAAATCTGTGGTGTTTTTTTTTTTATTATAATTATTATTATTATGAAAAACACATTAACCCTTTCCCTCATATAGACTCATTTTGACGCCCTCAATAGGTACCATATAAAGCCTGATCTGTAGAAATCCACAGTTAAACCTTACCAAATTTAATTACAAAATCCTCATTTCCAGATCACTGAGGAGCAGCGAACAGCATAAAACCTGATCAGCCTGCGAGTTACTCGCAGGCTGATCTGGTTTTATGCAGTTCGCATAGGTCTTTTCATGATGTCCTCTATGAGGGAAAGGGTTAAAGGAGTAAATTAGGATTAATCAGAGAGATTATAGTTAACTCATTTCTTATAAACGTTGATTGGGGAAATGATTTTAGATCTACACACATTTTTACTTATCAATTTACATAAAGAATTTCAAGCTCCTTTCGAAAAGGAAGATTAACGAAGGAAACATTTGACACAAGAGGACTTCATTTTCTTGACATACACCTCAACATGTACAACGTAGTATATATTCTTTATTTACGTCTCATCTTTGTACAAAGACATATAATTGCATAAATCATTAATACTTTATACAAGTACAAAGCCACTCAAAATGAGTCATAAGAGACACGAAACGTATATAAATTAAACATAATTAATAAAGAATTAATACGTGCAACCACTGATTTTCCTATTAATAGCAATAAATTGTACGAAAGTTAGCACAGCATTTCACAGTTTGAATCATTTACTCATTAATTTATCTTTTTTTTCATTTGATACTCTCGAGGAACATGACGGCCTTCATGGGTAGGACTGTATCGTCATGTGACATATCACACCATGATAATACAAAACAACAACAACAACAAAACACAGCTCAATGTAAATGATTTGGCTGAAAAGCTTATACTAAGATTTACCATTATATACGCTACATCACAGTCATCCATTTTGAAATATGATATCATGTATACACACATTTTAATGACATCATATACGTACAGACGATGTTGCTAAAGAGAAAATATGCCTACTCAAAAAAAAAACAAAAAAAAACAAAAAAAAAATTGTAAATCCATAGAAAATGCGCTAAAACGTTAACAGTAAGCTGAGTTTATTGTTGATATAAACAGCATAAACAGATTTCCCCTGATGGAGTTAGTTTAAATACTATATTATTTTTACAAGTAATTGTATGTTTACACAATCTTCTAATCATACAGAAATACTGTATTAAATTTAATGATTAAATTTTACTAAATATTTATGTTTCATGGGAAATGAATGATTAACATTATACAATCATCACTACAGCGTAATATTTACTTCCTCTCTTTTTACATTGAAATTCCCAACATTATACATCCCGGTTGCTTAAAGGTGACAAGTGTCGATCATTCACGGCCGATAAGCGTGATAAACAAGTTCAAGTTTTTACTAGATAAATTTAAGGTATGTACTGAAATACATTTATATGTAAAATTGTATGTAAAAAATATATCATTGATACCATAGCAATGACATGAAAAGAACACTGATTTAAAAGATAGATTTTGGTATTTTTCTTATCGCATGGTCATAGCATTACTTTAACTGTGATATTTTACATATGGCGGAGCCACCAGTGTTTATATATGTATACTCTATATATTCTATATATTCTATGGTTACAAGTGGAAGAACATATCTTTCAAACTGGTATATGTCTTTTATATTACTAGAATTATAGAATTATAACGTCTCTCTCTCTCTCTCTCTCTGTCTCTCATGCCGATGTACTTTCCAGGGAAAAGCCTCAAATATATACATGACGTCATTTTTTATTTATCATTTACTTCAAAAAACAACATAAGTTATGCAAGAGACATTATCGCTTTAAAACGCATAATTATCATCTCCTATAGAGTACAATATGATTTATTGTAGAATAAACTAAAAATCTTATTTTCACATTTGTGTTTATATCAAACTGTAATGTTTATATCAGTACGTATTTATCAACATCATGTCACGTTATACTGATATTTTGCGTCATATGGATTAGATTTAAAAGAACTCGAGAACTTTAAACAAAGCAACATTTTTAATGTAAATGCAAGTCTTTATAAACTCAGAGCAAACTCCATATCTATAACTCCAAATCAATGGATGATTCCATATGTACTGCTGTTTTGTGTTTTTTTTGTGTGTGTTTTTTTTGTTTGTTTTTTTGTTTTGTTTGTTGTTGTTGTTGTTGTTTTGTTGTTGTTTTTTGTTGTTGTTTTTCTTTAAAGTCCCAGTATGTTATAGATGTTACACCCAAATCCGAATGCACTTACAACCTATATAATTCAGTTTTAATTTCATCACTGAAAGACCTTGAGAAATGCCTAATATACAGGAAAGATTCTATTAGAAAAAATGCAAATTTTGGCCGTCTCGTTCTATATTTAGCTCAGCACAATGACAGCATAAAATTAACATACAAGGGGTTTTTCAGAAGTTTATTGATTTTCTTCCTATCTCCTCTACTACCGTGTATCAATATTTATTCAGTCTATAGAAAAAGTCCACGAACTTCTGAAACACCCCATGTACACCGAGACATCCGTGGTTTTACTGTGTTTCAGAACAAGCTCCGCCCATCTTTCTCACTATTTTGCCCTGTCTGAACAACTAAGACTTCCGGGCGAATATTTCATTATGTGGGCTTAATTAAACATTAAGAGGTTAATCAAACATCATTTGAGGCTTTGCTAATTAGAAATTTTGAAAAATATATTTTTCCCAGCTAAAACGCACTGGGGCTTTAAGTATTTGTAGGACCATGATTATAATTTAATGATATATGGATTACCTTAAATTATTATATTTACTTTCTGATAATGCTATAGGTTAAAAAAGATGCAAAGTTATGGCTTTGACCGAATATTTAGATATGGTAATTACAACGACGATGGGATTGTTTTAGTAGCAATGAAATATATATTTACTTCCTGTTTTGTTCTGAATCGACCTACTTTGTTGGAGTATCATAAAAGGCAATAGACAAAATGGTTGTGCTATAAAAGGTCCTATTGAATGACGGATTTGAATAGATGTTGGCTACACTAAAATGAAATTCCATACTTTCACCTTGCGGATTCTAACATGAATTTTAATCTAATTTATGTATTCAGTATAAATTAATTTTGTATAAATCATTGCGATTTTTTAAGTAATACAACAGTTTAGTACAACAGTGTAATAAAACATTTTAATGTCACGGAAATATTAAAACATTCCCCCAGTGATAGTTTGTTGTGTTGCCGTTTAAAGATTCAGTTCCACAATGACTTTAATATTGTTAAGGTTAAGAGAAATTTGAGTGAGTAGACCGTGGATCGAACAAAAAGCAGTGTGAGACTTAGTAATTGTTAGCAAACGACTGTAGCCACACGTGGAGTGGGGGTGGGGGCTTATAGCTTAAAGTTGAATGTTATTATTATGCAAGAAATTCAGAACCCACAGGTATAAGAAGCAACACATTTCATTTGATCACTTTGATGTGATTCTGTTATTCTATTTGCTGCATGGCTTGGTGACCATGTGTTTAGAGCGTTCACCCCATAACTGGGAAGTCATATCACTGTATGGCATCCCTACGATTATCTTATATAGAAAAAGTCTCTAAATGACTGAAATGATGTTGCTGGGAATTAAACCTGGGCTATACAGCTTTATCAATAGTTTGCATTGACTCTTAAAAACCTCTATCTATTCAGGTTACTACTGTATATAAAGTTTGTCTTTTCTTTCCGCAGTCATCTTAGGTTTCGATAGTTTATTATCTTATTGGTTCCTTGCATTGTTTTTGTTCCTTTATTCAAGGACATGGCGTGATATATTGCATGTTTGTGCCCAACAAACCGTCACAAATTTTGATATTTGTTACAGGTAACACAAATTGCAAAGTACACTTGTTTTTTTTTATATCAACAGCATAAACTGGCTGGGACATGCTTGGATCTAATACCGTAGGCTCAAAAGGGTCGTATCTTATATGTATTTAAAATCAAGTTAAGACTTTTTTTTCACTGAGTCCTCGATAAACAATGCATATTAGATACAAATGATTATTGTGATCCTAAAATAAGATTTATCTAGAACACCTTGGGCGAGTTTGTGAGGCAGTTTTCTGGGGGGTTTTAAGGTCTATGGGAACGCACTTTTGGGTCAGCTCCGAAAATGGACCCCAAAGTTCGTTGAAATGTCACATACAAACGCTCTTTGGGGTCTAACTTCAAATGGTAAATGATCGACCGTTACAAACATTTTCATTATTATCACCCTCACCCCTCTTCCACTTCTTATTAGCATCATCGTCATTATAGTATATATAATGGCCAACGTTTTCACTACCAGTATTAGGAATGTGTATTACAGTTGAGTCAATTATTTGTACCGATCGCGATATACTAAAGCCGTTTAATCAATGAAACTGGAAGTTTCCATGCTTGGCATGTAATATACAAACTGACCGCTAAATGCAGATTGGCCGTTAATACAGGTTCAACTGTAATTCATTATTTCATTATTACGTTAATGCAGTATCTGGGTAAAGTGATTTTTTCTAATACATAAAATACATTCAAATATAAAATGACGTTCATCTTCTTACTTGCTGCATAGGCAAAATGATGATGATGATGATGGGGTAAAACATTTTAGAAAGTGGAATAAAACGAACTTTTGGTGTGCATAGATAAGGCCAGATTCACTAATGTCTTTATGTTTTAAAATATCTATAGTAATTTGGTCTAAGAAAATAACATCGAGGTGCTGAACGAGAGGCAAATGTCTCTTTATTGATGTCAATTTAAAAAAAGTCCCACCATTACCTCCCATAACACTCCTTAAATCATTTTATATTAGCAAACTAACTGATAAATCTGGCAAAAAAAAATGAAAAATCACTTCCCAGCATTCAAAAGTATGCTATTTCTTAGATCTAACCCAAAGCGCATTGGATTTGCTACTATCCAATTTAGTAATGCAACAATACAACGCATGCTGGGGACAAATTCCGTTCAGAAGATGGCGTTAAACGTAGACAACATCTAGCTTCCATTAAAACAAAAGATCGTTCCGTGCCCTTTTCTAATACATAACCACTTTACTTCAAAACTCAAAACAGAAACAACAAACACTATGTTTTTCCACATATGATGAATTATTATGAATTATCCAATCCGAATCTAACATTCAAAAAATCTTGTCGGCCATGTTTGTTACCCTATTACTGCGCGTTGCAGCTTTGAAAAGTACTTAATCTACCTCAGAACTATTTTGCAACACCCGGCTAAAAGAAATCTATTGGAAAACTGTATCGCAACTTACTGGAACTCTTTGTCTGCAAACGAGCACCTGGTCTTGTCCAAATATACAGTAAAGACAAAAATATATTTTACTTACCCGGGAATTTGAGTGTGTCTTATCTACCTTAGTTATTTTTCTTGATTGGTAAATATAATGTTTAGAGTTTACGTGCTTGCTGTTATTTTTTTTTTTTTTTTTTTTTTTGTGTGTGTGATTGAAAATCCAAAAAGTTTCATTTTGTAAAATACATTTAAGTTATTAAGGTTAAAATATACCTGTTACTTAATAATTTAACTAAAATACAAAAAAAAAGCGAGAAGCACAGAAAAAGCGCAAATCTACGGCGGACCCTTCGAATTATTTTTTTTAAATAATCGACAACCACGGTGGTAGGCCCTGCATTTCTTTTTTTTTTTTATAACGCTTATATATAATTGAAATCAAATTAGGTTGATGTGGGTTTATATATTTTTGGGTTTGTGCAATTTATTCTCCATTTCCATAGGTGTGACAATTTGCTGCCTTGTTAGACAGAGAGATCCACAATGGCAGCTGTAATGGGCCGTACAGAAATCGGGGTCAAGGCCATTGGGTCAACTGTAACAGTCCCGAATGACCCTAAAGCCAAACTGATGTACTACCTGGAACAGCATGTGTAGTGTCCTTGACCTCAGCGATCAACAGAACCTTTCCAGATTAATGTAATTTATTGTCAATAAGGAAGCGGAAAAATAATAACTTAATTTCAAATGCCTGCACGTGGCATTCTTGGAGAAATGGAAGAAATGTTGTTTAACAACACCGAGCTAACATTTTTCTTTATTTATAATTTATTAATAGTTGTTGAAATTAGAGTTTTTCTATTGTTCTATTGTTCATCTATTTCTGCTCATTATTCACGGGAGAAATTGGACATTCCCACGTAAATAAAATGCTGCCTCTATATATTCTATACAAAATGGACACTCTCTTTTTCCTATCTCAATATTTTAGTTATGAACTAAGAAATGATAATGCACTTTTTATCAGCCATTCTTTCTGCGGGTCAATCCCATACCTCAAATAGACGTGATTTTGCGAAAGCAGAGAAGCCCAGATCAGACAGCTGTTTGATCATATTTCTCTCAGATTTTTCTAAGCCTGCACGGCAAAGAAAAGGGTTTTAGAAACCATTTAATGTTCTTTATATTAATGTACACGAAGTCATACATTTGACATAAATATTCAGGAGTGGCAGAGTTTTTTTTCCTTAAAAACGGACTTTTAGTGTGTGATCTATATAAAGAATAACTTTGTATTTCAGAGACTACCAAAACTACTATAGGCTGTCTGAGACTGAGATAGATGCCCTGATAACACTATCTTTCCTTTTATCCCCGGATGTCCTGTCCGATAAGGTTATATTTCAGGTACTAATGTTTTGGATTATGTTTTAAATTTAAGTTAATATTTTGATGCAGTTTTGATTTTCCGATCCATATTGTTTAACTACTTTTACATCGATTGGGAAACCAGCTCTGAAAACTTATACTAATCCTTATTGACAATTACTGGATTGGGCCAGTACTTTGCGCACAGAAAGTTCATGATTGATTGTCTATTTTTTCAACAACAGAGTGACGAGATGTGTGGAACTCTTAACAACAAGTTCTACGAAGTGAGCGCCATCAGCCGAAACCTCTTGGTCTCCGACAGCATCATGATCGGTGGACAAACACGACGTGTATCCAAGGTGATGTTCTTCAAAACTCAATGGCTGGTTACCTACTGGATGGAACCAATGAAGCATTTTGCAGCGCGACTGGCCAGACTTGCGGCTGGCGGCGCGGCCGTACAACGTCCACAGCGGCCGGCCATACAGTACCAGGCTTACGCGGGCTCCGCAAGCGACAGCGGTTGTTGTTGTGTTATCCTGTAGCAAGCACCTCTCGGGTCAGCGGTTGGAGCCACGGTGGTGTTTGAAACTGGGTCCTTCGGCTCTGGGTTTGATTCTGGATATAATTAGAAACAGATAACATCATGCCGGCATCTGATTCTTGGCAATGTCTGAAAACAGTTTTGTGTCATAATGAAAAAAGACGATGAAATATTTGAGACATATGTGATGTTTTACATAACTCAATTTTTCACCTGATAGATTAAAAAAACTGTATTCACCTAATGATTTTTTTTTCTGAAATAAATAATATATGAATAAAAGGTATGCAAAAAAGTTCAATACCTTCGAAATGAGGCATATTTTTATTCGCTACTTGTAAAAGTTATTATTATAGTTATTTGCATTAATTGCTCGTGGATGAACAGAAACGTGTTAGCCTTCATCTATAATTCATTACAGGTTTGATGGGTTACTGCTATGATTTATTACTGTTCTTCTTCCTTGTTTATCTTTTTTCAAATTATTGCTGTTATTTTATTTGTTAATCCTATAAAATTGATTGGCCTTTAGAAGAGGCTAAATTTAGAATTAGTTGCTTTTATTCTAACAAGTTATTTTCCTTATTCATTAAAATATATTAATTGTTACCGCTTAAGTCTATGTTTTTTCTGAGACCAAACACAAAATCTGACTCAACCGACAGAACTATGTATCGTCCCGATGGTTAAGGGGTTAGAAAGAACGCCTCGGGAGCGGAATGTTTGTCATCCGCCGTGCAACATATATAAACATGTATTGTCTAAAGCGGAAGTGAATTGAAATGAATTTGTGTTAATGCGTATTCAAACTTAATAGGTCTAAAGTATCTAATAAACATATTCTACAAACTAAGAAGTGATATAATTGCATTCGTGTTTCTTACTTTAAACTTATTTCATTTTGCATCGCTTCGTAACTTACTGCAAAATCTTTATTTTTCGATGACATTGAATTTCGTGGAGTATGCATTTTATTCGATTTCGTCGGTAGAGAAATTTGTGGATTTCTGTTCTGTAAAACACGAGTCCTAATTGAAAATCAGTTTTCGCGGGGATTGATATTCGTGGATAAAGTCATCCACAAATCGGCGAAAATTACGAGTATTGCCCTATGAAAAGCGATGACTATACAGTGCACTTATTCTTCTCGAACGATTCCTTGTTTGGACAAGTACTTCGCACTTGGAAAGTCATTAAAGATTGTTCACCCTTTTGGCATCCGACAGGATTGTACAATATAGGGAAATGGAAAACCAACGACAGCAAGTACCATGCTGATATTAAATGTTGATTTTGTTGATTTTCAATTAAATATTTAGTTTTTTTGTTGCCTAGAAAGGAACTATTCGAGTTAACTTTTTCTCTGATCAATCTTAAACATACAGTTAATCCAAATTCGTGATAAATCAAGTCAAATCAAACATGGTACACGTCCCGAATATATTATTCTATAAATATATGGTCTTAAGACACAAACGACTTTTAAGAATTAGCATTTTGAAATAACTTTATTCACAAACTCAAACTCTCTCTCTCTCTCTCTCTCTCTCTCTCTCTCTCTCTCTGTCAGTGTAGTGCTATTACATTAATGGATTGCTTGCAGATAGGTGGTCTATTTGTTTGCTTGGTTTAAGAGTTTCCAAACGTGTGTGAAAGGACAATCCAGATTGAGCCGTTGTAGCTTTAATTTGTATATATCACACTGCAAATCAGGACAAAATAAGCTATACACATAGATTAAACAATATAAACAAAATTAATTAAAGTGGCCACCTGAACCTTTTAGACTGTTTTAAGCAGCCAGTCACATGCTTTTGGATTATCTTTTATTACTTCCACTCACCAGCAACCTGCACAAAACGACCAGTTTGTTGTGTTACCTTGACCGGCCATTTAAGACAAGTTTGACTGTTTATATGAATATGCAATGATATCAGTGACAGCAGCACCGGCCCACGTGACCGGCTGGTTAAACTGGGAGGTCGTGCATGTGGTTAAATATTTTGAACTATCTCCGTTTGCCGTCTAGGTCAACAAAGTCAATGTAAAATATGACACAAAATAGTAAACACTAAACACCGGTGATAAATTAATGGGTTATGTTTTTGTAGCAAATAAAACATACGCTTTGGTTAAATTTCTTTTCATTTCATTTTGATTCATGTACATTTAATTATTGCAAGTAGAGAAATATACAAATAATTCACTTTAAAACTCAATTTTTGGATTTTGCAAAAAAAAAATTACTTTGAGCATTATGTATTATGGTTAACCCTGAAGCAAATTTTTCGTCGTGGAGAAACAGAATTAATTTGTTAATTGGACACTCAGAGAAGAAATATGATTAGTATCGTTCGTCTCCAAGACTGCATAGTTAATACTTTGGTATATGAATACATTAATTTTTTATATATGAGACTATCTTTAATCAAGATTACACCACGCAATTTCATGAGAAGCCGTTGTATAAGCATGTGCCAAGTTAATGTCAACATTTTTTTCAAGAAAAACAAAGACCTAAAAAGCAAACCATTTACAATACCATACCAAGTTAGAGTTAAAAACTGTGTCTGATGAGATTGACAACTTTAATATAATTTATGTCCAAAGGAAGCGATGATTTTAACTCCAGAAAATTTATGAAACAATTAAATGAATCATATTAAATCACTAACACCAAGAGATTAGGAAATGCATTTAGTTTTTGATATTCGCTAAAATCTATGCTTCATTCGGAAAACAACTGGTGTAGACATATGACTCTAAAAGAAAGTTTGCGGTATGGAAAGGAAACCACGGGCACCGGGTTATCGGCAGAGCCTCGCTCTCGTCATTAGCAGGTGCCCTTTGTTCCTGTCCATACTGCAAATATATGAATAATTATAATGCTATAACTACTACTAGTTATAACAACGTTATTATATGCAATTATCTCACATCATTATGTAAATTTCAAATAAAAACATATTCCAAAGCAAATTGTCTTATACATGATACTTTCATGCAAAAGAAAAATACTGTGTATCAAAAGGGTTTTTACACTATTCAAAACTAAACATTCTGGTACTGCAAGAAGGTATTAAGTTGTCATAGTAATCACATTTTCTGAATTTTATTTTATACCAATCTCATTAAAATCAGATTCAGTATGCTAATTGGATTTGACCATATCGTATAGAGGGTCGTCTCCTCAGATTGACCTTTGTATAAGCAATCAAATCGGCGGCTACAAATCGTTAGGTATAAATTAAAATGTCATAGTATGATACCATAAAAAGACTCAAATTAAACAAAATACAATAGCTAAGTGGATAGAGGCTTTTCCTTGTCGTATAGTGCAAGCACGGAGGCACGGTTTCGAGTCTCATTTTATTCATTATATTTTTTCTTGTATTGAATACTCATGTATATGATTTGAACACATATCTTTCAAAAAGGAAAATGGGGCTGATATTTTAAATAAAAAATTAAATTTAAAAAAAAATACTTCCTATTCTGATCTTGAACTTGGAACCTTTCGAAAGAAAGACGGCTTTTATAAAACGGCTGTCATCCCACTGCGCCACTTCGGTTATCTAACAACGGTGTTTATATTAACGGAGCTTAGGCAAGGTTTGTGGTTTCAATACTTGTCAGCCCTTTTCAAAACAATAACAAAAACATGTAATCGTTAGAAATACCATGCGCGAGTTATATTCTTCGAGTGTTTTGTGTGTGAATTTTCTTTTGGGGAGTTTTTGATAACAAGTTCAGGGAGAAGAACTGAAATTAAAAGGTTTGAAATGCGCTATTTGATTGGTTTAAAATCGAGCACTTGTTTATGCATATAAATTACTTAAAAGGTCAATCTGACGTGATCCCTAATGCGATGTTGTCAGATCCTAATCGCGGGTAGCAGAGGAGCGCAAATAAGATATTAATGAGATTGACTTTATACTCGTACTCAATAAACGACAATTTATACTATTTCCTTGTTTCTCACGGAACAGATAACACAATTCTGTAACCACAACGTCTGTTGTTAATGAGTTGTTGTTGTTGTTGTTGTTTTGTTTTAGAGAATGTTGCAGCTCTCCTCCTCTCTACGTTCCTGGACACGTGACCTGAACGGACCAATCCTGAGAGACCGGAAGTGGTCCATGGGATCGATCCAGTTTTTTTCCAGCCATGACACTTTGTATGTCATGATCTCGGACACCCTCAGCCGTTTGTTCCCGATGACCAAACTGTTGGATACCAGAAGGTTGTTGGACACGGCGCTAATCTTGTAGAATTCATTGCTAGAATCTCCGCACATTGCGTCACTCTGCATTGAAAAATCAAAACGAAATACGTACAATGTATACTCTTTTTTGTTCATTATGAATGTTTGGTTAAATATTACATATCTATATTTTTCTGGATCATTTCAATGTCCACAGAAATGTTATTAGGACCAGCTACGATCACTAGACCCTCACCGCTGTGGGTCCCGGACTAGGTCCTATTACACAGCTCTCCATTTGACTTCGGATAAAACGGTGGTTAAAGAGGAGAGTCTATGCGGAGCCGTCATTTGATGGATGTCGCTTTAGGAATGAGATACTAATTCCGCAACGGTTACTCCAAAAACAATAACAATAACTGTTTCTGGAAGTATAGATCAGATATAGGTATATATACAGTGCAGCAAGTATTTTATAATTTATTATTCTTTCTTTTTTTATATTGTAATTGCTTTACGTGAGTTGACCGAATGATTCCACATACGTCACCTTACTGGCACAAGGGGTCATCTTTATCTTATCTCTATAACAATAATAAAGAAAATAAAAAATAAAACATAAAAAACGAAATGGAAAATAAATCATTGATAGCAGTGATAACTACCTGGAAGATGATTTTATCATCCAAATCTGTTGGTTTCAGAAGCAGACAGAGTTCCAGTAAAGAGTTTGTCTCCTCGCTTGTCAAACGATGGTAGTTGGCATAGTCCCTATATGAACGCGTGAAAAATCCTCTATTACTTGTTTTTTACTCTTTGCACAATTTTAACATGGAATTAAATGATCGTGTTATAAAAACGGATTAACTTTGTTTTACTATAATCATCTCATATATGCGCTGCATGCATACGAAAAGGCAATGAGTTATGTAAGAGTCGATGGTGCTATTTTAGGTTACTTTCAATGTGCAATAGGGATTCGACAAGGGGAAGTTTATAACCCCTTTTATTTTCTTTATTTGTTAACGATTTGCATGACTATTTCACACAAGATCGTACCATTAATAGTTTACAGTTACAAAAACATAAAAATGATAATTATATTTTAGTTTTATTAGAGTTGCTCCTTTTGTTATATGTTGATGATCACACATAATTTTTGGCCGATTCAGAGACAGATCTACAAGCTTTATTATGTTACCAAAATTATTGTTAAATATGGGATGTATCTATAAATACATCAAAAACAGAAAAAAATGAATCATTTTATTTTTGTAATGATAAGATAGAAATTGTAAATGAATATACGTATTTTATCTTCGGAGTTTTACTTAGTGAAAGCTCTTCATTTTATAGGAGAAACTATCATAATGTTACACAAGCACTTAAGGTTATGTAGTCATTACTTAAACGAATTATGATTAGGCATCGATGTACAAATTGATCTTTTCCAAAAAGTTGTGAAACCTGTTCTTCTGTACGTTTGTGAATGTTGGGGCTTATGACTGTGGTAGAAAAGGTACAGCTAAAATTCCTTAAGCATATATTAAACGTTAAATCTAGTATACCAAATATTATTATTATTAGTGGAGAGACGGATGTAAAGCCACTACAAATTAATATTGATGTCCGTATGTTATCGTTTTGGGAAAAATGTGTTATTACGGAATGCCCCAAGATTAACGAAATATAAATTTATATATTATATTGTTTTCAGTAATATTTTGTAAAACATCTTTTTAATGGTTGAAACACATAAGAAACAAATTAAAGTGTTTCGTTAACTTGAACAAGCTATTTCCTGCAGGAATATCTAAATCATCTAAATATTAACACTTTCGAAATTAAAAGTGTGCATTATATTGATCCCATACAGTACTCAAAGTGTGTTAAACCAACAAATATATAAGGCATAAATAAGGAATACCTAGGTGCACACCCTTATTTGCAACAGAGTATATACTATACTATAGCACTATAGCACTATAGATGATACAATTTAATCATTTTATAATGAACAAAGTTTCCTGTATTCCTTCATCGAAGAAATGTTACATTGACTGAGGCCAGACTGATAAAACTGATAAGTGGGGCTCTACTCGTGGAATTTATTTAGAGATAACCGCACGAGTTATGAGTTTTTTTGTTGTTTTTGTTTGTTAGTTGTTGTTGTTTTTTTAGGGGGGGTGTTGTTTTTGTCTTTTTCTATGACATGCGTGAAACGTTTGTCATAACAACAACATTTTAAACATATTATCTTCTAAATCTCTTCATCTATTCCAATAGACCATTTCACCAGAGGATCGGCAATATTCGGTATAATTCGCTGATTTTAATTGACCATTCAGTTACTGGGGAAAAATTCAAATGTACATGTATGTTTATTTCCCATTGAGCAATGTATTATCCACAGCATGTCGATTAGGTGGTCGGGGAGTGCCCGTTGATTTACGCAGTTTTAAGTCAAATTTCGGAAAGAAGTTTATGCCCCCAGAATAAAATGTATATTATCCTGAAAAAAGGGAAGCAACTACTACCTGTGAGGTATTATCATGACCTACCGTAACCGTGAAATATCGGACAAGCCACTATCGGAGTTGGAGTCGATGAGAGAACAAATGCAGTTCAGGTAATACATCAGCTTGGCTTTAGGGTTGTTAGGGACACTTGCACTGGTCCCTGTCTTCTCTACCCCGATCCGAGTCCTGCCCATGAAGGCGGCCATATTGTCTAAACATGAATAATTTCCACATCTAAAGAAATATATTAAACTACATCTCATATCTATGAGTTCACAGAATGCCATCCTTCTTACAAGACTGCTAAATCATTATTTTTCGGTTTCATTCAATTTCGTCAAATCAGTAATTATGTCAATTGGTGGGGACACGGACATGTACATAAGACCGACCCTGGTGGCCGAATGGTTAAAGCGTCCGCCTCGGGAACAGGTGGTCGTGGTTTCGATTCCCGGCCGCGACATACCAAAGTCGTAAAAAAATGGTACTGGAATAGCTCCCTTGCTTGGCGCTCAGTATATAAGAGTAGTTCCAGGACTGGTTGACCCGGTGTCAGGATAATGTGACTGGGTGTGGTATCATGCCACATGTCTACGGCCTGATAATACAGTGTGGCAGCACTATATCTGTCTAAAGTAGACAACGTCTCCAAATGACTGAAATACTGTCGGTGGGACGTTAAACCCAACAAACAAACATGTACATATTTCAGTTAAACAAACTTTGTGCTATATCAACAACAATTTTCATAATAATTTTCACTTCAAATAAAAAATATTTTCCAATTGAAGAAAAAAATAATATTGTTTTATCAAATGTTTTTATTTACCAGTAAGTACTTTGCGTCAGAAAATACTATCAACTTTTCTTACTCACAAACATAATAATGACTTGTAATGAAATATTGGGTAAATCGCATTTGATCTCTAAGACATCACTCCCCATAGAAATACATTTAACAAACACAAGCATGGAGGTACATTTTAAACACTGTAAGAAGACGAAATGATAGTAGGGCATATCCATGTAGATAGGAAATATGTAACTGTATCACAACAGGCAAAAGTTTGCACTATGGAACAGAATTAGGGCAAAAATTACATCTTGCAGTTTTACAAGTCCATGTTTACACGTGACATTCTGCATTCTGCCTTTGCCATACTGTTATGTTAAGTGCGATTATCAATGCTGTCTACTGACTAATGCTCTTGTGTATTTTGCATCAAGTAATGAGTCATAATTTGATGCTGTTATATTTTAAAGTTTTGTTTAGCAACCATCAATGTGACATTTGTTTTACATTAAACTGTCTATACTGTTTCATTTTGGGCAGAATAATCAGAGAGAAGTTAATTCGTAGAATCAAAATCCTGCATTTCGTTTTTACTCAGGGGAGGAAATTGAATACTCGGAACGCTGGGAAGGTACGGGATGATCGTATATCTCCGTAATATGACCATGAAAGGAGCTCTTTCATGATTAAAATATTCATCTTCGTAAGCCTGAGCTCATATCAATATCTGAAATGTTTGGCCTGCACTTAGAAAAGCTTTGGAAAGTATTATGCACAATGCAAATATGTCTTTAAGCGGTGGATCTACTTTCAATTTCAAACAATTTGTTTAAAAGAAATAACTTTTCGAATTTGGAAAACAGCCACAGTTTCGTTATTCATTTTGCCGATTCTTTCCGAACTAACAAGAGCGAGTACAGTTGACCATTTATAGTTCTACTCGAGTTACAGAGCGTCCACCTCGGGTGCTGGAGGTCGTGGGTTCGATCCCTGGCTGCAACATACCAAAATTGTTAAAATGGTACTGTTAAAGCTCCCTTGCTTGGCGCTCAGCATATAAGGGTAGTTGCAGGACTGGTTGGCCCGGTGTCAGGATAATGTGACTGGGTGTGGTATCATGCCACATGTCTACGGCGTGATACTGCAATGTGGCAGCACTATATCTGTCTCAAGAACACATCGTCTCCAAATGACTGAAATACTGTCGGTCGGACGTTAAACCCAACAAACAAACAAGCACTACTCGAGTTCAATGTATGGAATTACGTATAGGTTAATGTTTGTTATCGAAGGTTTAACAAATTAAACCGCTCAAGCTCGGCGCAGCCGAGCGAGCGGTTTAACTTGTTAAACTTTCGATAACAAACATTAACCTACTTAATGTATGGAATTATGTTTTGACGATATTGTCATAGTCCCCGCCCATAAATTCCCGCCTTTGACGAACCAACCAATCAAATATGCTTCTAGATTGCTCATGCAAATTTAATTTCAAATGTGGCTCGTATCTAAAAATAGACATGGTGCAAGCTCATAACGACATTGAAGCGACAATTGCTATATGTTAACGCAAGTTTTGATCTCTTAGAGGGATACTGACCTAAAACTGAAGTAGCGCCTGCTACAATGACGTCTACCGAGATAAAGACACCAGCCACAAGTGACGAAAATGCAAGATGCTTAAGTGCCAAACTAAAAAAAAATGTGATAGTCATAAATCTAAACTTCATTTTTTAAATCGCTTAGTTCTACAATTTATATTAATCATTCTCGATGGCTCTGGTGGCGGCGTATGCGGTTATTATTGTGGGAGGAAACCGAAGAACTCGGACAAAACCCTCGTGCCTGGACGGGCGACCACTGTACCTCCTCACGTGCGTGACCAGGAATCGAACCCGGGACGCATTGGTGAGAAGCGAAGTGCGTAACCACTACGCTATCCGGGCACCCTGGCACTGTGATAGTCAGATCGGACGGGAAAAATAAGCACTGATTGAGCTAGTGAATACTTCATGCTATTCACTTATATTTGCGATTTGATGGAAAATTTTGAAAAATACTGCAATCAATTTCATACAAAAAAAACAAAAAAGCAAATACAAGTAACTAGTGTCAAGTATTCCCCAACACACTAAAGCTTATACGTCATTAATGTATGGAATTATATTTTGACCGATGGGATTGCAGTATTTTTCAAAATTTTCGTTCGGTTCAACTTCTTAAACCGCTAGGTATAATGGATAACCTAGCATACGTTTTGAGTTAACTACACATGTGATCAACCTTTGTGCGAATGCGTTTAAAGGTGGGATTAATGGCGTGGCTATAAAATCAATATTCCGACTTTGATTAAATGCAGTAAAATGAAGCAACGAGAACTGATACGAA